>JARHVA010003710.1:740000-950000 GCA_037957365.1 Torreya grandis
ATGTAATAAAATTAGATGTATAACTAGGCAAAATTGAGCTAAAGGCCACTTTAATAAAAGTACAAAATCTTGAATGAAAATAAGCTAGTCAACATAATCAAATCATATTTCCTTTGTAACAAAAAATAAGTAATGAAACAAAAAATATTTAGTTAATAGAAATGGATACAAAGAAGATATGTCTATTGTAAAATATACTGTCCATGAAATAATTAAATAAGTATCAGATGAATATGCATGAAAATATCTAAAATATTCATCAGCTTTAGGAATATAAATAGTTTAACCCTTAGAGATACGAGATTTAGTCATTTACAAACAATGAAATGTGTCATAAGTGGGTTTATCATAGTATTTACATAGATATAAATTCTAACATTTGGAGATTGATGCCCATATTTTACATAATTCTCATAAGGGTTATATTTTTTAATAAAATCATGACATTGGAAGCATTATAATCAAAATAAGTATCATTATAAGTCCTTTGGTGAGGAGGATACGATGATTATGAATTTTTATTAGAAGTAGTTAAACCATTAAAACCAATACCTTAAGAAATTGAATTTGATTTAGGCAAAATAAGTTCAATAATACCATCTTCACACATACCAAGACCACCACTTGAACAATCCATAGAATTCATAATTTTTAAACCAGGGTTGGTAGAAGAAGTGTTCAAAAAAGTTTTAGTTTGTTTAGAATCACACTAAATTCCATCATGAGAACTAGTATTATGTGTAAAAGAGACAAATTTAAAATTTAAAACATTAACAGAATATTTCATATTTTGCATTTGTTCAATAAAGAGTCTTGTAAAGTATTAAAAGTATCAATTTAGCATGAAATTTAGTTTTTAAGGGCACTAATTTCATATTTTTAAAATTAATTTGATGTGATTTTTTTAATATATAAAAAAATATCTAATTTTAATTTTATTTCATGTGAATATATAAGTTTTAAGCTTGCCAAAAAATTGATAAGGCCACTAATGATTAAATTATAAATGTAATTCCACATCAAAGTACCAAATAAAATTATTTTAAAGCTAATAATAGTTTTTGTTAATGCCACTAATAATAAAAGCCTTATCAAAAATCAAGGTTGCAAAATAAAAACAACTTTAATAAAGGCAGATGAAAATATTTGAAATAACCAAAAATTATATATATATATATATATATATATATATATATATATATATATATATATATATATATATATATATATATATATATATATATATATATATATTTTAAATTATTTGTGAATAGAGTACAAATTAAAATACATGTTTGGATTTCTACACACTTCGCATCATGTGAAAATATTTTTAATGTTTATGCACACGTGTGCAAGCAACCAATAACTAGATTAGTTCACAATCGATCCTTAACTATAGGTGAACACCATTAGAAGATTATATGGATAAAACTATTATCATAAGACTCATATAATTCAGGTTACATTAGTGTGTGGATCCACATGAATGAAATCTAAAGTCTATGCTACTAGACTATCCACTTGATAGGATCACCTAAGGGTCTTTAACCCTAGGTAAGCATTATATTCTCCCTAATGAGTTCAATTAATGAGTAGGGGGAATAGATATTTTATTAATGATTATAGTAGTGATCATGAAATAAGATGTAGTTAGGTTAGTCCACATAATCAACATTATAAATCTAAAAGATTAGTTAATAAAATACAAGATTAACTAGCTTATCACGTAGTTGATTACATAAATCTAAAAACTAGAAACAAGTAATAGTTAAATTAAAAGGTTATGAAATTTCATTAAAAGAAACATCTTATTAATCTATGCATAGGTAAAGATCTAAAATATTATTAAATCACCAAACATGAGTTACAATAATGTTTCCAAAAGTAATATAATATAATATTTTGAAACACTTTAATTATTTTAAGCCTTTTACAAGTAGAAGTCACGTGTCTATTTTATCCCTTCTTGGCCATTAAACCATGACCATAACATAATAATCACTACACCCTAGTTATTTTTTTAAGCATATTAGCAAGGAAGAAATATTTTCATTTAATTTAGCACCAATTATTACACGATTCCTAATGTTTCACATTGTAGATGGATAGTACCCCATAAGAGTCCATCACATCAACTCTTATACAATCAACAAAAGATAATAAAAAAACACATTATAATTCTCAACCACCCCACAAATTAGTAATTAGAGGTTTTACTTATATTTGTTTCCTAATTATACCTAGTTATTTTGAATAATTTTAATCTTATTAAGTATGAAAATATTAGGGTTATGTGAAATTGAAAGCAATTATTACAACAACCATGCTTATATTTTACATTAGAATATCTAGCAATTTCCAATATTTTGTTATCTTAGCTTATTTTAAATTGAAAAAGAATGATCCTAACTATGCACGCACGCACGCGCGCGCGCGCGCGCACACACACACACACACACACACACACACACACACACACACACACACACACACACACACACACACACACACACACACACACACACACACACACACACACACACACACACACACACACACACACACACACACACACACACACACGCACACACACACACACACACACACACACACACACACACACACACACACACACACACACAAGTAAATAATCCACCTTATGCCTACATTGACATTCCTTTTTCATACACATAAGGCAATGTTATTATTTAATAACTTTGTAATAATAGAAATTATCAAAAAGCCTTTTTAAAATGAATGATATAAGAAAATAAAATCTCAAAACCTACATACACTCATTAGGTTACATTAATGCCCAATAATGGAGTCACAATCATACATGTTTACAATAATACCTAGTTTTGGTGTTTACTTTTAATGTAAAATATTCTTGTGTGTACACCAAATAAAAGATAAACATCAAATATTAAAGACATTATTTCATCTACAAACATTTTAATATTAATTCCAATATACCATCTACTTAAACATTTAGATAAAATTCCAATTATCCAACTAATTAAGTAGCATTATATTAAAACATAACCATTCTATTCCAATAAGACTCACCTTCTATCCAATAGCCCCTAAATCACATATTTGAATATCTTTATCACATTATAATCCATGTACGATCTATTTAATATATAAATCCATAATTAATAACAACTAAAACTACATTGTGCCTACTTACACCATGTTACAGTTTTACAAATTGAGCACAACCTTAACATGGTCCTTAAAAAGAAGAAATAATAATAAATAATAATAAATTTAATAAAACCCTATAAGGTTGTAAAAATTTAATCAAAATCAAGGTTCATTCTACCATGAATACAAAACCATAGTATAACCATAATATTAATAATAAACAATACAATAATAGCTTCAACTTTAAACTAGTTGGGTTAGAATTTTAATAATTAAATGAAAACCAATCTCTAAACAAATTTATTCAGGTGATAACACTCAATATTAACACCATATCCTTCATTTAACCTATTGATAAAGGTATAAGTCACATGATTGATTTAATATTGATCAAACAAAATAAAAATAGAACATGAAATACTTGCACAGTTATTTCATTAACTTATATATGTATACTTATTAAGACAATTAGAACAAGAGTATAAATCCCAAAACTAATATAGTCATCCATTATAACTATAGCTTGAGTAAGTGACTACACTAAATTTCATAATTCGATGGTCACTCAACACACAATTATTTTGTATATATATTGAAAACATCTATTTCAAAAGTGGAACCCTGATTACTTTTCTTTCATTAATTACATTAAATAATCAAACTCAATAATGATCTTATACTAAAAAATGAAATTTAACACTAATATTCAATCATAATTTACTTAACTCAAAATTTAAGCATGCAATGAAAGAATGATTTATAACATAGTCAATTATGAATGATTAAATGCGACTCTATACTAGTTCAAACAACTTTTAGAATATAACTAAAGCATTAAAACATCCATGTCCAAAAATAGAATCATGCCACCAATTTGAATCCCTCAAAAAATGAAGAGTATCTAAAAAAAACAAATCCTCATGCCCAGTATTATGAGCCCAACCATCAGTGGCCCTAACCACCCCAACCATGGGTTTGATGGCGTAAATCAATGATTGGGATTGGAAAAAGAATATGAGCATGTGATTTGAGATTTAGCCATCAATAAAAAATGGAAACCATAGTCACACACCAAAAGAATACGTAATAATTAAAATTAACCATTTATGCCATATATGTCAACTTGAGATCACTTTAACCTTAGTATAACACTTGACCCATCTTAAGGACCCTTTTGATCAACTTTTAATCACATTGAAATAAAAAATACAACCCAAGCCTATAGAACACCAAATAAGACACATAATGGTGTAATCCCTTAGTGATTCAGGTCCATGCACCATCCAATAAGTATTTTTTCATCTCCTTAAGAGGATTAGGGTTAGCCTATACCTATTATTATGTCATCTTACCAAGTCATTTTTATTATAACACTATATAAACATTACTTTCATTCTCTTACATTGTAAGTGGACATTATCACATAGAATCATACAAAATTACCACTTCATATTGAGGGAAAGCTCCCAATTCTTTTAATATTGTATTGATTCAGTGTACAAATTTAATAATCTAGACATAACATAAGTATCCAGATCTCAAGTGGCATCCAAGGGATTCTCTCATGCGTTCACACTCAAGTGTTCTCACATTCACAAACATTCACATATATTATATAAGTGGTTGAACTACATTAAGATTGATCCCTCCTTAGAGTATTAGAATGTAGGAAGCATGCCCATATATAGGTGTGGATCACACAATTAGCACATGAGACCCACCAATACCTTTTCCTCATGGTATTCATTAAAACCCTTAAAATCATAAAGACATAGAGTTTTCAAAGGAAAATTGATCTATTCATACAAATTATTGATCACACAAATTTGAAATTTGTACCATATCCATAATAGGACCTAAACCACAAAACCCAAAAATCATTTGAAAATAATTTGACTAGGACAATACCACACTACCTTATACACTATCACATAATGTTATTGTCTAACTAACCATGATAATATCCAAGTCTATTTCTGACACCTAGATATAGTTTTTGATACTTATACCAGTCACACCTCTAATTTATAAGTTTCAAAACATCCATCTTAATTATTTTTCAAGCTAAGTATTATTTCTCATAATTATTTACTATTTTTAGAATAATTTATAGTTATAATAGTTAAAATATTAACATAATTAAATATTATTATGTTTATCCTTAGATTTTATACAACATTTTAATAAGTGTCACTTGAGACCACCTTATCCTTAGCTTAACCCAATACCTATCTTAGGGCCTCTCTTGATCATTTTATATCTTTTGTGTGATTCCAACCCATCATCAGATATACAAAAAATAGATTTGAGACTTTAGTTAGGTACACATGTCCATTTTTCACCCATTCCTACCACTTAGACAGTAGTTCAACCCTTTGGACTATAACACATTATGTTATTGGCAAATGGGAAGTGTTAATGTCCCCTTATTCTTTCACCCCAACATATATCTCTTTATTTCTCAAAGTACCTTAGGGTTATACTATACCCATTTCATGTCTTGAAAAAAACTATAATGATATATATAGACCAATATCATTCATTTATTCCCTATATGGAAATCAAATGTAAATACTCAAAAATAGTTATGAAAATCAAGGTCATTGATCCCTATTTTACCCTACTTCTATAGACATCCATATACAATAGCCCAAAACTTAGATTAATCATATTTATAGTCTCAATTCACACTCAAATCCCTTAAATTGACTCTCATACAAGATTTCACTTACACTTACACCAGTAGTTAAACTTGGAGAACTACATCAAGATTGATCCCTTTTCAAGGTATTGGTATGTAAGTAGTGCTCAACACATGTGGTGTTGAGGTGACATCTAGCATAACCTAATAAGTCAACTCATTTTATAATTTTTATCCTCAAATACCCTAAAAATATTGAGGTTTAGGGTTTCACTTTTAAATCTTCAAAATAGGTAAAAG
The DNA here is from genome assembly GCA_037957365.1 of Torreya grandis. Lineage (NCBI taxonomy): Eukaryota > Viridiplantae > Streptophyta > Pinopsida > Cupressales > Taxaceae > Torreya > Torreya grandis. Next base: position 746,095 of record JARHVA010003710.1, read on the forward strand.
AAAATGATCCAACATTTGATCACACAAGCACAAGCTTCTTAGAACTTGGTGAAGGCCCACCTAGTAATTCACTATCTATGCTAAAAAGGGACACTATCATGGAAAAAAGGTGTTTAAATAATAATTAATTAGATATGGGGTATGAATTAGTCTTAAAAACATTCATTACTTTCTAATTAACATTCATGAGACATTCATACAAACATATAGATCAATCAAAGCATAATTAACCATACATATGAACATGAAATACAATAACACATAACATATATGGGAAAAAATTAATTGGAATAAAACCCATTGATATCTAAAAGTATACTACAATCCTATAAGACAAAAACCAAATTTAGTGAAGCACCAACTCCACATGGAGCACCAGCCCCAACTAGTCAAGCACCCACTTAGCTAGGCTTTACCTAGCACCTAGTTGAAAGGAGACACCAACCCCTAGATTATTTAGCACCAACTAAATCACCTAATTTATTTGATAAAAATCATAACATTATGTTTCTCAACAAACATATAATGACCACTTCTTCATCTTTTCACATTTGTATCCCTCTCAAATTGCCTTTTAGGCCTCTTCACTCAACTAGGTCTCTTTAAGACTGATTACGTCATATGACCTTATTATTAACACTCATACCTCCTATTATATATTTATGATAGTACTTATACTCTCTTATGATTTTATATAATAATACCTTCCACTCAAGGATATTCTATCTCATTCTCTCTCTCTTCAGTTACAATTATAAGCCTAAAACTATCTTGTATATATACATTCATTATTCATATACCACTTAGTCAAAAGCACAACATTAACCTCTTATTTAGGGCATATAATAAGTATTATGACATATTTTTTACATGAATAAAATGATATTTTAGTCCCTTATGGTCTGACATGACTCAATTAGGACTCATTTCACTTTTAGGTCTCATGGAGACCTAGCAGGCCTTCTTAGACACCTGTTACACTTTGCCTTTCTTGGAATATTTTCACACTCCACACATTGTAGGAAAATATAATATAATAATAAAATATACCCCCAATAATGTCTTATATTCTAAAAACACATTTTACAACTAATCACTACTTGAAACTTTTCATTAGTACTCAGTTCTATTAGGACTATATACACCAAAAATATATCTTTCGATATTAAAGCTCAAACTCAATTAAAAAACTCAAATATAATAATAAAAAGTATATTTAAAAATTATAAATACCTTTGGGTCATCGATAAATAGATAAGGCTTTAAGAACACCTTTGCAACAAACTTACTCAGAACTACCAAATTGCTTCAAGACACAATTATGGTGACTTAGACCTCCAACACCCATATAAACATTTTCGATGACTTATGTTGAATTTAAATTATACTATGATATAAATATACCATTATTATATATAAATATCATATGGTTAAATGGAAAATATTGGTCTTGCATACCAATATCATGACCTTATATCTAACTGTCATATCTGAACTGGACATGTCAACTTGTGAGCAACTTTTTAACAATATTCAATGAGATCCAAAAATTCTAAAAAAATTAAAATGTATTAAATGGTTTCAATAACATTTGTATGCACTTTAGTTCATCATTATATCATGAAAACACATGTATAACCAACTTCTCATTACTACTTACGTTTTGCATAATTTGCTCTATTAGGCTTGTTAGTGACTAGCCTACTTGGATCAAAAAAATGAGACACTTAAGGAATATAACAAATATATAAACCACCATGTACGTAAAATACAATTATCTTCATTCTTGCTCCATTTATTTGATTACTATGTCTAATGCCACTTTTGACTTCTACAATAACTTCTTTAGAAGCAACCTATAACTCAACATTTTCTCTCTCCTATCTCTAATCAAAACCACATAAAGGTACATGTTAAGTCCACTACAAGCTATAATATATTTATTGAAAAATTCAATCCATCCTAAACACCTTTTATCAACATATTCGACATCAGATTTTCATTAGGGTTTTAAGAGAGTTTAAACTAGTTTCCACTCTTAAGGATCCTTTATAAAACATTACCCTTCAATATAAAAACTAATGCCTATAATTTTTATATAGGACCCTTCCCCATCTACCATGAACTACTTATTTTCCCATGAAAATTTTTAACAAGGTAATGAGCATAATAAAATCCTACTTGGGTTGAGATCCCTTCATTTGAATTACTCGAGAGACCTCCAAATAACTTTGCATGCCTTGTCCTTCAAAATATAACCTCAAAATTCATTCACATGACTTAAAAAACATGACTCACCGTTTTAAATTATCACCTACTCACACTTTCCTTAGAAACTAATATTTATACCCCATTAGGCTACATTATATCTACACCATAGTCTTCATACCTTACTAGGCCTTGAACTATATTTCATGCCTCTTTTCATTATCTCAACACCTCACTATAATTCCCATAATCTCACTCTCATGACATAAAATCTCTCTCATGATTAAACATTGCCATACATCCTTGACTTGCCTTGAAAATTGATCATGATACCTCATTAGGCTAAGCATGGTCCAAGTACAAACTAATAAATAATTTCTTATCCTCAAATACCCACCTTAAAATATTTCTAAAGGCTTCTACACCTAACTCACAAGCCCATATACTTCTAAAAAGCTTATCACTTTCATAATCTCACTCACTTCACCATGCTACCTACATATACCTTCTCACAAGGTCTAGACTAGGCTTCATAAGATACCTTGACTATGTTCAAACATACTAGCCTTAATGATATCACTCAAGATGACATAATAAAAATCATAACACACTCATAGCACTGCTCTCATATAATAATAATCTTCCAATATTATTGACATAACTCACTGCCATTTGACCTTATCACTGCCAACTAACCTTGCTCTCAACAACACTCTTGTAGACCTACTTGTCATCATACCTTCACAAGAACCTTCAATGATAACACTAACAACTTCATGATGAATTGAAACTCGATATAAACCTTAACATCAACTGATAGAGAATATAAATCTAAAAAAAATTTGCCTTCATCACATCAAGCTCACAAGCACATACCTAAAATACCAATCATGATGCATATTTAGTAGATGCACCTTGACATCAATGACATCAACCTTGACATTAACGACATAAGCCTTGATATCAATGACAATAATTCTCAACAAACTCCCCCTTTGTCATTGATGTAAAACACACTACAATATGATCATTGTAATCTCCCCCATTCTTATATTTCTCCCCCTTTGACATTAATGATAAAGGGTCTTCCAAAAACTACCATATGATCCTTGGACCTTAAGAAACCATGTTTATTTTGACTTATACCTCATTGTCTTGACACTTCATATAATATTTCTACAAATATACCCCCTAAGTAGATGATTCTCCTCATAGGTACTAGATGACAACAACTCTCAGAATATGATCATTCACTCAAAAAGATACATCTCCCCTAGCATTTTTTCTCCTAGAACTAGATTTTTTCTCAAATAAACATGATAACACCTATAACATTTGGAATCACACCTTATTGTAATAAAATAACAACTTAGATAATATGAAGCATTACAAGAACATGCTCCCACTTAATCTATGCATACCTCCTTTAAAAGAACTCAGATCACAAGACCACTCACCTTGTCCTTTACATGATTGATATGAATCAAACCTTTGATCACACACTAGGCCACCATATTATTGAAACTTACTAAAAAATTATGGACTCCCCCTTTTTCTTCACAACTTTAGCTCACCACATGAGTCATTAGGATTATCAGACCATCTTTATATTCATTTAAACATATTGATACCAATACCACTTATTAACATAGATAAAGCTCAACTACCAACTGATACAATCACAAATAGATGCTTTCCTACCTCTCTTATACTGGTTGATTACTTTTTGACCTTAGAATCCTAATTTCAAAATTAAATATATTACCATATTACTTAATAACTTCAAGCCTCAGATCTACCAAACTCCTTGAATTCTCAGACTACTCACAATAATGCAAAATGATATCTAAAAATGAATCATGCACAAACTTTTACATTCTATACTAGGGCTCCCCATGAACTTACCTTTAGAGCAATGATCATACTAAAAAAAATATATTTCACCTTATCATATACATACAATCTATAAAGAACATAACTTATATTTTATAACACAAACAATTTGGAATCCTCTCAAGATGAATCCTTCTTTGACTAAAACCTCATGCTTTTATAGATAGATGAGTATCTACATGAAGATTAATAAAGTCACCCCTATTCATAGGGAACTAAAAAATCATGAACTAAAGATACTCCTAGATCTCTAGTCCACTCTTTTGAACAATATTTCAATCATGAGACTAATAGTCCCTTTTTAGAATACACTCAGGCTTAATTGAAATAGTTGACTCATTCACCTTGTTATCCTTCACCTTCTCTTTGACTGCCTTGTCAATATATGCAAATAACACATGTTCATGACATTCCTTCACATTTGATCCTTGATTCACCTTATAAAATAGTTCATTTTGACCAGTATACTAATCATAACTCACCTTTACTATTTTTGGTTTTCATACAAATGTTTGGCCTCATCATGCACTCTAAAAGTTCCATATACCTTGTTATGTCTTGAGGGCATTCTAACTCTATTAATATATAATATTAAAATGTGTCCCATATTATAATAATTTTAGAAAACAAAATTATTGGTATTACCTTTTGATTTATCATTCCTTCTCCCACGGTCTCATAAGAACTCATCCCTTAAGACCATTCTATAATCACTTGATCTATGACCAAAGATATGATAAGCAAAACAACAATCATTCAAACAATTTGAATACCTCATTGCATTGGGATTCCTAATTGGTTTCTTCATGTTGAATTTGATGTTGGTTCTCTTAACTTGTTCTAGCTTCACAATCTCTTTATCAAACTTGTTCATCTTGTTTATGAGTTGCTCATGCTCAACCTTCAAACAATATAACTCTATGTTAAATTCATCACACTCAAATTATTTTGATTTAAAATTTGTATTTACACATTCTAACTTGTTCAAAATATATTTGATGATCTTATCATCCCTTTTCTCTTCTTTGACCCAATCACTCTTCAAGGTGCATATATGTTATTTAAGACCCTTAACCATAGATCCCAACTCATGCTTCTTCTTCTTTTGGTGCTTCAAATTGTTTAGGGAACTTATGAGCTCAAATTCAATATATAATTAAAATTATCCTTCTTCACTATCATATTAGACTTATTCATCATGCATGTTGTCTTCTTCCTTGGAGCAACCTAATTCTTTAGCCAAGAATATAACTCCATTGCTAACTTGATCAACACAGTCATCATTATCATCAGCAACATTATTATCAGTTACCTTAGATGACTTATTATTTTCTTCAAAAAAATTTAACATCACTCTTAGATACATATCTTGACAAATGAATTGATCTTCATTGATATCATGATAAAAATTATCATTATCATAATCCATGCTTGCACTTCTAGTTTGTCCTTTATGATATTAGGCCTAATTAAAAGGACCATCATATGATACCAATTTTTGGAATCAAAATGAATGAGAGAGGTGGTGAATCAGTGTTCAAAACATTCATTAAATTCTAATTAACATTCATGATCCATTCATACAAACATATATATCAATCAAAACATAAGAAACCATACATATAAATATGAAATATAAAAACACATAACATATGTGGAAAAACCTTAATGGGAATAAAACCCATTGATATGTAAAAATAGACTATATTACTATAATATAAAATCCAAATTTAGTGAAGCACCAAATCCACATAGAACACTAACCCTAGATAGCCAAACACCCACTTGAATAGGCTTTAGCAAGCACATACTTGCATGGAAGCATCAACCCCTTAAATGACTTAGCACCAACTCAACCACCTAATTGATTTGATCACATTTATGATTTTATGTTTCTCAACCAATAGATGATGACCACCTCTTCATCTTGTAACACTCTTATCCCTCTTGAACTACTTTTTAGGCCTCTTTACTCAATTAGGTCTCTTCAAGACTGATTATGTCATATGACTTTGATATTCATACTCAAACCTCCTATTAAATATTCATGATATTACCTATACTCTTTTATAATGGTGTATAATACCTCATCTCAGTCAATGATATTCTATCTCATTCACTCTCTCTTCACTTACACTTACAAGCCTAAAACTATATTGTATATATGCCATTCCTTATTCATATACAACTTAGTTGGCCATACACCCTTAAACTCTTAGGTTAGACATATAATAGGTCTTATGACATATTGTGGACATGGATAAAATGATATTTGATTCCTTGTTGGTCTAACATGACTCAATTAAGCCTCATTTCACTTTTCGGTCTCATGGAGACCTATTAGGCGTTCCTACACACACATTACACTTTCCCTTTCTTGGAACATTTTAAAACTCCACACATAGTAGGAAAATATAATATAAAAATAAAATAGACCCTAGATAATGTCTTCTAGGCTAAAAAAAACATTTCATAATAAACTACTACTTGAAACCCCTCATTAGAATTTAGTTCTATTAGGCTTGTGTATACTAAAAATCTGTCTTTTAATACTATTAACCAAATTTGATTTCTAGTCAAATCAGGTCAATACCTATCATTTTAAACTTTTGAATAAGGTTTCACATGTCATATAGGGGTTTCATAATGTTCTATACATCTTAGTTGGCCTTGTCCTTGTCCTTGTCTAAGCTCATCCCCCTTGACATGGCCTAATCAACCAAAGTCAAAGTTGGTTAAACTTGGTAAAAGGTTTAAATTATGATTAATATGTCCTAATATTTTCTTTTACATGTTTTTAAGTGTTTCAAAGTCATGAATTTATAATGTGTTAGGTTTCATATGTAAAAAGGGTCATTTGGCCACTTTTTTACCCCATTAATTAACTTGTATGGACTTTTACATAATAAAATTTGTCACCAAGGTGATTTTAAACATGAAAGAGGTTAATAGCATGTTAGGAGAAGTCAGATGTCAGCCAAGAATTATCTATGTTTAGTAAATGGTAGTTTTTTCTTGATTTTAGCGGCTTTTGAGTACTTGTATAGACTCTTAAAGTTTACTTATAGCTAAAAACATGGTTGTTGTGACTCTTCACCTCCCCACAGGTCATTCCCATTGTTTTTTTTCAAATATTGCATTAAAAGGTTTATTTCTAACTTATTTTCCTTCATTTTCTCTTAGCAAACTAAAGTAGGTCAAATTCAAGCACTTGTTATGGGTCATACAAGTTAATTCAAGAAGAATGGTCTTGGAGATGGATATTAATCTAAATGTACTTCACATCCATAATAATAACTATCAAATTGTTGGCTCATCATTTATGAACAATTTCTAACACTCTAGGTAACTTTTTATGAAATTGCATTCAATAGGGGTATAGGTTTGCATCTATTTCTTGTTTAAAAGAATAAATGGAGACCTATGATTTGGATGGATTATTTTTATGTTATAGCAAGACCTCTCCATGTTGGTATCATCATCTAACACTTCCTCTCTTAATTTCCTTGAGGGATATTTCCCAATTATGCTTGTTTCTCAAGTTTACAGTCACGAATGGATAACCTATGTTTTTTTTAATGTAGAAGGAGATTTATGAATATGTTTAATGTGTTTGGATTCATGTTTTCAAGATTATTTCATTGGATTTCCTTGTGAGAAATTATTCCAACATCCTCTAAAGATAATTGTATATATTCTCTTGTTCACTACCTTGTCTATAAAATGCACTTGTAGTCACCTTATATAGGAGTTCAAGAGGTTTATATGGAGGTGTTCATGGTGAAAACATGATGAAATTAATTTTGATAATTTATCATACCCAAAAGGTCATAGTTTCATGTTATGTAGGTGATAATGCTATGCAATTTAAAGTATTCACTTTAAAGGATGATTAGACCATTTTGGGCCCACAATCCCTAAATGGACAAAATAGAGCTCCTAGGTGTTTTTGAGGTGTTAATACAATGATAAAATGGTGTTTTTAAAAAATTATCACATGTTCATATTGTATCCATATCTACATGAAACAACTATTCTAATTTTTAGGAGCAAGGGGTAAATGAAATAGGAAGTTTTCAAGGCCTAAAAATGGCCAAAAACTACTGAAAAGGAAAAATGATATCTATAAGACATTATTAAAGGAGTGATCTTGTACTTAAATTTGATAATCCTAGATTATTCCATCAATTTTAAATCATCACAAATGGTTTAAATGACTCTCATGCAAGATGACATATAAAATGTGGATTTTGAGGTTTTGACCACTAATGCCACCCCTTGTCCATACACAGGCCTAAGAATACTAACCTACAGTAGAATTTAACTATATTTTTATCTCAATAGGGTATATAGTAACCAAATTTGAGACCTACGGTGAATTTTATATTTATAGGGTACTGTTCCTAAAGTGAAATTTTTTATTTAAAACAAATTGACTTAAGAGATCTCAAGAACACCTATAGGTAGCCCTAGAGCTCATGAAACATAGTCAAAGGGTATATTAACAGCGAGGAAGAAGTTTGAATTTTGGACCTCATTTGGAGACTTAAAAGTGGATGCAATGAAATTAATGAAATTTTATATTAATTAAATCATATAAAACCTAAATACACCTAATACAAGTGTGGACAAAGCTAAATCAACATACCAACCTATCTTAGTCCTTAGCAAGTAGTGGCCTAGTCTTAGGAATGTGGGATGAATTGGTGAAAAGGATGGAGCTTAGCTTATAAATATGGTGGATGAAAAATTTTATGATATTTTTAACATAATAATATGTCTGTATTGTGTCCTTAAAATATAAACCAAACTCTACATAACCTACAACTAGGACTAAATAGTTATCCCCTTTCAAGGTAGACAAAAACCTAGTCTAGGTTCCAAAAGTATAAGAAGTGTTTAAGGGGAAAATAGAATATAAAATGGTTTAAATAAATCATTAGATAAATTTATAATCCATACATATCATAATAAATATTTAATCATTCCCTAAAACCTCCAAACCCAACCTATACCCTACCTACCCTCATAGTCTGCCTATTCATAAAGTCTACGTAGCAAATTTGAAGAGTTGGAGGGTTAAATGGAGTATTTATAAGATAAAATTTATTAAATAGTACCAATATGATTATAATAATCTCCTAAAATAATAAATTTCCCAATATTAATGGTGAAAACCCTCTCTATTTTATCTCAAAGCAGGGGCAATTTTACCATGCATGAAGATGGTAATTTTGAGAAAAGTGGTGAAATGATGAACCAAAAGGAAATAAAAGATAAAATTATGGTTTAATAATATTTAATACATCCATATATAGATTAAAAAAACCTTTATATAATTATTTAAATCAAACAAGGTGCGCTAAGATACAAAGGTTGTAGTCACCATGGCAAGGAATGGTAACCAAATGGCTTACTTAGGATGGTAATTTTCATTTTGGACCTTAGATAAACTTCCTAAGTGATTTTATAATGTTTATGAGAATATTAATGAATTTTAAAACCATAATAAGAGGAAAATAAATATACATGATCTTCATTTTGGCTCAAAGGTGTAGACAGACCTATTGATAAGGTCTAGGCCTAGTCTCAAAATAGGGTCACTCTTCATTTATAGATATATGAGAGGAATTAAAATGACTAAATTATGTTTTTGGAACATATAAAAAAATTTATGAACCATTTTTTTTTAATTAAATCCACTTATAATCCATGTTGGGCTTGAAAACATTTAAAACGCTCATAGAATACACAAGAAGGACTCGAGTGGCCATCTTGAAATGCTTGGAACTTTCATGACCTAATGCATAGGATATTGAGGAATTTAGGGAAGTTTTATAAGGTCCTTAAGGATCCCTAAATGTAATTTATAAATAATTATAACTTTTATCTTTCATGAACAAAGGCTAAGAGGGCTAGTCACTTCAAAACCCTCTCAAACCCTATTTTAGGACCTAATGGAGGAGATGAGGCTAAAAGTGCCTCCAAATTGACTAATTTGACCATTAGTGTAAAATATAAGTTGTTTAAAACTTCACTAGGATAAAATACATGAAATCATATTGTATGGAATCCATACAAGTCAAGTATAAAATATGTTTCATTAAAAATTTCTTTTGTTTTATAGATCTTGAAGACTTTCAAGAGACCTAATCACATTTGGGAAGAATTTTTGGAATTTTTATAAGTCATAATGGTAATTTTAATAGGTTTATAATCTCCTAATCCTATATGTTACTTCCTTCATTTCAACTAGTCTAGTGAGCAGATAGTGATCACTTGGTCAAAGAGAGTGAAACTCCATTTGGGAGGCCTTTTACAGCCAATTTATTGAAATTGATGCTACATAAACCTTGGACACATGTAATCCCTTATTTTTAATTGATAATATGGTATATTTGGGAAGGTTTTAGGTGCCAAGTATGAGGGTACATAGAGGAATCCCATTTTGGGACTATCTCAAATGTTGATGAATAGAAAAAATGATAGGAGTGATCAAAGGTCAATAAAATGCATGTGAGGACCTGATAGTAACCCCTCCTACTTATAATCATCATCATATCTGATTAGTTGTAATGATAGGGTATTTTTTTAAGTAAAATCATGAGGGGTAGTTTTATATGCATGGAAATGAGTTTCTAAGCCATTTTTATAGGTCTTGGATGATTTCAAATGATAGTTTTAAACTCTAAAATTACATGGATCACACCATCTCTCTCTCACATGAAAAAATTAACTAGTCTTTTCAATTGTGGAAAGTGTCTCAATGACTCTTGGACTCCTCTTCTTTCTTTCTCCCCATTTCTTCTATAAATTCTAACCTTTTATCATTGTATGGAATCTCTTAGACTTGGTATGGAAAATCCCTACCAAAATTTTACTTTGATCCAATAAAGAAAATTCTTTTACCTCATTCAAATATTTGACTTAGTGTACATGATGGTCATTTGTCTTGTGCAAGTGTAAGTTTCATTTACCTTCACATGTTACTCTCCTTAGTACCTTATGTGTTTGTAATCTCTCTTTTGTAGGTCATCAATAAGTGTCAAAGTAGATTGTAGGTGTACTGAGTAGGTTATTCAATAAAATTTATTATAATGTCTATTGTCTAGTTCCTCCTAGCCTATGTTATCCCCAAGACCCCATGTTGAAGCATTTATGTGAGAGGGAAGATTGACATTAGATGAAGTGTATGTGTAACTTGTCCTTAGCTCTGAGTGCATGCTAATGCTATGAGTAGAGAAACTATTTTGGTGTATCACCTCTTATATTCTAGGTTTACTTTCATGTTATCCCTATCCCTTTTCATCCCCAAGTGTTAGTAGTAGGATATGAGCTTTAGTGATACATCAAGGGGAGCTAGCCCCTAATCTAGGATCCACCTCCTAATAGGGATACCCATAGCTCTAAGGTGGTTCCATTGTAAAAATTGAATGAGGAGAGACTTTAAATATCCTCATTGGGTGTAAGTTCAAGTGATAATAGTTTTTGGCATGCTCAGTGGAACTATCATTCCAAGAGTTTAAGGAGTTTTGGTGTTCTCCTCAAGATAGCAGCCCTTGGTGGAAATTCACTAAGCACCAATGGTGACTCTGAGTATAAATCAACTGATTGAGAAATCCAAGTATACTTATTGAAGTTTTTTTCTTTTCCCATTATTATTTTTCAGTGATTCATGGATAATTATTAGTTTTATCCTATCTTAACACAAGCTAGGGAGATATACACTCATTAAATAGAAATGTTCTAGAGTAAATGAGGAGGACTCAAAACGTGACAAAATATAGGCGAGTTCTATTCCAAACAAGTAATAGTTGGGTTCATCATTTAGCTGGCAGGGGATGGGCAGTAAAGGAGATTCATATGGCTCGTAATAGGAAAGGAGAACCAAGGAAATAGGAACCCAAAAACTATGAAGAGTGGAGAGCAAAAGAAGATGTCTGGAAGATACTGCAGAGAGGAAAGGTTGTGAGTTACATGGAAAGGCTTCATGGCTCAAAACCTCATATCACAACGGATTTTTTCAAAAATTGGATTGATGATAGGGTTACATTTCATGGAATTATGGTGAATCTCATAGAGGAACTCATAGCAGAGGTGACGGGGATTCCAATGGAGGGAACAAAATTTTTAAAGTAGATAAGCATTTCCAATGAGGATTTTTGCAAATTCCCTAAAACGGATGCTGAGGAGCAGCAGCTGGAAAAAAGTGGAGATTTTTTTGAATTGGAGCAAATTAAGGGCATCTAGAGGAACATCTTATGTTGTATCCATGAGTAATTCATACTTGATGGAAGAAGTAAAAGAGTCCACAAATTTCACTTTGTATTCCTCAATCACTTCAGACACAAAGTAAGAATCTCCTTTCCTTTTTATCTATGTTTTTCCTTGCTCCAAAGTCTATTCGCACATAAGAAATAAGAATCTCATCCCATCCTACATGAGGGGTTAATTATTATAATTGAAGGGCATTGCAAGAATAAGGCCATTGTTAAGAATCCTTATCCGGGAAAATATAAGGATTTACGGAGTAATAAGAAAGATATAGTAAAAGGGAATGAAAAAGCTAAATTCAAAATCTCAATCTTCAATAACCAAACTGCTGATGAGGAAACAGAGTGGGAAAGTTCTGAAAACACTGGGGAGGAGAGTCTGGAGGAAGAAGGAGGAACAGAAAGTGGGCATTCAAATTCCAGTGAGGAAGAAGAAGCACAAGACAAGAATGAGAAAGGAGTCACTATAGAGGAAAAGTTTGAAAACAGCAACCATGAGTTTGAGGAAAACCAACAAGTGTTTGAGGAAATTCAAAAAGACCTAGATGATCCTACTGAGGACCCTGATCTGATTAAGGAAAAGGAAAATCTAGTTCAGGTTGCTAACCAAATACTGAAAATGGGAGCTCAAGTAAAGGAAGTAAGCAACAAAAAAGAAAGCCCTGCTGAAACAAAGGAACAAAAAAGAATGGAAACGGAGGACTATATTGAAAAAGTTGGAAGCAGTCCTAAAAAGAACATAGAAGGTTTGAGTGACAAAGGGCAGAATGACGAACCTACTAGAGTGGCCAATTGCAAAGCTGATGCTACTCTAAAACTTGATTTATGGACGTATAAGGAGATAACGGAAATTAATAGGAAAATGGAAACAATGGAAACAAGAGGCAGTTTAGAACAAAATCAATAATATGGAAAAGCAATTGAGGGATATTCCCATGAAACTCAAATATTATGAGAACAACCTAAGGGAACTCATAAAGGAAAGTAGATTAAAGATGGAGGAGGTAACCTCTAGCATTTGTGCTACTGCTATCAACATTGGAAAAAGAGCAAATGAGGAAATCAAAACTTTGGAGGGGCCTGGCAAGAGAACTAGACAAAGCTCAAGAAAGAAAGCAATGCAAGAAGGATCTATGTAGGCACTGCTGCCATCCAAGATACTATTGTGAAAGGTAAGGAAGCAATGAAGATGATATTGGAACTAGAAGAATAGTTCCTGGCTCTTTTAGTTGGATCTGCTTGTTGGTTGTGTTTTCTGGTCTTGGTACCTAGTTTTTTGAACTTTGACTCTGGAGTTTCCAAGTCTCTGCAAAACCTGGGGTCTATCTTTGGTTGTTCATTTGTTAGCTTAAGGTCTTTATTTCTTGGTTTTGTTACTTTGGTGAAGTAAGCTTAAGGCTTTCCTATGGATGATAATGTTCTATCTATCTCCTTTTGTTTAGGGTTTTGGGGTCCCTTCAAAACCTATTTTTACGTTAATCTAAAACACAAGCTAGGGAGACATATCCCACTTTGCCTCTTCCCCCTCATTATGAATAAGTACCTGGCCAATCTTGTCATGATCCCTATCAAGCATATGCTTATTATGATTAGTATTATCAAATTTGTGCTCCATATATCCCACATATCTCCTCTTCAAGCCATTCCATTTCTATTTTTAAAACTATTCTCATTGGCTACCAATACTACATGTTAAACCTTGACACTAGGTATGGTTGTGGTCAAGTCATCCCTAGTGTTTGTGTCAAGATTTTGAGGGATGATTTAGAACAATTCAAAATGGAATGGATTAATATAGAGAAATATATTTGGCCATGTATTTCTAATGAGATGATTGATATTTGTGGCTTGATATTCCATCTAGAAGAAAGGTTGAGAACTCATGAACAAACCCAATATTAGTAGCCCCAAAATACCCCAAATATTTCATCCACTCCCAAAAATTTCTCTTCTTGGAATTCCAATTAAGAGAGTATCCAAAATAAGGAATATATCATGTTGGAGTAGTTTAACCTACTTGGAAGATATTGTGAAGAAGAAATATTGAGTTTTGAAGCTCACCTTGAAAGAGAGATTGAATTGGCCAATCAGAATTTGAGACAATCCATCATGGTAGTAGAAGGTAAACTATCTAAGACTACATATATAAATTGTAATCAAGGTTCCAATACAAAATAAACTCCAAGTTTCCTATATATATCTTCACCCCTTCATTATCCTCTCAATCCCATGGAAATATCCTTGAGCATACCTTCCCAAGATGGAAAGAGGTGTTGACAACTAGTGAAGAAAGGAACAAATCCTACTTAGGTGGAGAATTTTTTAGGGGAAAGAAGATTGAAACCATTTAACTCCCTCCCACCCATCCTCAAGAAGCCATTTAACCCATATTTCCACCCCTTCTAACTTATCAATATTTCCCTCCAAATGTTGATAATTGTATTTCTACTTGGGAATCCCTTTTGGCCAAGCTTCCTATTTTTGAAGTGCATAATGTTGATATCACTAAGAGCAAGGATGAGATTGAAATATCAGATAGGATTGAAGATGAAGAAGGGATTAATACTAGTGAGGAGAGGTTAGGTTGTGAATATGAATAAAAATATCCTCTTCGTGTTGGAAAAGATGCCTTGAAAGAAGTTCTCTTGGACTCCAAAGAAGAAGAGGAAATGGTCTCTTTTGTTTCTCCTTTTCATGATGTAGACCAATCAAAGGATGATGATCTATGGTAGATATTTGAGATCATATGCAATGAATTTCAAGCCCTCAAAGAACCTACAAATCCTTTAGAGTTGACTATCCATGGAAATAAAGAATATGTGTCTCAAAAGGAGCACATGTGGTAGATTTATATGCAAATATTCTAAGAGTATGAGGAAGGTGAGAAGACTAATATCCTAAACAAATAAGATCAAGATCTGGGAGAGTAGGTACATGTTAAAGAGCATCACCATCAAGATGGTCTAGATCTTGATGGAGTAATCTATGATGATCTTAGGCCTTTTAAAGGTGACTTAGAATTTATTTCAACATCCACTTATGAATCTATGTCCACCAATATAAAATAATAATGTGAACAAGAAAAACTTCCTAATGATCATGATACAATTCTCCCTGAAGAGTTTGAAGAGGTTGTGACATTAGAAAAGTATAGGGGGATCCTTCAAGGAGATATAATCTTGAAACAAGTTATCACATGCATGGATATGAAAATTAATCATGAGGAGACAAGAAGAAAACTACATTAAGCATGATTTAAAGTCAAAGAGGACTTTATCTACCTTGGAGACCTATTTGAGATGACTTAATTCAGTGACATGGCAAGTCAAGGAGATAAAGGGAAGCAAAAGTAATCTAACACCCCATCCAAGAAGAATCATGCTTTGCATCCTCACTCATATAGTGAGGAAGGAGATCTAAGGTACTTCCCTTTTGATCTAGGAACGTAATTATGATCAAGATGAATTTAAATATTTACTTACTTTTAGTTGTGTCTTGTTTTATATAAGTGCTTATTATCACAATTATGTCCTTATTTTGTGTTTTTGTTGGGTCTTTGTGTGTTTTTCTTTCCCTTTGTGTATTTTTATGTAGGATTACTATATTTTTGGTCTTTTCAAGGTTTGGTTTGATGTTTAAAAGTGTATTTTAACTTTCTTGGCCTAATAGATAGGATAAGGCTACTCATCCTTAATATAGGAAAGCATGTTACCCCTAGAAGTAGCCAAATTATTGACCAAACATGACTTATAGTCAAATAGGGTCAACCCCTATAATTTTAATTTTTTTTTTCTAAGGTTTCACATGTCATATATGGGTTTCATAATGTTCTATACATCTTACTTGGCCTTGTCCTAGTCCTTATCTAAGCTCATCCTCTTGAAATGGCCTAGTTAACCAAAGTCAAAGTTGGTCAAATTAGGTCAAACTTGGTCAAAGGTAGAAATTATTCTTAATAGGTCCTAATATAGTATTTTACACATTTTAATTATTTTAAAGTCATGAATTTATCATGTGCTAGGTTTCATATGCAAAAAAGGTCATTTGGCCACTTTTCTATGCCATTAATTGACTTGTATGGACTTTTATGTAATAAAATTTGTCAAAAAGGTAATTTTTAATGAGGAAGAGGTTAGGATCATGTCAGGAGTAGTCAGATGTATGCTAAGAAGTAGTTATGTTCAATAAATTGAATTTTTTCCTTGATTTTAGGGGCTTTTGAGCACTTGTACATACTTTTGGAGTTTACTTGTAGATAAAACCATGTGTGGTGTGACACTTCACCTCCCCAAAGGATATTTCCATGTTTTATTTGCAATGATTGAATAAAAAAGTTTATTTCTAACTTATTTTCCTTCATTTTCTCTTGGTAAGCTAAAGAAGGTTAAATTCAAGCCCTTGTTATGGACCATACAAGTGAAGTCATGAATAATGGTCTTGGGGATGGATATTAATCTAAATTTAATTCACATCCATAATAATAACTCTTATATTGGTGGCTCCTCCTTTATGAATAATTGATAACACTCCAAGCAACTTTTTATGAAATTGCATTCAAGAGGGATATAGGTTTTCATATGTTTCTTATTTTTAATAATTTATGGAGCCATATTATTTGGATAGAGTGTTTTTAGGTTAGAATAGGCCCTCCCAATTCTGTTCTCATCATATAACACTTCTCTTAATGTCCTTGAGAGAGATTTCCCAATTATGCTTGTTTCTCAAGTTTACAGTCATGAATGGGTAACCTATGTTGTTGGATTATGGAAGGAACTCCATGAAGATGTTTAATGTGTTTAAATTCATATTTTAAAGATGATTTAATTATATGTCCTTATGATAAATCAGACCAACATCTTCTAAATCTAATTGTCTATATTCTCTGGTTCATTGCCTTGTTTGTAAAATGCACTTATAATCACCTTATACAAGAGTTCAAGAGTTTTGTATAGAGGTGTTAATGGTGAAAAAAATTATGAAATTAATTTTGGTGGCTCCTCCTTTATGAATAATTGATAACACTCCAGGCAACTTTTTATGAAATTGCATTCAAGAGGGGTATAGGTTTGCATATGTTTCTTATTTTTAATAATGTATGGAGCCATATGATTTGTATAGAGTGTTTTTAGTTTATAATAGGCCATATCAATGGTTTTATGATCATATAACACTTCTCTTAATGTCCTTGAGAGAGATTTCCCAATTATGCTTGTTTCTCAAGTTTGCAGTCATGAATGGGTAACCTATGTTGTTGGATTATGGAAGGAACTCCATGAAGATGTTTAATGTGTTTAAATTCATATTTTAAAGATGATTTAATTATATTTCCTTATGATAAATCAGACAAACATCTTCTAAATCTAATTTTCTATATTCTCTAGTTCATTGCCTTGTTTGTAAAATGCACTTATACTCACCTTATACAAGAGTTCAAGAGGTTTGTATAGAGGTGTGAATGGTGAAAAAAATTATGAAATTAATTTTGAGACTATATCATACACAAAATATGATAGTGTTCATGTTATGAAGGTGATAATTCTATTCAAGTTAAAATTTTCACTTCAAAGGATGATTAGATCGTTTTGGGCCCATAGTCCCTAAATGGACAAAACAAAGATCCCAAGTGTTTTTGAGGTTTTCATGTAATGAGGTAATGGTGTTTTTGAAGAATTATCAAAATTTAACCTTGTATCCATATCCACATGCAAAAAATATGTAAATTTTGAGGAGAAAAGGGTAAATGAAAGATGAAGTTTTCAAGGCCTAAAAATGGCCAAAAAACCATTGAAAAAGAATAGTGATATCTACAGGACATTATTAAAGGAGTGATATTGTAATTAAATTTGATAATATTAGATTATTCCATCAAGTTTAAAACATCCAAAATAGTCCAAAGGAATCTCATGAGCTAATATGATAGAGAAAGGTGGATTTTGAGGTTTTAACCGCTAATGCAAACCCCCTATCTGTACACTGGCCTAGGAATACTAACCTACAATAAGCTTTAACAATATTTTGTCTCAATAGGGAATATAGTAACTAAATTAGAGGAATAGGGTTAATTATATATTTTTAGGGTATTAGGCCTAAATTGAAATTTATTATTGTTAACCACTTGACCTAAGGGAGCTCAAGAACACCTATAGGCAGCCCTAGAACTCATGAAACATAGTCAAAGGGTATATTGACAATGAGGAAGAAGTTTGAAGTTTCGACCTCATTTGGAGTATTAAAAGTGGATACAGGTGAAATTAATGAAAATTTATCTTAAATAACTCATATAAAACCTAAATACACCTAATACAAGTGTGGACAAAGTTAATCAACCTATCGGCTTGTCTTAGTCCTTAACAAATAGTGGCCTAGTCTTAGGAATGTGAGATGCATTAGTGCAATAGATGGATATTAGCTTAGAAAAATTTTGGATGATGTTTTTAATGATATTTTTAACATAATAATAGGTTTTTATTGTGTCCTTAAATCATAAAACAAACTCTAGATAACCTACAACTTGGCCTAAATAGTGATCCCCTTTTTAGGCAATCATAGACCTAATCTAGGTTTCCAAAAGCATAAGAAGTGTTTAAGGGGTAAATAAAATATAAAATAGTTTTAATAAATCATGATATGAATTTATAGTCCCTAAATATAATAATAAATATCTAATCAATCCTTAAAACTTACAAACCTAGCCTATCCTTGCCTATCCTCACAATATACCTATTCATAAAGTCTACCTAGAAAATTTGAGGAGTTAGAGGGCTAATGGACGATTCAAAAGCTAAAATTTGGTAAAAATTACACTTATGAGTCCAATAATATCCTATAATAATAAATTTTCCAAGACTAATAGTGAAAATTGTCTCTATTTTATCTCAAAGTAGGGGCAATTTTACCATGCATGAAGATTGTAGTTTAGAGAAAAGTTGTGAAATGGTGAAATAAAAGGAAATAAAATATAAAATTATGATTTGGTAAGATTTAATAAATCAATATATACATAAAAAAAACTTTACATAAGTCTTGGAAGCAAATAGGGTACTCTAAGCTATAAAGGCTACAGTCACCAAGGCAAGGAATAATAAGCAAATGGCTTACTTAGGATGGTCATTTTCATTTTGGACCTTAGATAAAATTCATAAGTAATTTGATAATTTTTATGAGACTATTAATAAAGTTTAAAATAATCCTAATATGAAAATAAAACTACTTGATCCTCATTTTGGCTGAAAGGTGTAGATAGACTTATTGACAAGGTCTAGGCCTAGTCTGAAAATAGGGTCACTCTTAATTTCTAGCTCTAAGGGATAAATTAAAATGATTGAGGAATGTTTTTGAAACATATAAAGAGTTTTTTGAACCATTTTTTTCAAGGAAGTCCACTTAGAATCCATTTTGGGCTTAGAAATGTTCAAAACCCTCATAAAATACAAAAGAAGAACTTGAGTGGCCAAGTTGAAATGCTTGGAACTTTCATGACCTATTGCATGGGACCTTGAGGAATTTATGGAAGTTATATAAGGTCCTTAAGGATATCTCAATGAATTAGTAAATAATTATAATGTGTAGCCTTTATGAACAAATGCTAAGAGGTATAGTCACTTTAAAACCCTCTTAAACCCTATTTTAGGACTTGATGGAGGAGATGAGGCTAAAAGTGCCTCAAAATGGAGGAATTAAACCATGAGTGAAAAAGATAAGTTGTTGAAAAATTCATGAAGATAAAATCCATGGAATTATATTGTGTGACATCCATTTAGGTCAAGCGAGAAACAAGTTTATTTGATAAATTTTTTTTAGGTCATAAAGACTTTCAAAAGACCTAATCACATTTGGGAGGAATTTTAGGACTTGTTCTAATTCCTAATGGTCATTTAATCAGGTTTATAATCTCCTAATGATATATTATACTTTCTTCATTTTAGCTAGTCTAGTGAGTAGATAGTGATCACTTGGTGAAAGAGAGTGAAAATCCATTTTAGATGCCCTTTAGGGCTATTTTTTTTAAGTTGATGCTAT
Organism: Torreya grandis; assembly: GCA_037957365.1. Lineage (NCBI taxonomy): Eukaryota > Viridiplantae > Streptophyta > Pinopsida > Cupressales > Taxaceae > Torreya > Torreya grandis. The sequence goes on from JARHVA010003710.1 coordinate 766,488, forward strand.
GAACAGCTTGGAAACATGTCATCTCTTATTTTTCATGGATTAGATGGCATATTTGGGAAGGTTTTAGTTGCCATGTGTGAGGGGTGCATAGAAGAAGCCCATTTTTAGACTGTCTTCGATGATGGTGCATGGCCAAAATGATAGGAGTGATAAAAGGTTAGTCCAAATTATGTGTGGACTTGATAGTAACCACTCCTACTCAGAACCATCATTAGACCTAATCATTTATAGTGATGGGGTAGTTTTTAAGGAAAATCATGAGGGGTAATTTTATATGCATGGAAAGGAGTTTCTAAACCATTTTTTAGGTTTTGGATGATTTCAAATGACATTTGTAACCACTAAAATTACATATATCACCCCATATCTCTCTCACATGCATAAGCAATTGGTATTTCTAGTTATGAAAAGTGTCTCAATGACTCTTAGACTCCTCTTCTCTATTTCTCCCCATTTCTTCTATAAATTCTAGCCTTTTGGCCTTTTATGGAATCTCTCATCTTGGGTATGGAAAATCCCTACCAAAATTTTGCCTTGAGCCAATAAATACAAGTTTTTTACCTCACTCAAATATTTAACTAAGTGTACATTATGGTGGTTAGTCTTGTGCAAGTTTAAGTTTCATTTACTTTCGCATGTTACTCTCTTTAGTACCTTGTGTGTTTGTAATCTCTCTTTTTCAAGTTATCAATAAGTGTCAAATTATATTTTAGGTGTAGTGAGTAGGTTATTCAATAGAACATCTTAAAATGCCTATTGTCTAGTTCATCCTAGCCTATGCTATCCTCAAGACCCCATGTTGGAGCATTGATGTGAGAGGGAAGATTGTCATTGGATGAAGTGTATGTGTAACTTGTCCTTAGCTCCAAGTTCATGCTAATATTATGAGTAGAGAAAATATTTTGGTGTATCACCTCCTATAAAATAGGTTTACTTTCATGTTATCCCTATCCTTTTTCATCCCCAAGTGTTAGTAGTAGGATATGATATTTAGTGATGTATCTAGGGGAGATATCCCCTAATACAAAGATCCACCTCCTAATAGGGATACCCACAACCCTGAGGTGGTTCCATTGTCTCACTTGAAAGAAGAAAGACTTGTCATCTCCTTATTGGGTGTAATTTTAAGTGACAACAAATACTGAATCTCAAACTCACTTAAACCACTCAAATATTATCAAAAAAGTATATATATAGAGTATGCATGACCTTAGGTTCATCACCAAATGCATTGGACACTTCCACTTAGAAGATAAGTTTTCAAGAACACCTCTATAACTCACTTACTCAGAACTGGTAGATTACCTCAAAACATAGACATGATGACTTAGACCTCAAACACATGTATAGATATTTATAATGACTTATGATGCATGTGTATGATCCTATGAGATTATTGTATTATTCTTAGATAGAAATAATATATGGTTAAATGTAAAATGTTGGTATTGCAGACCAATATCATAACCTTATATCTCACTATGCTATCTAAACCAAATAGGTCAACTTATGAGAAACTTTTTCACCATATTCACTAACATCCAAAACTTATACCAAACATGATAATGTCTTAAATGTTTTGAATAACATCTCTATGTACTTCATTTTATCATTCTATCATGAAAACACATTTAAAACTAGCTTCTCATTTTTGCCTAGGTTTTGCATAATTTGCTCTATTAGGCATGTTAGTGACTAGCCTACTTGGATCACCAAAATGAGACAATAAATAAATATAACCAATCTATATACCAGAATGCACATCAAATAAAATGCTCTACCTTATTCCTCCATCCATTTTTTTACTATGTCTAATGCAAATTTTGACTTCTACAATAACTTCCTTAAAAATAACCATATAACTCAACATTTTCTCTCTCCTCTCTCTAACCAATACCACCTAGAGGTACTTTGGAGAGTAAAATACAATATATAGTATCTTACTTGAGTAATTAAATCCATCTTGATCACTTTTATGAAACATATTAAACATCAGGTCTTTCTTAGGGTTCTAAGAGGGTTTGAACTAGTTTTCACTCTTAACGATCATTCATAAAGCATATCCCCTCAATCCAAAAAAATAATTCCTATAATTTTTATTTATGAACCTTACACATATGCCATGAACTTATTATGTTCCCATGAAAAGGATTTATAAGCTATTGAGCATAGGAAAATCCTTCTCGAGTTGAGAACCCTTCATTCTGAGCACTCAAGAGACCTCCAAACAAATTTTCATGCCTTTTACTTTAAATAAAAAATTAAAACTTCATGAATATGCCTACTAAAACTTGAATCACTTTTATCAATGCTTACCTACTCACACTTGCCTTGCAAACTGATCTTACTACTCCATTATGCTACACTCTCTTTATATACTATAGTCTTCATACCTTACTAGGCTTTAAACTTACCTTCATGCCTCTTTCCATGCTCTCAACACCTCATTTTCATGCTAAACATCTCACTTTAATTCCATAAAACCTATCTCATGCTTAAAAACTACCATATATCCTTCACATGCCTTGACAATAGATCATGATATCTTATTAGGCCAAGCAATGTCTAAGTATAAACTAAGACATAATGCCTTATCCCCAAATACCAACCTTTCAAAAAATTTGAAGGATTATACACCTAAATCACAAGACCATATAATTCCAAAAAAATTATCACCTGACTAGTCTCACTCACTTCACCATGCTACCTACACATACCTTCTCACAAGGTCTAGACTAGGCTTCACAAGAGACCTTAACTATGCTCAAACATACTAACCTCAATGATATCACTAAAGATTACATAAAAGCACTCATAACACACTCATATAATTATTATCATATAAAAACACTCTTTCAATATTCTTGACACAACACACTTCCAACTAACCTTGACACTACTAACCAACCTTGCTCTTAATAACACTCTTACAGACCTACGTCTTGTCATACCTTCAAAACAACCTTCAATTATAACATTGATAACTTCATGTTGAGATGAACTATGATATCAACATTGACATCAACCAATATAGAAGATAAATCTAAAAGAACTCCTCTTTTGTCACATCAATCTCACAAGCTCATACCTTAAAGACCACTCACCATGCATCTTCACTATATGCTCCTTTACATCAATGGCATCAACCTTGACATCAATGACAACACTTCTCAAAAAGAGGACACTATGACAATTAACTATTGACCAAAGGATCACACTACCATATAATAGGGTTTGTAACACTTTTTTCCTATTGGAAACACCTTGAACTATTCTTACACCAATTTCCATCCTACCACTTATGTGTCTCAATCATGTTTCCAACTAATTATCTCCTTTATAATTCATAACTATTTATAGCCTATTTAGTTAAATAAAATATTGTAAAAATTATTGGTTGTTGATATATATATATATTTATTGCCTAATTTATTAGTCTAACACTTTAATAACCTATGGTTTTACATTATATAACTCCCTTAAAACGTTAAATCATTTGGTGAACCTGACTTACTTTGAATAGTGCAAAAAAAATACGTAGAGGCTATTAATGGTTTTATCATTTTGTTTCTTATTTTTAGTGATTTTTTAATTTTTTTTATACTTGATATGTTCTACCCTAGAATCCCTCTTCCAATTTGCATTAACAAATTTCATGGATAAATAAAAAAATCCTCTTCATCTCCAAGAGGGTGATAGCTAATTTCCTTCTAACTAGGTCCATGCTATCACTCATCCAACAAATGAGGAAACATATACTACTATTTTAGATGTCTATAATCATCTTATCCATACTTCAAACCCTTCTCTTATCATATCCATATTTTAGGATGTGTGCTTACATGTTTGATAATAAACACTTAAGGTTTTTACTTGTGAGACTCTAAGGGATGAAAATATTAGTATGAGTAAGATAATTTCATAATTATAGAATCATAATCATATATTACATGAAAATATTATAGTATTGGAAAATTATATTACAAGATAAAATCCTTCATGGCACACTAGTTTCAATCATGTATATGCATCTTCACTTAGTCAATTTGTGGTAAGCAATGTTACATATCAAAACAAAAAATCACAACAAATTGCAATCTGCAACTACTAATTTGAAAAGTAATCAAATATTAAATAGAAGTTCATGTGATATTATAAGGCAAATGATTAAATCTAAGTTTATCAACATACCTCCTTTACATACAATGAGGACATATAGATATTATTGTGCATACCATAGAATGCATGGTCATCACACAAATTCATGTTTGGCATTGAAAAATCATATACAACACATCATTTTTAATGAGGAACCTATACAAGATAAATCAATTAGGCAATAAATAGTGATATAGGAACATATTCAAAAAGGTCAAATTTATAAATAGTAAAAAGTGGTTACAAAAGCATAATTTAGAATAAAAAGGTTCAAAAATCAAAATTAGAGCAAGACAAAGTACATCAAACACATCTAAAACAAGTGAAGGATATAAATAAACCTCTCTAAAATGATTTCCCACTTTAAAAGTAGTATGGGTTTGGTAAAAAATATCTACTTTAGTTTAATTAACAAGGTCAAGGGCTGGAAAAACATTCCCAAGGCATCACTAATCATATTCTATTAGTTGATAATGTTGGTCAATAAAGTTTGTAATTTATGTAACATATTAAGGAAAATCATTCATAGATACAATTTATCAAGGCAAAATATCTAAATACATAGGTAATGCTACAAAAATATCAAGAACTTAACTTTCACATTATAAATTAGGCTAAGTAAGCAACCATTCTCAAAATATGGTTTCTAACAATAGATTTTTCAAAGTAAGCTATACCTAAAGTGGATACAGCTTCATATTTCAAGATCACATTTAGTAAACTAGACAATGATAATCAAGATGAATAAGATTATTGGTGAAACATATATTATTATGATATAGAACATTTAGAGAGTGAAGATGCCACCTATGTTACATAGAGGCATCTCATCAATGACATGTTAGACCTATAACACCATTCCTTACCAACACATGGATTCTTATTGTTGGAATCACAATTATTGAGAGGTGGGGTGAATTTATATCTTGATTTTTTCTTTCACGTGTACTTTAACATTTCTTGAACCATCAATGCAATACAAAGATATAGCAATACATAAAAAGTCATTCACATGTGCATAACACAATAAACACACATATTAGTGGGAAACCCTTAAGGGGTAGAAAAACCAATAATATTTCAAAATGGACTACAGTCCTATACATCAAAATATAAAATTTAGTGAGACACCAACTTCACATGGAGTACCAACCCAAACTAACTAAGCTCAAACCCAACTAGGCTTCAGTAAGCACCCACTTACAAAGAGGCACCGACCCCCTAAATGAATCAACACTAAATCATCCACATAATTGGTTGGATCAACTTAATATCACCTTGTTTCTAATAAAACTAATGATGAGCACATCTTCATCTCTTCACACTTTTATCCTTCTCAAACTACCTTTTAGTCATCTTCGCTCAACTAGCCCTCTTATTGACTTGATTAGGTTATCTGACCTTGATTTTCATACATATTAACCCTATATATATTAATTATATTTTATTTTCACCCTTTTTATGCTATAAAATACCTCCATCTCTTTAAATTACTATATCCTTCACTTTAACTCACACACTCTTTAACTATCAATTAAGCCTATTAGGCCTTGTTCTTAAACTAGGCTCTTGCTCATACACCTCATGGTCAGACATACACACCTTAACAATTATATTTTATATAAAATAGGTCTTAGGAACATGAATAAAACATTAAAAAATTTCATGCATATCATATATGACCAAAACCTCTTTTAGGCCTTAAAGAGACCTAATTCAACTAGGCCTTCATTAGCACATGTTACCCTTTGATCTTCTTGGAGAAAATAAAAAATTAATATATGGAAGGAAAAATTAATATGCAAATAAAATATACCCATACTAAGATCTTATTATTTACATGACACATTTTATCTCTAATTACCACTTGAAGCATGCCATTAGAACTATTCATAATTAGGCTTGTGCATACCCAAAAATTCTATCTCAAATAACTAAAGATAGCATAATGTTTGAAAAAATAATATGAAAACAAATAATATAAATATAACATTAAATACCTAAAAAAAATTAAAAAACTAATTATATTTCATTATATAAGGCAAAATGACTCAAAAACACTCTTATATCTTGTTCACTTAGAACTATTAGTTTTCCTTAAAGACCAATCATGGTGATTTTGACCTTCAACACATGTGTGGCCAATTTAAATGACTCATGATGAATGATTATGATCCTATGTGATAATTTTGGAATAAAAATTACTAATTTTTGGGTGTGAATTAGTCTTCAAAAACCTTTCTTAATAGTTTCACTTAAACAATCATGAACTATTCAATCAAGCACATATATCTAGCAAGCATAAGCACCTATCTACATAAGCATGGAACACACATCATATATGTTGGAAAACATAAATGGGAATTAAAAAAAATATATCTTCAGATAGATACTATCATATAATACAAACACCAAATCTAGTGAAACACCCACTCAATATGGATCACCAACCCCAACTAGCTAAGCACTAACTCAACTAGGCTTTAACAAGAACCAAATTACAAGGAAGAAACAACTCCCTAGATGAATCAAAACCAAATAAAACACATAATTTATTTGATAAAATTTGGAACACATTATTTCTCAGTAAATTTATGATGACCACCTCTTTATCTCTTAACACTTTTAGCCCTCTAAAACTACCTTCTAGGTCTCCTTGCTCCATTATGTCTCTTCAAAATTGATTATGTCATATGACCTTGAAAATTATACACAAAAAATATGTAAAATATTCATAAATAATAATATAAAATATTGTATGGTCTATAAGACATCATTATACTCATAATTATAATATTTTTTTTGCTTGCACTCACACTCACCAATAAGCTTAAAACTGCCTTATATATATAAGCCTCTTACTCATATACTTTTTAGTCAGTCAAACACCATTACCCTCTTAAAAAATTAAATATACCTTATTAAATATCAAAAAAATGAATCAAATTTTCTTTGAGTCCCTTTAGGTCTGTCATACCTCAATTAGGCCTAATTTCATCTTTAGGTCTCATGGAGACGTAATCCCATTAGGTCGACTTTAGGGCACATTAAAATTTTCCTTCCTTATAACACATTAAAAATATTTAAAAATAATGAAAATATAATATTAAATTCAAATATACCCCTTATAATTTCATCTAGGCTCCATAGAACCTTTTAGCTTCAACCACCACTTGTAGCACACCATTAACATTATTCATAATTAGGCTTGTGCATAAACATAAAGTCTATCTTAAAATAATAAACATAAAACACTAATTAGATAGATAAATATTGAGAAAAACACATATTAAAAAACCTCATGACCTTAGGTTCATCACAACTATCATTATATACTTCAAATCATGGTATACAGGCTCAAACTCTTCTCTGTAAAATGCTCACTCTGAACTATCAACTAGCCTCAAAACACAATCATGGAAAATTGAAATCATGACACTTGAATTAACACACTCAAGTAATTATAATGAACTAAAATTATAATAAATCATCCTTAAAAAAAACTCCAACTAGAATACCATAATATCTACTATCAATTATTGGTCTTGCAGATCAATTTGTTGACCTTCTCTCTCAGACCTCACTCAATCAAACAAGACATTTTTGGATTCAACATTTTTTATACTTTAAATTATTAAAAAACATTATATAAAAATTTATAGGACATAAAATTCCCAAATATAAACACCATATACATTATATACTTCAACTCATGGCATAGAGTCTCAAACATATTACTGCAACTTGCTTACCTAAAACTGCCCATTTGCTTTTTAAGAATAGTTATGGTGACAATGACCTTCAACCACTTATATGACCATTTAAAGATAATTTTTATATTTTTGTTTATGATATAATTATACCATTATAATATATAAATATAAAATTTTCAAATTTTAATATTTGTCTTGCATACCAATCTCATAATCTTGTACCTCGTTGTCTCATCTGAACTAGACAAGTCAACTTATGAGCAACATTTTCATCATATCTACTAACATAAAAAAATTATATATAACATAAACATGTATAAAAATTATTTAAAAATGAATATATTTATTTTGATTCATCCCTATTCCATGATGACACATCCCTAAACATATTCTCACTCATGCATGGGTTTCTCACAGTTTGTACCATTAGGATTGTTAGTCAATCATCAAATTAGATGACCAGTTTAACACCCTTGAGGGATATAAAATATCCATAAATAATAATTTTAACAAACAAAAAGTCTCAAAAAATTTCCACCATCTATTTATCAACTTTAACTTGGTCAACTCTCACTGCTACAACAAATTTATGAGAAACTAGCAATTTCTTGTAGGGTCTACTCACACACCAAACAAAATAATCACACCTAGAGGTGAAAGGGAGATTTTAATACATGATATAATAGTTTTTATAGTCATTTTAGAACATTTTTTATATTTTTTGAACAAGATATTTCACATTTTGTTAATGTTAGGGTTTTAGAGAGGGTTAACACTATTTCTACTATTAATGATTGTTCATATAGGATTGACCCTCATTTATAAAAAATAATTCCTAGAGATATTATCTAGGAACCTTATCAATCTATCCATAATATATCAATTTCCCATTCATAGGTTACACTTACCAATGAACACCTAAAATTCCTTCCCAAGTTTGCATGCCTTCATTTTGTGTACTTGAGAGACCTCAAAACCATTTTCCATTATTTTTCTTGTAAACCATGACTTAAAAATTTGTGAACATACTTGATAAAAAATATGATTCCTTTTAAAATACTCACCTATTCATACTTGCCTTAAAAATTGATCCTAATACCCCATTAGACCTTACTTTCTCTCTCTTTGTTCTCTTAGACTTTGACCTACAAACCATATTAGGACTAAAAAATAACCTTCAATGTTATTTACATGCACTCTCCACTTAGTTATAAAACTCAAGAAACTTATATCATGATAAAACACTAATTTACATCCTTCACAGGTCTTGACAATACCTCATGACACCTCATTATGTCAGATAGGGTCTAGAGTTACTCTATTTAAAGACTTGGTCTTAAGGTCTTACCCCTATAGGCTCATCTTGAAAGTTTCATGAGTAATCTAATGAATAATATTCATGTTAAATTAACCTTTTATATATTCTTATTCCTTTATGCATCTGTGTTACTAGGCCACCATGCTCAAACCTTCTCACTAAGACTTCATAAGCTAGGACTAATTACATGACTAGGCTTCTTAAGCACTTGAAGCTTGACAAATAAAATACTCTTTGATGTTTATATACCTTTATCACATTCCTTTCATGATACTTAAATAATAAAATACATCTTCACATATTCATTCTCATCATGTACATGTTCATGATATGACTATGCTTATTATGACTAGGCTTCTAAAGACACCTTGTTCTCAAGGAATAATACTTAAACATAATTATCTCAATGATGATATCAAACAATAAAATTCATTAGGAAACATTCTCAAACTAATACAACAACCTTGACAATAACAAACATAAGAATCATTAGGTTTCCTTAAAATTTTCTCTGTAACCTACACATTGACATCAATGACATAAACTTTGATATCAAATGATATAGACATTGACATCAATGACAACACTTTTCAATAAACTCCCCCTTTGTCATTTATGGAAAAACATTCTTTAATATGATCACTCTCATCTCCACTAATCTAGTCAATCTACCTTCTTGAACTTTTCCCCCTTTTAAATTAATGACAAAGGGTCTTCCACAAACTACAATCTGGAACCACACCTTATTTCAACACAATTTATCAAGCATCACATGAATATTCTCTACATTAGCACATGCATACCTCCTACAAATTAACTTAGAACACAAATAAATCTTAGTCAACAATCTAAATAACTCCCCCTCAAACTAAGCATCCACCATGATTCTACTAATGTACGAGTGTCTCTATGAAGCCTAATAGAATCACCTCTTTCCATAGGGAACTAAAACAACACAATATTAGGAGATTCCCAGATCTCCATGTTATCATAAGACTGAATGTCCTTCGATATCCTTTTACACTTGATTGACACTCTACATCAACCATTTGATCACCAATATGAGTTAAAAACATACATTCTTGACTTGATTTCTCATTTGAGGCATGTTATATCATAACAAACATTCCATTTGATCTTGTATATTGATCATGACTAACCTTTACTATCTTTGGTTTCCACACATTTATTTACCTTCTCTCTTTTACTTTGGGGGATTCAAGCCTCTTGTTTTGACTTGATGACCTTATAAATCTATTAGGATAGTATCTTGAAATGTGTCCCATATTATGAAAACTATATCAAACAACCTCTTACATACCTCTTGACTAATGTGAACTGTGACTCCTTCCACAGTCCTATGAGTACTCATTCTTAGAGGGTTTTCTACACTCTCTTTCTCTATGACCAAATTGACTGCATACAAAATAGTAACCATTAAATGAATTAGCATACCTTATGACATTAGGCTATCTAATTAATCTCTTTATGTTGATTTTATTGTCTTCATTAGCCTTTTCCTTCACTTGAGCAACCTCTTTTTTATCTTCTTTAAAACCAAGATCTGTCTTATCACTTAACAAAATTTGACTACTCAAGATGTCATCTAGAGCCTCATTTCTATTTTTGAACTTCAAAAAGGTCTTTACCTTATTATATCCTTGATTCAACTCAACTTTCAAGGATTCTATTTTAGTTTTATACCTAGTGTATTCTTCCTCTTTAGATTTTAAGCTAGTAGTTACTATCTCTATCTATGCTTCAATCTTATTTATGATCTCATCATACTCCTTAAATGTGTTACTCAATATCTCCTCAAACAAACCAATCTATTATTCATAGTCCTTAACTAATAATATTAGTTTTTGATTCTTTTTTCTTTGGAATTTCAACTCCTCTATAGCACTCATTTATTTTGCCTTAAGGTTTACTTCAGCTTCTTCTTCATCTGATTCTACATCAACCATAAGGCCTTTACCATTTAAAAATACCTCATTTTTTGATTCTATGGACATGAATAAGGTTTCATTATTGTCATGTTCAAGTCATTAATGCCATCATCACTATCAGATTTGCTTGTGTCACTTACATCAGATGAATTATCTTCTTTGGTATAGAAACTTCTCTTATTCTTGAATGATCTTTTCCAACCTTAATACTTCATAAAATATTTCTTGTTTTTTTCCATCTTATAGACATTTTTATCATCTCCATGTTGTTCAACATGGTCCTCATCATGCTCATCCTTATCCTTGTTAGGACACTTAGATGCAATGTGACCAATCTTACCAGAGTTAAAACATTTTAAGGGTAAGCATTCCTTATACTTACCATATTCAAACCTCAATTTTATAAAAAAACATAGCTATGATTTCATCATATAAACATCTAAACATACCTCCTCCTTAACCTTATTTGATTTTGACTTCTTTTCAACTTTGAAAGTTACTTATTTCTTTGGAGGTCTTCCTTCATTATTCTCATCTCATAGGTAGTCATGATGCCATGAAGCCCATCCATCTCAAACTTGTCTAATTATTGCATCTCTTTTACTAAAAATACTTAGAATCAAATTTAGGAGTTAGTGATCTCAATTTTTTTTGAAAAATATTAGACTATTTCACTTCTTCTATTAATCCATTAATGCCATTGACAACTTCATCAACCTTTAATAGGTAAGTTGCAATGATTTCATCTTCATTCATCTTTAGAATTTTAAACTATATCTTATGGGTCTACCACTTGGAAATCTTCACACTGGTGTCTCCTTCATAGATAGTATTCAATTTCTCCCATATCTCTTTGGATGATCCACAATGCATAACCTTCATAAACTCTACCTTTGATAGGCTACAAATAATGAAATTCATATCATTGGAGTTGTTTTCACTATCCTTCTTATGTATTATATTAGTTGGTGGAATATGAGGATCAATATAGATAACCACAACTAACTACCAAATATCATTACCTGGAGACATCAAATATATCTTCATGTTGATACTCCAAAAGGCATAATTAGATCCATTATATAATAGAGCCTTATTGGTAGAGAAACCACCTTGATTTTTATGACTATGCATCTTTTCTTCTAGGATCTCATTTAGGATTTTATAATTTATTAAAATGAATAGGATCTGATACAAAATTTTGGAAGCAAAATGACTAAGAGGGGGGTGAATCAATATTCAAAAACCTTTCTTATCAGTTTAACTTAAATAATCATGAACCATTCAATAAAGAATGTATATATATATATATATATATATATATATATATATATAACATCTACATATATAAGAATGAAACACATGAACACACCACATATGTGGGCTCAGCCACTTCAAATGGATCATCAACCCCAACTAGCTAAGCACCAACTCAAATAGGCTTTATTAAGCACTAACTCAACTAAGCTTTAGTAAGCACCAACTTATAAGGAGACACCAACCCCTTAGATGAATAAGCACAAACTCAACCACCTAATTTATTTTATTACCTTTATAACATCTTACTTCTCAACAAACTCATGATGACCACCTCTTCATCTCTTCACACTCTTAGCCCTCTACAAGTGCCTTCTACGTGTTTTCACTCAATTAGGTTTCTTCAAGACTAATTAGGTCATATGAACTTGATCCTTATAAATAAAACCTCCATAAAATATTCATAATTTATCTTATACACTCCTATTATGGTCTATAATACCTTCTTGTACTCACCAATATAATATTTTATTCAATTGCACTCTCACTTACCAATGGGCCTAAAACTACCTTGTATATATACAAGCCTCTTGCTCATATAATTATTAGTTGACCAAACACCCTTACCCTCATAGTTTAGCCATGGAATATATATTATGACATTTCATAAATATTAATAAATGTTATTTGAGTCCCTTTAGGTTTTTCATACCTTATTTATGCCTCATTTCATCTTTAGGTCTCATGGAGACCTAATCTCATTAGGTCTAATTTAAGACACGTTACAATTTCCCTTCCCTGGAACACATTAAAAAAAATAAAACATAAATATAATCTCATATTCCAGTAAAATATAACAATATTAATCTCATATATGTTCCATAACACCTTTAAACTTCAACCATCACTTGAAGCATACCATTAACATCATTCACAATTAGGCCTATGTATACCCAGAAAGTCTATTTTAAACTACTAAAGATAAGACATCAATTAACTAAAAAAATATGGAAAAAAATAACATATTCATAAAAATTATGACCTTAGGGTCATTAAAAACATCATTATACACTTTAACTTAGGGTATTCAAGCTCAAACTCTTCTCTACAAAATGCCCACTTTGAATTACCAACTAACCTCAAAACATAGCCATGGAAAATTGAACTTAGACACCTAAATTAACACACTAAAGTAAATAAAATGAATTAAATTGATCATAAAACATCTTTATAAAAACATAAAACAAAAAAATCATAATCTATACTATCAATTATTAGTTTTGTAGATTAATTTATTGACCTTCTCTCTCTAAGACCTCAGTCAAAAAAGCCATTTTGGCTTAACATTCTCACTAATTTAAATTAGTATAAAACCTTATATAAATTATGTATAGGTAAAAATATTTCAAATTATAGACATAATATACATTATATATTTAAAATCATGGCATAGAGTCTCAAACTCATCATCGCAACTTGCTTACCCAAAACTACTAGTTTGCCTTAAAGCATAGTCGTTGTGACAATGACCTTGAACCACATGTATGGCCATTTATAGAGAATCCTGATGCACTTAGATGATATTATGAGATAATTAGACCAATATAATATATAAATATAATATTTTCAAATGGAAATATTGGTATTGTAGACTAATCTCATAATCTTGTACCTCATTGTTTCATCTGAACCATATAGGTCAACTTATGAGCAAAATTTTAATCATATCCACTGACCTCCAAAATTTATATCTAAAATTAACATGTATTAAAAGTCCTTAAAAAATTATCCATTCATTTTTATTCATCACTATTCTAGATAGCACATCCCTAAACATAGTCTCACTTGTAATAGGATTTCCTACTATTTGCACCATTAGGCCTATTAGTGACTAGTCAACTTGGATGAATGGTTTAACACCCAAAATAGATAAAAACCTGAAAATAAATTATCATGGAAAAAAATTAAAATTCTCAAAATTTTTCCTCCATCCATTTATTAATTTTGATTTGGTCAATTCTAACTATTAAAAAAAAATTCTATGAAACTAGCACTTTCCTATAGGGTCTACTCACACACCTAAAAAAACCAATCACACCTAGAGGTGCCTGGGAGAGTTTAATATATTATCACATAGTTTTCTTATTAGTTTGAGACCAATCTAATCTTTTTTAACAAGATATTTCACATCAGGTCAATGTTAGGGTTTTAGAGAGGGTTAACACTATTTTTGGTGTTAACAATTGTTCATAAAGGACTACCCCTCATTTACAAAACTAATGATTGGATATATTATATTGGACCCTTAAAAATCTCTCCTTAATATCTCAATTTCCCATGTATATCTTACATGATCCAATGAACACCTGAAAGTCCTTCTCATGTTTGGATGCCTTCATTTTATTTACTTGAAAGACCTCAAAACCACTTTTCATGATTTTTGTTTCAAACCATGACTTCAAAATTTATGAACATGATTGAGACAATATATCATGCCTCTAAAAATACTCACTTTTCCATAATTTCCTTGTAAATTTATCTTGATACCCCATTATGTCATACTCTCTCTCTCTCTCTCTCTCTCTCTCTCTCTCTCTCTCTCTCTCTCTCTCTCTCTCTCTCTCTCTCTCTCTCTCTCTCTCTCTCTCTCTCTCTCTCTCTCTCTCTCTCTCTCACAGACCTTAACCTGAAAACCATATTAAGCCAAAAAGTTAAACTTCAAGCTTCCTTCCATGCACTCTCCACTTCATTATAAAACTAAATAAACCTCTTTCATGATAAAAAACTAATGCATATCTTTCATAGGTCTTGACAACACCTCATTAGGATAGGTAGGGTCTATACTTAGTCTAGTTATAGGCTGGGACTTAAGGTATTACCCATGTAGGCTCACCTTGAAACTCTCTTTATTTCTCTCATCCCTCATTTTCATGTTCAAGTAACCTTATACATCCTCTTATGCCTCTTTGCATCCATCTCACCAAGCCACCATACTTAAACCTTCTCACTAGGACATTACAAGCTATGACTAGTGCCATGCCTTGGGTTTTCAAGAACTTAAAGATTGGCAACTGATCTTGAAATACTCTTTAATTCTTTTGAACATTGATCAAATGCCTTTCATGCTCCTCAAACAATATCATACCTATTCACATACCTTTTCATGCTCATCATGTACATATTCATGATATGACTATACTTGTTATGACTAGGTTTCACAAGATACTATTGAAACAACCTTGAAAATAAACAATACAAGAATCATTAGGTTTCCTTCAAATTCTCTCTCAACATAAGAGACTTTAGGTTGCCCTCAAATTCTCTTTCTAACCTACACATTGACATCAATGACATCAAATGACGTCAAACTTGAAATCAATGATAAGACTTATCAACATATCATTATACCATTCTCAGATAGAAAGATAATATGTTCAAATGGCAATATTATTATTGTAGAGCAATCTCATAATCTTGTACCTCACTATCTCATTTAAATCAGATAGACTAAATTATGAGCAACATTTTCATCATATCTATTGACCACCAAAAATTATATCTAATATTAAAATGTATTAAAAGTATTAAACAATGTCTCCATGCACTTTGATTCATCCCTATTTCATGATAGCACATCCTTAAACATCTTCTCATAGTCAATATTTTCACCATTAAGCTTGTTAGCAGCAAGTTATCTTTGATGACTAGTTTAACACACTTTAGGGATAAAAGCTACCCAAAAACCACCATGGTCATCAAATACAAGTCTCAACCTTCTCCATCCAATCATTTTCATACTTTGACTTGGTCAACTCTAACTGTTATAGCAAATATCTAAGAAACTAGCACTTTTTTGTAGGGTCTACTCACACACCTAACAAACCAATCACACTTAGAGGTGCCTAGGAGAATTGACTACAACCTCCAATCACTTAAATATCCATAACAATCTATTGTGATCAATTTAGAACAACTTATTTCATATTAGGTCACTATTAAGGTTATTTAAGGGTTTAAATCATCTTCCACTATTAACAATCATTCATAAAGATTAGCCCCTTATTCCAAAAACTAATGCATAGAATTTTGATAATAGAACCTTACCCATCTACCATAAATATATTAGGTTCACATGCAAAGGTTAAACATGCCAATGAACACTTGAAATTCCTTTTCATGTTGAGAACCCTTCATTTTGTGTATATAAGAGGCCTGAAAACCAGTTTTCATGGCTTATTTTACAAAGCATGACCTCAAAATTTGTCAACATACCCAGGATAATCTATTACACTATTAAAAATTCTCACATTCTTATTCTTATCTTGAAATCTAAATATTATACCTCATTTTTCCACCATCTCTCTTTGCTCTCTAGACTTTGACCTACAAATCACATTAGGCCTTGAAATTGACCTTCATGCCTCTTTCCAGTACCCCATTATGCTAAGGTGTCATAACTATTAAGAATTTTTTCCTTATTCCATAAAACTCACATAGATCATCAAACTCATTGGACCAAAACTCTTTTCCTCTATCATATCTTAGGCACTTGATCTTCCCATTCTTATCATTCTTAAAAAGAGCCTTGAATGCATTGAACTTGTCAAGATATTTTAACATTTATTTCAAGAATGTAACCAAAGAAATTCTTATGTAATCAGCTATGATTAACATGAAGTATCTATTTCCTTAATTGTTTTTAATTATTTTAGGCCCATAGATATCAGTGTGTATTAACTGTATGGGTCTTTTAGTAGAGTAATCCTTTGACTTGAACCTTCTTTTAGTCTTTTTATCATGTTGGCAAGCCTTTCAAAGTATGTTTGTAGGTTTGGTGATCTTAGGCATGTTCTTCATAGACTTATCAGTGATAATATTGACTATATTGTCAAAGTTTAGGTTATGTAACCTTCTATTCCATATCCAACTTTCTTCTATCTTTCTCATGAAGCATCTCTCCTTATTGATCTCATTTAAGACATATAGATTATTCTCAATCCTCTTTGCATTGTCAATTAACCTTCCTAATTTGGATCTCCTTATCTCACCCTCTATCATGAAATTTTAGTGTGTGTCCTTGATTACACATTTGACATACACTAATCAAGTTATGTTTTGAACCTTCCACATACAACACATTTTGTGTCTTGGTCTTCGCATTGTCCAAAATCAAGAAATCTTTGCTAACTATATTGGCAGTTGTGTTGTCTCTAAACCTTATTATTCTTAAAGCATATTTTTTCAATGAGATGAACTTATTTTTATCTCATGTCATGTGGCTTGAGAAACCACTATTTATGTATCATTTCATGCCTTCATATTGAATGTGAAAGGAAGTTTGAACTAACATAGAATCTTGTTTGGTCTCCTATTATTCCTTGGTATATAGTCCATCTTAAATCTTGAGATCAATATGATTAGTCCTAACTTGATTTGGATTCTATACCAATGTTTGACTATTCTCATGCATTCTAGGAGATTCATATGTCTTTTTAAATCTTTAGGTCCTTCTAACTCTATTATAGTAGACTATTTAAATGGGTTATATATGATGACAAATGTAGTAAACAATATTTTTGTACTTACCTCTTGATTGATTACTCCTTTTCCCATGATCCCATGATAACTTATCATTTATTACATTCGGTTTCCTGATTGGTACTCTTTACTTGTTCTGACATCTCACACTCTCTTTCAAACTTTCTCATCTTGTCTATGAGATGTTGATGCTCAAACTTTGAGGAATCTAGCTCTATCTTCAACTAATCCTACCCAACTTCTTTTTAACTAAACTTTATGTTGACACCTTCTAATTGACTCCTAAGATCCTTGATAGTCTTATTTTGATGCTTCAAATCATCAAGGGAATTTATGAGATTAGCTTTTATTAGTCCTTATCTATCCTTTATTTAGAATGTAGATAATAATGCTTACTAACTCTCTCTAATCTCTATTGGATAATATACACTCATTTAGCTTAGTTGTTTCCATCTCTTGAGCTATCCTATTCTTCTTTTCCACCACCCCATTATATTGAAGTGTCGTAGCTTCTAATAGTTGTTTTCTTATTCCATGAACCTCAAATAAGTCATCAAACTCATTGGACCAAAAATCTCTTCCTCTATCAAATTTTGGTTTTTTAACAATATTAGGAAAATTATAAGAAATTTTATATCTACATTTATGTTTTATAATCTTTTTAATGGGATCTCAGATGGATTTTTAAGAATTAAGAAAGGTATTAGACAAGGGGATCCATTTTCTCCCTTCTTATTGATAATTATGATAGAGTCTCTCAGTAGGACTTTAATGGTAGCTACTGAATATGGGGTTTTAAAGGGATTCAAACTAGATAAGGATATTGAACTAGCTCTACATCAACAATTTATAGATTATACTATCATCCTTTTAAAATATTCTTTAAGGGAAGCTAAGTCATCAAAAAGAATTATTCAAAATTATGAGGTAACCTCAAATAAAAAAATAAATTTTGAGAAAATATTATTATTTTTATTTATTACCCCTTTGGCTTGAAATAATAGGATAGAAAAAATTTTGGGTTTATAGATCAAAGATATCCCTTTACCTTGACATGCATATATCAAACAGGAAACTTTCTCTAGTGCCATGGAATCCTTTATTGGAGAGATTCTAGAGAAAGCTAGCCAAATGGAAAGGTATTATTATGCCCTAAGTAAGTAAAATCACTCTAATAAACAAAATTCTCCAAATTTTATTAGTGTATTTAATGTCCCTATTAAATATGCCAAGATTAACTAAGAATAAATTATAAAAAAATCAAAGAAGAATTATATTGTCAAGAGCATAATAAAAATATAATTTTTCTTTCGTGGCCTGGGATATAGTCTATAATCCTAAAGGTAATGCATATTTGTAAATAATGAGAATAAAATGGATGAATCAGTTCCTTGGATCCATGTTAGTTTCATGCTTCATCACTTTCCCCACATACTAGTTTAGAATTATTTAAACTAAATATTTGGAGTAAAGAGAGGTTCTTTGCTTTCTTAATAAAGAGAATTTCATAGATGGATTTATTTTCTAGAATTTTACGATTTACAATAGATAATTTATTTTGAATTGATGCAAATGGAAAGTAGGGAATGTGTAGAATATTAGATTTTAGAAGGACTTATGGATGCTATACCAGCCTCTTAGAAAACTTAATCCCTCAAATCAAATTAGAATATTAATTTAGTAAGAGTTTGGCATAAAATTCCAATACTATTTCAAAACTATTAGAGGAAAAAGGGTTTGGAAATAGTTGAGAAGTGAATTCTTAGGTGTTGTTGGAAATATTATCTTAGAAGATCTTAAATTCATGCTTAGATATTTTCATGTCCCCAATATCATGGAAGAGGATGAGATAATTTCAAAGAAATATTTTGATGGTGATTATAGTGTGAAACTAGTATATAAATTGATTTCTAATCATCCCCCATAGGATTTACCATGGGGCAAGTTATGGGATATAAATCTAATCCCCAAGATAAACTTCTTCTTTTGTCTAATTATCAAAAATAGGATTTTTAGTATAGATAATATGAAGAAAGGGAATGATAATTGTGAATAGGTTCCTTTTATTTGAGAATAATAATGAATTTGTAGCTCAATTATTGATTGGATGATCTTTTTATTTTGATATTATGAGTGTGATTTTACATAAGTTTTAATTTTCTTAGGTGTTTCCTCTTATAGTGATAGATCTTTGGCAAGCATAGTATTATCCATTTAAAAATAAGGCTATTAGAAACATATAGAATATTTTAATTCCTCATGTGTTATGGGGAATTTAGAGTGAAATGAACAATAGAATTATTAGGAATAATAATCTTCCCAAACATGAGATTTCATACAAGATTTACAATAGAATTTTGGAAAATTTAAAAAACTTTCCTACCTCTAAAACCAATAAGATGAGTAAGAAAGAGACTAGGATTGATTCTAATTTGTAGGTTGAGGTTCAAGTTAGAATATTTGATCCTATAGATACTACTAGAAGAGTAACTAAGTGGTCAACCCCTTCTCTAGGCTAGGTGAAAATTAATTTTGATAGAGCTTCAAAAGGGAATCTATGGGCTTAAAGAGGGGGATAAATTCTTATGGTTTTTAATGGAAACATGGCTTTAGATTATGTGGAGTCCATGGGATATTATATTGATGATTGGGATAAATATATTGTAGCCTTATGGGGGTTAAGGCTACCTAAAAACCCAAGCATCATAAATTTAGTGATTGAGGGATATTCATTAAACATTATCAATTATATTTTTAGAAATAATATTTTAGTTTGGATAATTATCCACATTATTGAGGAGGATCTATTAATTATTTAGTCATTACAAGAAGTCATTATAAATCATTTATATGGGGAAGCTAACTCTGTAGTTGATTATTTTTCTAATTTAAGAGTGGATTGACTTGAGTTTAGGAGGTGGTTTATTTTTTATGGTTTAATTAGGTTAGATTGTTAGAAGATCGAAGAGGAAGCCTCATTTATTAATCAAGTGGTTAATCATGACACCCTCATTTATTTTTATTTGAGTAGTTTATTTATACTATATGAGAATGATTATTTAGTTATTAATAAATGGAAACATAATGTTAAGGTTAATCAAAGCACAATTATTGGTACCTATATTGGTATTAATGTGTTTGCCTTAAGCACCATAATTATTAGGCATGCTAAAACATGTGAAGATGTGATTTATAAGTTATTATATAAAGATGGAGGTTATCTTTGTTCTGTCAATTCTAGTTTTTTCTTCAAATATTTTAGAATGGGTGAGGAACTAGTTATGACTAAGCCTATTCTAGTGATTGATATCAAAGAAGACATAGAGGTGTGGAAAGCATTATAGACTAGAGAGATGTTTGTATTCATCTAGAGGGTGGAGGAACATGATATGCATCTATTTGATAAATTTTGTAAGGATTGGGATAACCATATGATGGAGTTTAATAGAGTGAAAGAGAGATCACAAAACACCTAATTTTTTAGGTAATAAGTATTCAAATTAAGATTAGTAAGATTTTTAAAATTGGTAGAAATTTTAAATATGGGAAAGAAAAAAATTTAAAAGTGAATTTATTAATCCCCTGCATAGTGATTTTTCTAGGGAGGATCTCCCTCATCTATATGATGAGATAGATAAACAAGTTATACTATATATTATTCTATAGGGTAGGCAAAATGTAGTGAAATGGTCTCATTTTGTGTTCTTTAAATATTTATGACATCACATCCCTATCGATTTACCTTTATTTGTGTTGCATTCGATGAAAATATCCATTTTAGAGGTCAAAAAGGAAAAGAATAAGTATCCCATGTATCAGGCAATCATATTCATGATCTATAAATATTTTAAGGGGATGCATTAGATACTAGGTTGTTCTCATGGCCTGGGCAATAGGTATTTTTGGTTAGCTAACATTAAATGCAACCTCAAAATTTATTTAAGAGGTTGAAGGTAGGGGTGTAATGATGGTTAAAAATCAAAGGGAGGAGGCCATACCAAGGTTGGTAACCAAGTTGATATGAAGGATTTGTATAGTTGAGGGACTTTAAATGTTCAATTCCATCTCTATCTTGGCTAATATTGAATTCAATAAATAGGGAAAGTGTAAAGTTAAGGATGGGATATATATTAATTCTTTGATGAGGGGGAATTATTCTTTAAGTAAGAAAAATTGTAATGAGGAGTTTGATAAAGCTGTTGAGAACTTGAAGAGTGAAAGTAGGTGTTAAAAATTGAACATGAAATAGATATTCATAAGATTATTCTAATGTGGTTTATGATATAATGTTAAACCATGAAGGAAAACATAAAATGCCTTGACTAAGAAAATAAAAAACCAAAAATTAATGTCAAATATCTTGTTGATATAAGTCAAGCTTCCATGAAACATAACCTTGTTACTATATAATCTCATAATTGTATTTTTAATGAAAAGAATAAAATGGGAAAGAAATTTAAATGTATTGATTGCAATAAAAATTTAGATCATTCCCAAGTTCATCAAAGGCTTCACATGGAGCTATATAAAATGTTTAGTAGTTGGAAAGTGGACTTTGATAGCCAATGGACTTAGTTATGTTTTTTCTATTTTTAAATTTTTTAATTGTTGTCTTTCCTCTTTGATATGATTTTTTGTTCTAGTAGCATACCATTATGATTATATGGGCTCTTTGATTCCTTTTGTATAGTTTTTTATATAGGGCTAGGACCCTAGTTTAAAAAACCATGTTTTACCCTTAAAAAAATAAAGATGTAGGAAAATAAAACCATCTAAAGACATAAATATGATGATGGAGATTATTTAGAAGTGTAAAGGTGATTTTAATTTTTGAGGAAGGCATATTTGTTACACCAAAGGACTAAAATGTAACTCAAAAATTGAAAATCCAAAAAAAGTTAAAAATGGTAGGTAAGATTCAAATCTAAAGAAGATAAATATAAAATGGGAATGTTAATATGAATAAGAAGTACATTCTCAGATAAAAATAAAAATATATCATGGGTATATTTGGAGAGATGATTGTAGATAGAAATATGAATGGTGCGACAAGGGTGATTCAGACCTCCCCTAGTGGAGACAATATGCTCTAATCAAGTATGTAAGGTTAAAAAGTATCAACATTAAGGACATAAATAACCACAATTAAAATGTGTAGACTTGATCTAACAGGTGAAGTAAAAATATCATAAAATGTGTGATAAAGGAATGGAAATTAAAAATGATACTACCTTCCCACAAAAGTTTCCCCACTCTTTGGGACCCCTTACAAATTTTTTGATATACTGTGAACATTGGATAATTATGTGAGAAAGTAGGTGTCACTAGAATGTAATAATATATAGATAAATAATGTAATGAGATACTCTATTAAAATATACTATACTAATTAAATCTAATGTACGTCAACTCTACAATGAGGCCAAACTTGGAGTTTGAGCTTTAACTAGAAGATGAGATGTGCAAAAAATATCACATCTTTTAGTGTGATCTAAATTTAGAAATATAATTTTATCTTTTAACATTGAATTTTATTATGTTAATGATTTTAAATATTTTTTTTGCTATTTTCATCCTCCATAAAATTTTGTAAAATGAACATTGCGTGGTAAAGATTACAAACATGAGAAAGCTTATAGATGACTACTAGAAAGGAGAACCTAAGACAAATATGCCCAAATAATCCTATAATTAAAATTTAGAAAATATTAAAATATTTAAACTCACTCAAGTTTTACTAAAACAAAAATAAATGGAAAGATATGAATCATATAAGATTCATCCATGTGAAAAATTGATGCAATGAATTTATGCTAGTAACTAACCACAAGAAGGTAGAGTTTATACTTTATAAGTGACTAAGAAAAATAGGAGGTTTTAAATTACATATAAATTTAAGTTAAATCATAAAAATTAAACCCAAATAATGTAAAATATATGAAATATGGTAACTATGTCAATAGATAATTCATACTAACCTAAAAATGGTCTATCAAAATTATTGATTAGAGAAATCATCATAAGGATGGGAATTACAAAATGAAACAAAATAATCTCCAGGAAACTAAAACCAAATGTAAAGTGTATAAAAATTAAATATTTAAAAGTAAAAATAAAAGGTGCTAAAAATATCTATGTGGGAATTAAGGTCAACTGTAAGTGAAATACAATGCTACAAAATAAAACCTGAAGGTGTTACCAAATATTCATGATAAAAACTAAGGATGAATGTAAGTGAAATAAAATGATGAAAAATAAGACCCAAATGTTCTACCAAATATCCAAAAGGTAAAATAAGTTTGAATTTAAGTATAAAAATAAATCATCCCAAAAGAGAAGGAATGCATAAACATACTAAAGAAGTAAAAAAAAGTTAATATTGAATATAAAATATGATAAATGTAAAGCTATAAAATTAAAACCCAAATGTGCTACCAAATATACACAAGGAACATAATACTTAATGTAAGTAAAATAAAATTCTTAAAAATAAAACTTAAAGATACTATAAAAGATACACATAGGAAACTAAGTCAACTATAGGTCAAATAAAATTTTAGAAACTAAAACTTGAAGGTGACTCCAAATATCCACAAGGGAAAATAAGGTAGAATATAACTAAGAGATAAATCATCTTAAAAGAGGGGAAATTAAAATATACCACAAATCATAGGAGAAAATAAAATATGAATATGATTTTGATAAAATAAATAAGTAATAGTAAATATCATGCTAAAAAATAAAGTGTTAAAAAGTAAATAGCATGGTACAAGTAAGATATAAATATGATAGACAAATATGAGACCAAATAATCTAACAAATTTAAAATAAATGAAATGAAATAATGAATTATTTCATCATAAATGCATGGAATATATCTACACAAATCATCAATAACATCTATCAAGTCTCATTGAAACAAATATCTAACTCAAACCATGGTCTCTTCTACCTTTTCCAAGAGTCACACAAGGAATTTCTTATAGACAAACTTAAGAGAAATTTTGGGTGTGTTATAAATATAAGGAATAATATCTTCCTAATGAGAATAAGAAAAACAAGGAAGATAAGGTGCCAATTTCGAAGGAAGTGGGCACACATATTCCATTCTAAGAGGTGGTTCTAGATATAGGAAAGGTTTATCCTTCATCCAAATTGGGCCATGTCAACATTATTAAGGGTATTGAGGCACAATATTAAATAAATATATGAAATTTTGTTGAATATATATATAATGATATTTTATATTGTAGAGGGTTGTTGGCACATCCATCTTCCTAAGTTAAAGTTTTAAAAGAACATGGGGAGATAATATGGAAAGAAACTTAAAAGATTTTAAACTAATAGTAATAATGGTATGACATATTGTATGAAAACATATCTCATAATTAAATGCTTCATACCTATTAATTTTAATTATTTTTAATGATAAATATAGTGAAATACATTATTTATTTTCTCCATAGACCAATCTATTCATGGATGTTGATGACATGGATGACTGCATTCCTTGTGGACCAATTTAGGATTCCCCTTATATGTTGAATTTTGAACCATACCAACCAAACCCTAGAGGAGGATACATATTATGAGTTTCATAAGGTTTATAGTCATTCACATCAATAATATAGAACTTATCATATAACTATAACACAAAAATAACTAATAAACCAAGCTCCTACCTCATATACTCAATCATCCTTGTATTTTACTCATAGGCATTCTTGTTATTTCCATAAGAGTAATACAAGTTACTAGAATAATTATTAATATATTGAAAATAATTTGAATGAAATTCAAATTGAGGTAGTTAAATTACCCATCATCCAAACATGTCATCACTAAAATTTACACCTACATATATCCTAAAAAATAAATACGTGTATTATCTTTAGAATGAGTGTTCTTCACAAATATGAGACCAAATAATCTAATATATAATGTGAAGAACACTCATTTTAAAGATAATACACGTATTTATTTTTTAGGATATATGTAGGTGTAAATTTTAGAGATGACATGTCTGGATGATGGGTAATTTAACTACCTCAAGTTGAATGTCATTAAAACTATGTTCAATATATTAATAATTATTCTAGTAACTTGTATTACTCTTATGGAAATAACAAGAATGCCTATGAGTAAAATACAAGGATGATTGAGTATATGAGGTAGGAGCTTGGTGTATTAGTTGTTGTTGTGTTATAATTATATGATAAGTTCTATATTATTGATGTGAATGACTATAAACCTTATGAAACTCATAATATGTATCCTCCTCTAGGGTTTGGTTGGTATGGTTCAAAATTCAACATATAAGGGGAATCTTAAATTGGTCCACAAGGAATGCAGTCATCCATGTCATCAACATCCATTAATAGATTGGTCTATGGAGAAAATAAATAATTTATTTCACTATATTTATCATTAAAAATAATTAAAATTAATAGGTATGATGCATTTAATTATGAGATATGTTTTCATACAATATGTCATACCATTATTACTATTAGTTTAAAATCTTTTGAGTTTCTTTCCATATTATCTCCCCATGTACTTTTTAAACTTTAACTTAGGAAGATGGATGTGCCAACAACCCTCTACAATATAAAATGTCATTGAAGTTATAAGAGTGAAAATATCAGGTGTATACATATGATCTACCCAAATATCATCATGTGCCATAATAGTTTAGATTTTTTATAGATACATATCAATACAAAAGAGTATACCTAAAAATAAAATTTAGAAGAATTACATATAAATGAATAGCATAAATTAATATATACATACCTTAAATTACCTTTTAACTTAATGAATTCATGTAACTACCATATTATTTATCATGGAGGACACAATAACTATATTTGAGAAACTGTAAAGATATAAAGCTGAAAATCTATAAAAGTAATTTGCATGTATGCAAGATGGTCGCTAAATGGATATAAATAAAAATATAAAATAAATTATTGAAAAACATGGAAAATTTACCAAATAATTATCAATAATGATAGGTTAGAACCAAAAGATCCAAGGAAAAATAAGAAGATAATGGAAAATTGGTAATAAAAAATGATAATGCTAATTATAACCAAAAACCTCAAAATGCATCAAAATTAAAATAAGTAACAATACAAATCAATCTAAGTAAACAAATAATTATTTAATGATAGTAAAAACATTAATGTAAGAGATGTAAGAAACTAATTTAATATAAAACTATGAAAAAAGGGTAGAAATAGGACCACACAACTTAGAAAAATGTGAAACATGGAAACATGAAAGTGAAAAATGGGATCAATTGGCCCATAAAAAGTAAATAGAGAATTTAATTTCCAGATCATAATTAATATAAATCCTATAAATATAAGGTAATGACCAAGAGAGCATTCCAAAACATCTCAAAGATGCATATTATATTCTAAAGATGAAAAATATAAAACTATAATATTGTTACCATGTTGGAAAAGAGATGGAGAATAGGAAATTAGTAATATGGGAGAGATTTAAAAACAAACTTTCTTGTCAATGGGGTAAAATGGAGGGAGGGATAGGAGGGAATCGCCAAGGAAAAGTAATTATTGTTTCCAAAATCAAGAGACTCTAATCATGTTGGAAAGTCTAAGTGTTATAAAAATTGATGGGCTTAGACAATCTTACCTATAAAATGTAAGCTTGGGATAGCCAGTGAAGTAAAAATATCATCACATGAAGGATTAAATGTAGGAAAAATAAAATTTAAAATTAGTTTCCCATAACGTGTTCCTCACTCATTAGGACCTCTTATAGATCCATTGGTCTATTATAAATATTAGTTACTTATGTGATAAATTAAAACCTCTTACTCCACTATACTACCCTACCTCACCCTAATCAGCCTTAGCTCTATCATGAGGCCACCTATAGAGTTTGAGCTTTGATTAGAATAGAAAATGTACCAAAAATATCATGTATTTTGGTGTGATCTAACTTTTAAGATATAATTGTTCTTTTAATGTTAAATTTTATTTTAAATTTATTTTTAAATATTTTATATTTTTATTTTCTTCTCCTCAATATATATTCACAAAAACCAAAAAAGGGTGTTAAAAATGGCTATCATAAGAGATATTACACCTAGTTAATATGTAGGATAACCTAAAGATGAATATGCCTAAAAAATATTAGACTTGCAGCTTAGAAAATATTAAAATATTAAAACTAACCATTGTTAGCCCAAGATGTAGGTGAAAAATAGGGATTGGTGAAAATTAACATAGAAATTGGGTTACCTAAATTATAAAAAAAGTGTAAGTGGGATGGTAAAATTGTAGGAATATATGAAACATCATCATAATAAAAGGTAATACGTGGATGAAGACATGAATATATAATGGTATAGTTTTACCGCAAGATAATATGATTGACTCTAAATGAGGAAAATAATACTCTTGACCACTGATTTATCTTTATAAGAAGACTACTAGCTAATTTTGGGTTTAAAATCAATATGTATATAAAAATAATATTAATGGATGTTAGTGAGGAGGGATTGGTTTATTCCCTTGGTCTTACCATGAAAATCACAAATTATAAATTAAATAGGTGCAATTAATATAATCTATAAATCATAGAAATGATAAAGATAAGAAGCATAAAAATTTAATAAAAGACACAAAGGGCATATATAATCATAAAAGAGACCAAATAATCACAAATAAAATAATGGTTGATGAAATAAAGAAAAATATTATAGAATAAATATAAAGAAGATGGGTATTTTTGAGGAAGGCCTAGTTAACTCCCTAGGTATTGCCATGAAACTCAAAACTGAAAAACAAAAGAGGTGTGAATATGAAAAAACACCTTAAGACCAAGTGTAGGTACTAAGGATAACATGAAATAAACTTAGAGATTTGTAGATAAAGCAAGCCTAAGTTGTAATATCAAAGATTGAAAGTATAACCTAAAAGAAATTTTATCTCAATAGAATATAAACTAATTATAAGGATGTAAGTAATATGTAGTATCAAGACCATAGTCGTAATGTCACTACATAAGTCATGAAAACCTATGAGATATATATCACACATACTAATAAAATATATCATCCAAAAATGAAGGGGAATACAAAAGAGAGCAAAGATTCACAAGGAGACTAAGGTCAACTAAAATACATTATAAAATGTGAAAAATAAACTCAAAGGTATACCTAAGATCCATAAGGGAAACAAAGACCGAATTTAAATCATCCCAAAAGAGGAGGAACATAATTTTAAAAAATTGAAACTAGAAGGTGATATAAAAGATCCACAATGGAAACTAAGGATAAATTTTAAATACCAAAGAGACAACAAGGAAATAATGGTGTAATAAAAATTATTCTATGGAAATAAATGAAAAAAATAAAATAATCATGAGATAAAATAAAAAGAAT
The DNA here is from genome assembly GCA_037957365.1 of Torreya grandis. Lineage (NCBI taxonomy): Eukaryota > Viridiplantae > Streptophyta > Pinopsida > Cupressales > Taxaceae > Torreya > Torreya grandis. The sequence continues at coordinate 795,837 of JARHVA010003710.1, forward strand.
TGTCTATGTTAATGATTAATATAAAATAAAAACATGTGAAATGCTAGCATATTTGTCTTATAAGGTTTCTTGAATATGAATTTTTTTGTTTACAAGATGTGAAAGGTTATTTATTATTTCCTCATGGTAAGGATGATATAAAAATAATCTAATATAATTAGGATGGACATCATATGATGTCACCCACTAAATAATTCATAAGGGTAAATATGGGTAACGTAGGATGCCTCAAAAAGTGAAATAAGAAAAGGGTGGGCATTTGTAAGGTAACCTAATATGTGTAGTAATAAAATTGTGGGTTTAATAGAATGAAAAAACATGTTTGAGAAGAAGAGGATAAGAATTTCAAAACACCCAACCTATGGGTTATAGGTGTATTAGAGTTAACCTCAAGATCTAAAATCTTAGTAATGATGTCAAATACTATGTAAATCTATGTTATAGTAGGGAATCTAGAATCTAGGGAATTTTTAAGATCATTGGGAGGGAATGGAAAATTGTGATGTATGTATTGGATAGATTTTGATTAGGCCAAAATATGCCTCATTATATCATATAAAATACCCTCATTTTCCATCCATCTATCACCCAAAAGTGGATTTATATGTAAATATTGAAAATTATATTTTGTTTAAAGTAGAAAATGAGATAGTTATCTTATTTATCATCTAAAATTCATTTTTATAATTTTTACAATGAGATTCTAAAAAAATTATGGAAAAATGTTATTTTGAATGACCAATTTCTAGAAATAAATAAGAATGTTGTGATCATCATGAATATCTATTGAGAATCTTTTTTCAAGACAAATTGAGACATTAGATTATTAGAGAACCATACTAAAATAACTCCAAAGATCATCAAAGTAGCTCTAGATGTCATCAGTCTATAATTTTAAGCTTTGGGTAGAGATCTAAATGTCATCATTACTAGCTCTATATATCATCATAACAACTCCAGAGCTGTTAAGAAAACCATCATATCAAATCTAGAGATACAATGAATAAGTTCTAAGATATTTTTGAAAAATGGTTTTTATATTACACAAACAACACACACACACACACACACACACACACACACACACACACACACACACACACACACACACACACACACACACACACACACACACACACACACACACACACACACACACACACACACACACACACACACACACACACACACACACACACACACACACATTCCTATAAATATAAAGGGTATGTTTAGCCTTATTCAAATATTTATGGATGCTATACATTTTGTTTTAATAAAATAGATATAAAAAATCACCATTAAATGATGTACCTAATTTTAAACAATATATCATACAATTCCCAAGATCTATCATCCTCCACCTCTCTCCTAGCAAAGTGGAATAGGATGTCACTTTGTAATAATAGATCTTGGTTAATATTTTAATTGTTAGATAGTAAGTCTTTTTTGGATAGTTTTTGTAAATTTTGTAGTAAAAATGTAATTTCCTTATTTGATATAAGAGAGTTCATTTAGAGATAATAATTGGAATAGAAAAATATCTCTTATATTCAGATATTTGTAACCTTTTTATCACATCAATGAGAATTCAAAGTTTAAGTATTTTTTATATCTTAATATTTTATTCATTTTTTATTATCATTATATAGGGGGTTAAAGGCCCACTCAATCCATTGAAGAAGGATTGATTTAGTATTTCTAGATATATGTTAGTTTACTTAATCAAAATATTATTGTTTTGTTAACATGTGGGAGTGTGTGTGTTTACAAAAAAAATTATTTATAGAAATTCATTCAAATTTGATTCTAAGTTTCTACATTTTTTCATTTATATAATTTGATTTGATTTAGTTAAACCTTCCTATTTAGGTAAGTTATTTTTTAGTATTGTGTGATTTTAATTTCAAGCAAGAGTGACTTTAGATTCAAGTAATTAGATTAAAAGACTGATTTCCATTTCAAGTAATTTCAATTACACCAAAGTGAATTTTTTCTTTCAAATCAAATCAAATTTAGTGTTTTATTTTAATTACATTAGTTAAGTTAGTTTTTGAATTAATTTACTTTCGTTAGATATGATTGTTAGCCAAATTATTTCATGCCCTATTATATATGACCTTTAGAAACTACCTATATTAATATGATTTTAGTGAATTAAAATAATTAAATGAAGATGACATCATAACCCTTATCATTTTTGGTTCCATTGTTGAGGAAATTCTAAGTGTCATTAGGGTGTAACTATCTAAATTCAATAATTTTATAAGAAAAAATAGGAATTTAGATATATGAATAGATATAGAGATTCAAGAGGTAGATTAATTCCTAAAAAAAAGCCATAAGAAACACAAGATGAAAGTGGTAAATATATATTATATGGAAGAAAATACAAAAAATTAAGGAATGACCATAATTTTTTCAAGAATAATCCTAATTATCATCACCTAAACCCTGAGATACATCTCCAAGAGAAATTAAAACTATTAAACAGAATAAATATAAGTTTCAATAACTTATAAGCCAAAATTTTGACATAAAATAGTAATTAATTAGCCTCCCATCCTATTTATATGATTCCAAACCACTTAAAATAACCATTTATAACATTTACTGGGAGGACATGGGATAAAACCTTGGTAATATATTGAATCAACAAGGAAGGGATGTTAAAGATAGAACCTCCCCTAGGGAGAACATTTACCTATACTATTGTGTTATACCTGAATGAGAATGATCCTATGAAAAACATATCCCCATCCATATTACCTACATTTATGGGTATTTCAACAAAAGATTTTGATAATTTATTATTTGAATTAAAGGTACTTTGACAAATAAATGACTACAATAGTGATAATAAGAAACTACAATTATTTCAGTCTATGTGAACTAAATTTAGAAGTGATAAGAAATAAATTAATCTTAATCTAAGATAAATTCAACCTAAGATAGAGAAACAAACAAACAAAATAGAGAACACAAACTTATACTTCAAATGTGCAAGCTTTCTCCATTACGATGTAAACTTGATTTTCTCTTCAAAAATATGGTGCTCACTCTTCCAATACAAACGGAATGGGAAAAATTTTGGTAAAAAAGGATTTTTTATATGCTTTGATTTTATTTTATATGCTTGTGAATAGAACTTTTTTAGCATAAGTTAGGATTCGAATTTCTTAGGATTCTTGAAGATGAAGGTTTTCAAGTTTATTTATAGATTTTTTGAGGAACACACAATGGTGGAGGATTATTTGTATTTATTAAATGATACAAATAATCAGTGCTGACTAATTATTCCTCACCTATGAGGATGAATACCATTTTAAATGGTTGAGATAAGCATGGGATTAGTTAGCTATGTTAGTAGGAATAAGTCAAATTCCTTGACAACTCAGGGGATGACTCATAGGAGGTTGAGAAATTTGTGGGGTTGGTTTGGATGAGGGATAAAAAGGTGGGAGATGTTAGATGAGGTTTAAAATATGGATTTTATATTTAAAATAAGGATTTAAAGTGTACATAATTGACTAATTTGACTTATTCAATTATTTGAATGTGGAGGGAGCTATGATGAATTATTTTAAGAAGAATTATTAAATAGATTATAGATGCATTTAGACACTAAATGAAATTTAGGTGTCTACATATTCCCCTCTTTCAAATAGTGTTTCAAAGCAATACTATTTCTAATAATAGTAAAAGAAGTAGAGTGTTGATGAAAGGAAAAAAATTCCCCAATTTAATGAAAATGAGTGTGATTATTCCCCCTCGAGGGTTTGTGTATTAAAGGAGATAAACAATAGAAATTCAAGAAAAGAGGAAATGGATAAAGTGATGTGGATGAATGATAAATGAACTTACTATATAATTGATGTCAAACTTGTAATATATTGGGTGTGTAAAAAGGTTTCCCCTAGTTAAAAACTAGAATATGGATTTGAAAAACAATAATTTAACAATTTAGAGATTTCACTCTAAATGTTTTATTAATGACATATGGGTCAATTGAGTAGCTTTGGGAATGACATATCCCAATGATAATAAGTTGTAGATCTAAAAATAGAAAATATATATTGAACTATAAATTATAGTGTTTATTTTACACATATTTATTGTTACAATATTTGGATAAAAATTTAGAGTAAATTGATTTAATGTATCCGAAAATCTGAAAAATGGATGAATAATTGGTATGGTGAAGTCATGGGGGGGAATATTTGATAGGGGAAAAAAATATAAGTAGAATATATGGGGTATAGATATTCATTTGTGTACATTCTATTCTTAAAGTTATTTTCTAAGAAAATTGAGTTAAGAGATTTGTTCTCAGAGATTAGAAGAAATATGGATTGTATTCCATAGCATGAACATCGAGCGAAGCAAGTGATGAGGTTCTAGAGACCTGAGAGGAGAAGGCCTCTGGTAGGTGAGTTTATATTTGTTTTTTTGCATTTATGATAATTAATTAGGGTGGAAAGATTAAGAAAATGAATTCATTGTTATGAAAATGGTGATTTTGACATTGAAATGAGAGAATTCATTGTAGGTATTTGTAAAAGAAAGTTGTGATTTTGGGAAACAAAGAAGTGAAATCGCATTAGGTTAAAAAGATGATTTTACTATTTAATAGTGTTAAAATCATGCAACAGGGTAGAAAATTGATCGGTGAGAGAATTGAATTTGTTTAAGGGAGTATAATTTTTTTTAGTCAAGCCAAAGGCAAATTTGAAGTTATTGATAGCGAATTTACATAATGTAGGAGACAAATTGTGTTGTAGGAAATGAAATAAAAATGATGAAATTGAATGAATTGAAAATGTTTATTTGATTTTTGTTATTTTTTTGATTAATTGGAACATAATTATCATTTTTAAGTTAATATTGAGTAAAATTAATTAAATTATATTGTATGTGATTTGAAGGACGTATTACCAATGCTTATGACTTGGGAGTGGAGATCTAGAGTGATGGTACAGATGGAAATATTAATAGAGAATGAGTTTGGCATGTTAGAGGTGATTGAGTTAGCTTACACTATATATATGATAGATATTTGAGTAGATAGAGTTTTTCTTACATCACTTAATGATAGATGGAAAATGAGACTAGTACATGCCACTTACCAATAGGGGAGATGACTATCACTTGGGAGGACATGTATCAAATTCAATCTATTCTAATTTAAGGGAGGTGGGTATACTAGGGATAGGGTCCATATGAGATCACACTATTTAGGTTTTTTGCTGATGTTTTAATTGTTATTATTAGAGGTGGTGTTGATGTAGACTATTGTACCAATCTAGAGATGGATTATCTAACTATTTTACTCATTACTATTGTCAATAGAATTATGATACCTAACAAGAGTGTGAGGTTATTCCATATTGGTATTATAGATGTGATTAGATACATGATGGATATGGGAGAGATATTTTAATGGGGTCTATGTTTGTTATCACATTTATATAAGGAATTACATCATGAAGTGTATTCAAATCAAATAGAGATTGACCTATCAACATTACTACAGGTTTGATGCTAAGAGCACATTACTATAGAGAGGTTGGTTGGACACATGAGCAAATGATCTAATGATGAGCCATTGTGATATGGGTGGCATGTTATTATTGGGATATGAAAACTAAAATTAGGTGACCTAGAGTTTTATAGGAGGGTGATTGATGAGTTAGGTGATGATGAGATCACTAGGAGACCTTATAGGGAGATTGTGTTTGAATAGCCACATGATGACCTACACATGGACTATATGATGACCCCTTATTACATTATTGGGAGTTATTATTAAATAAGAGAGAGATATAACCAAAATAGGGTGATGAGATAGTCTAGGGTGAGGTAACATATACTAACTAGGCCACATGTATTTATACAATTAGTGAGGGAGAGAGCACAATAGGACATGACCATTTATCCATCCATAGTCAATCATATATTGACACAGGTAGAAACTATTATTTGGAGTGATCAGAGAGATTCATTAATGCTATATTTATTTTTGGGTACACAAAATTATTATCTTGATAGAGACCAATTAGATTGACTATTACCTACACACCACCATGGACATAGAGTTAGAGACTAGTTTCTAGATTTAGTAAAAATCCATGAGGCATAGTATTGGGATCCCAGATTAGGAGGGTTATTATAGTAAATATAGATGAGTATGAGAATGAGATAGAGTATGTGTTATGGATTTTATCTAGCTTCATGATGTGGATATTTTAAACATGGATGATATATATTTTATGAGAGGCAAGGATTTATATTGATGTTGATATAGGGATGGACCTAGATACAGATCATAGGGTTATATGGGAGACTCCATTGATAGAGGTAGATACCAAGGAAGATAGAGAGGGTGATGATGGAGAAGGAGAGGATGTGATCATGATAGAATGAGATGACACTAAGATAGATAGAGGGGATGTGGTTAGTTATTCATTCACTATGAGATATGGGGAGGATCATGCACTTATTAATAGACTCTAAGAGGAGATTAGGGATTGTGACAAAGGGATATATGGATTTAATAATGGGGTTACCATATTACAAGGTGTATTTGATGTTAGAGGTGATTAGACTATTGAGATTACATGATTATATTATGAGGTTGATAGATTATAGGAAGTTATAGATGGGATATATGGGGATGGAATGGTGAGAACATTGTTTACACATGATTTAGAGACCCAAATGTTAGACTACATAACATTGACACAATGCTACAAATAGAAAATATATATAGTTAGGATTGAGCTAATAGAGGTGAGGATGATATTAGTTGGACAAGGGTATATTACTACTTTGGATAGAGTGATGAGGACCATGGATTAGGCAACATATAAAAAGAGTTTGTATGAGGAGGATATACCACATTCTTAAATGTAACCATATTTTAGGGAGTATACTGTGACACATTTGACATATATTATATCAATCTAGTCAATTGAGTTAATGAGTTCAATGGGATAGGTACAACATGTGATGGGTCATCCATGAGGTAAAACATGATGTGAGGAGCTATGCCTAAGACCAAACACTCCATCAGAGGGAAATGATAAGACATATTGGATATGGGATAGATTTATATATCGATGTATACATATTTGAGATGTATATTTTTTATAAACATGTTTTGTTTGTGTGTGTGTGTGTGTGTGTGTGTGTGTGTGTGTGTGTGTGTGTGTGTGTGTGTGTGTGTGTGTGTGTGTGTGTGTGTGTGTGTGTGTGTGTGTGTGTGTGTGTGTGTGTGTGTGTGTGTAATCATGATGATTTATGAGACTATGTATCATGTGGATTTGGACATTTATAGAATGGTTATTGGTTGACATGAACTTTATATATGATTTAAAGATGTATGGATATATTATAACACTAGTTATATTTCCTACATTTTTATTTATGTTAGCATGTTTTAATTCTTCCAACATATTTATTATGGATGTATCACTTATGTATGATTGGGAGATTTGTATGGATTTAGAATGTGAGATATTTGCATTACTTGTATTTTTTTTCTTTGCATTGGATTTCCAATAATATTAAGCTTTGAACAACCTGATTTTTCATATAGTATAAAACACATTACCACAAATGATATATAATAATCATGACAAATTTTGATGTTTTAAGCATATGAACAAATAAAGTATACATTATGTAAAATTCAAGTATGCCATGATATATTAAAACCACAACCATACTCTTATGCATTTCAAAAAATAATCTTTTAAACACACAAAAGATAATTATTAAAAACAAGATGTGAAAATAAAAGATTAATCTAAATGTTTGTGAACACACACATAATGAGAATTATAAAAAAATAAATAGTAACTTGAACAAGTGAAAAACTATCATAATGTACAAAGTAAAGGAATTAACCATTTGAATGGATAGAGATAAAATGAAGTGAAATAACCAACTTAATGGCTAAGGATAAAGAAATAGATAAAAATCACCAAGTGAATGGCTAGAGATAGAAAACAAACAATACAACAATAAAAAATAATTAAATATGTAAAAATTTATAGCTAAGAGCATGGATATCTACCAAAAAATCTAGGTAGAAGTGTAATGATAAGTTAATCCATGAAATGGATGATGGAGAAGATGGTGGCCTTGCTGACCCTAGAGGTCTCATATCTCTAAGCACTACCTACAAAATCCACCTTAGACAAAGTCTATGTGGGGATATCAGGCTAGATGTAGTTATCCCAATATAGTTAGTGATGAGAAAGTGGATAATTGATGAAGTGTTTTGAATGTTTGATGGAAAGGATGAGTAAGTGACCCACCCAAAAAGGAGTGAACTATGTGGAAGATAGTTTAGAATGGTAGATGTGATGAGATTTATTTTTTTGAATGCTTTTATTGCTATTTTTAAATAAGGAATAAGACAATTTTACTTTATCATGATTAGTAATGTAGGGTAGAATATAGGAATAATAACCCTAAAATTAGCATGTGATAAGATAAATGACTAATAATTGACAAAATGATAAACTTGGGAATATACAATGGATTAATAAAATTTGATGCTCACAATTAACTAGGGTAAGTATAGATAATGGTTTACGCATGGTTAAATTATTTTTTAAAAATGAGGTAATATGATGGATATGCATGAAACTTTGTGAATGTACTTTAATCAATTGGTTTATAATTGATGACCTAATTATTTGTGTACATAACATATATATTTTAATTTTCAAAAAAATAATGAAATAACAGATTATGATAAGTGTAAAAAGGTGAAGATGAAAATCAAAATTGTGTATAACAAAGGAGGGTGACCTAATAATTATGAGAAAAGGACAAAATTGTACATCTTTATGAACTCACAAAATAATAACTTTTTTGGATGTGTCTAGAGATAATTAGACCTGAAAAAATTAGTTAATGGGATAAAGCTTACCCTTTTTAACATAAACATGTAAACAAGTTATTTGAAGAAATATTTTATAGGACATATTTTGATCATATTTTGTTTATGACCACCTATATGTAGTCTCATGTAACTAGGTAGGCACATGGGATTATCACCAAATACTATATATAGTTGAGTAAGGATATCTCTCCTTAATGTTAATCCTACACAACTAGTGAGATATGAAGGTTCAACACCAAAGATAACCAAAACATTTCTAGGGTAAGAATTATTTTGAATTTCATAATTTTTTGAGTAAGGATGTCATGTTATATGAAATTATACTATCCCCAAGTCTTGGACCCATGAGACTAGTAATATTCAAGGGTTTATCACCGAAGACCAAGATAGCTGAGTAAACTTACCATACTTCCTTTTGTAGTTTACTTAATGTTTACTACTTTATAGGGAATTGTGAGAGGAAATTTTGTCATGGAAAATCTCCTAGACTAGGCTATGGGCTAATATTTTTGTAAGTCTATCAAAGAGATGTAGGAAAAATAGATTTACTTTTCTCGTAAGAAATATGGCAAGAAATAATGTAATGCTAATTTTGAAAATGTATTTTATGATATAATAGGGTTGTATGAAAAAATAAAATGATATTATACATTGTAATTTGAAATTTTTGTATTATGAAAACTAAAAACTTAAACAATCACCAAACTTAACATATGATATATAAGAAAAAATGTAAATGATGGTAAATGCAATGCAGTGAAAATAGGATTCCCTCAAGTGTCAAGGTACTTGTAAGAAACAAGTTAGTTTGTTTTTTTCTATTTTTTTATGATTTTATAATTTTTTATGGATTTATTAGAATTTGTACCTAATGGATGGTCAAAATATGCATTATGTTCTTATGTTTTCTATATTTCAATCCCATGCCAAATCTAGATAATCTTTATTATTATGACTGGATTTCCTTTCCAATCTCTATTTTAGTTCTATTATTTACTTTCAATAGTACTTGATTAGGATAGGGTTATTGATCCCACCAATAGTTATTAGAAAACCATCCAATGTATAATTCTCTATTGCGAAATCCTTGTTGAATAAACATATCCAGATATAAGTTTCTTTACAAAGTTTGATGGTAATTTTGGTCTTTCTTAGGAAAACATATTATCAAATAGACCCACATTAATATGCTTGATAGTAAAGTTCAACTCTAGAAACCTTCTAAGATTTCTTCTGATCATCATGGAGTTAAGACACCTTTTATACATAATAAATACAAGCAATTTTGTTAAAGAGTATCAAACACAAAGAACTAATAAGATTTAGATATGTACAAAAACCAAAATCTCTTTCCCAACCACTACTGACTAACCATAAAATACTACAAAAGTCAAAATTAGATAAATCCATGTTGACAATACTTAACTCCTTAGAAACGTTTGAATGTTCAAAATTGTTATGATGTGCATCAAAATTAATGTCAAAATCATGATCCAACTCATTAAATTGTCATTCTATTAGTTTAGCATAATAAGTATGCAATATGGGAGTTAATAATCTTTCTTGGATTATAACTAGGAGATCATTCCATGCTATTTCTCTTATAGTTAACTTGGTGTTTTCATTTTCATCAAGCAATAAAGAGCTCTTTTTTTCATCAATTGGTGTACATTGATTATTTTTTAGACATTTAAGCAATGTTTGGTGAAGTAACATTTCTCCAAATGTGATGATTTCATGGATTTTTATAGATTTTATAATTGATATATTTTCATGGGATAAGTCCAATGATGTGTATTTTTATGGATTCCAGTTGAAATGTTTAGGTAGTGTGAGTTTAATTGGAAAGGGAAGAATAGTCTTTATGTAAATGGAACATATTGCTTTGATGATACTAAAAAAAATTGTATTGATGTCAGATAAAGCTTCCTCCTTACCCATGAAATTATCACTAACATTTTCAAACTTGAATACTGATAATATATTATTGGGACCAAAGTGGATGTTAATGTTAATGATAAACCTTCCTTTAATCCCAAAAGAAATTGTATATCTAATTTTGATAATAAATTTGATCTTGGCTTGGATGTGGCCATAAGGAAGGATTGTTGAAGTGATTTATTACAAATTTTATTTTTCACTAATCATTTAGAAATTTTGGATTTTGGATGAAGAAATTTTAGAAAATGTGGAATCTTAGGTATTAGCTGGAAGGTGTATGGTGATTAAATGATGGTTAGATTAAATGATGTTTGGGTCAAGATAGGATGTTTGTAAAAAATGGGTATTTGATAAAAAATAGTTATTTGTTTGAAAATGGATGGAAGATTGTGATTTGATTTGTAAATGAGATGTCATGATTATGCTCAGGAAGGACATCTTGACTTACCCAAAAATCATGTTTTCAAACATGAATAGCTATAGATTCATTTTGATGTACTCTTCATCAGCCAAATCTTGGCAAGTGTAGTGAGGAATGTTAGAAATATATTAAGTGGATGGGAAACTTGTATGATTATGAAAAATAGGGCCACTAATGATAAGATGATGTTGTTGTGGAAATTTTTGGGATTCATTAGTAATGAAGTGTACTAGAAAAGTTGTTTGATCTAGGAATGATGGATTTGAGTTGAAAGTGAAAGCATTTGTGTTTTGTGGAAAAGTTCAAATTCAAGTTTTGGGATGAATTAAAAGTAAAATCAAAAGTTTAATTTTGATAAATTTGTAAAGGTTGATTTTGTTGTGTATAGGACTTGAAAGATTGATTTGGATGGAATATATTTGGATTTGATTTAATCAAAATTTGATTTGTGAATGTATTTTGGTTTATGTAAATATCCAAAAGTTGGTGTTGAATGTGAACCAAAAGTTTTATTTACATGGATGTTAGGGTTAGAACCAAATAGATCTATGAACATATTTTGATTTGAATTTTTTGGTATTTGATACATGGATGGTGTATAACTTGTAAAAGAATTTATAGAATTTTGACTATCATAGCCTAAAAATTGATTTGGGTTGAATTGGTTAATTGGTAAACTCGAATAATTATTCATGTTTGGATTTTATTGATTGACATATTCCAACTCAGATTTGTATTTGTTTGATGGTTGATTTAACATTTATTATAATATGTGTTTGAATCAAAATTAGTTGGAATAACCCTTGGTTATAATATGGATTATTTAGATTTTGATTTGTGATAGAAATGATCAAGTTATTATTCCACATAGCCATGCTTCTTGTAATAGTTGATGCTACTAACAAAAGACTAAAATACCAAAATGCTAAAAAGTTTGATTATCCACTAAAATATTTTAAAAATCAATAAAAACCAACAAACAAAATTTCTATTTTAAATAGTCAAAAAAATGCACATAAAATTTAAAAAACTAGGATGAGGGTCATGAGCAACTATTAGACCCTTCGATGTCATTGATTCATATGTACTCTCAACTACAACCAAATATTTCAAGACACTAACCACGGAGGATCATGTCATTCCCATAGCCCACTGAGTCTAGTTTTAAGGATGTGTGGAAGGTAACTTATTAGTGCTAATGATTAATCAATGCATGAAAGTTAAATTTAAAAAGATGTTATCCTAGGCATAATGTTTAAACAAGATTATCTAGGGGAAAAATTATGAAATAAATAGATAAATTGAATGCACACCATTGGTTCTTATCCTAAAGTGCCTAACATAGTCTTATGGCTCTCAGTGTGTTAAAAATTGATGATATTGTATTTCAAGGCAACTATTAAAACCCTAGGTATTAAAGCATGAAATACCCTCACATCACAGTGTGCTTAAAACACATAATTACTTATGAATTTTAAATAGTTAGATCTAGATTTATGTACCCAACTAGTAAATGGGATTTGGCCTACTACATGGTGGTGGAATCTGTGATCAATAAATCCCCTAAAAATAAAATAAAAAGTAAATATTTATTTTTTATTTTAGATTATTGTAACCAATGTGATTCTAAAGAAAGAGCATACATGAGCACTACTTGGCTAACATGACAAAGTATTGAAATGTTTTTTTAATTATCAAATATCATCACTAATGTGATTCCTATTATCACTTTGGAGTGTACCTTGCTTGAATATGTGCAAGCACACCCTCACACCAAATGATACAATTGTAACTTCTCAGACTATGGGCGACTCTCTAATGAGAAGAACCTCTAGAGAGGGTTAGTTACCTTACGATTTATTAATTATATCAAATCTACTATGTATTTATTCTTGTGATTTTGGGGTGAAAAGGGGAAGAGGGAACTTAAAATAAATTTTAATTAAAATGGGGTGATACACCTAAATTGTTCAAATCCTTTAAAGTTACTAAAATCAATGAACTCTTATAATCAATGACATTTATATTTCTATCCTTAATAAAAAATGTTTTAGATGAAGGGCTAAAAATATCTTCAAATGACATGTAAAAGGGTGAGATAGGGAGAGATAGGTGAGGAAGGGACTTGCAAAAAGGAGATAAATCTCACATATATGGTGATACAAAATAAAATACGCACTATCTTCTATCAAAACTCAAAATCAAAATAAACACTTCTTTTATTAATAATGGTCCAGATTACAATTTCTCTCTTCGCTTCAAGAAATTTCTAAAAGATGGCTTAATAAGCTAATAAATATGTCTTCCAAACCTAAAATAACCTAAGTAGAGTTAAAAAAGAGGAAGAGTTAGTCTTGGTTGAATAACTCAAGATCTAACACCTTTTACAATGTTTATAATATTCAATAAAATATTTTCCCTTTACAAAATATTCATGCTTTTCAACTTTGGCATAGGAATTTAGTGGTGGGGCCAAGTTTGAAAGATTAGTATTTAAATAAACATTAAAATCTCCAATCTAAAAATTGCATGAATATAATTTTTGAGGTGGGCCCATGTTTGATAGGTCAAGCACTATTTCATGGAATGATATGCCACACTTAAAATATGAACTCCACTTAAGGTGCTTAAGAGCTGAGTTGGAATAAAAGAACATCCCCCTTTGCATGAAAAATAATGCCAAAACATTGATTTTAGAACTCCATTTATATCTTGGTGAGTGAGAAGTGAATGTAATCTTCATGAAATAGTATAAATGTGGTGGTTAATCTCAAATGAACTCCTTAAATATTCTTTCAATGCCAAATTCAAACTTGGTTACTCAATTAATTGAGTCAAAATGACTAGTTAAGCCAAATAAGTCTATTTTGCAAGATTGTACACCATGAAACCTGAAAAATAACCCATGAAACTTTAAAATAAAAATAAAAATTACATCTGAAAAATAATTATTCATCATCAAAATTATGATTTTTATGATAAAAAGTTTGCCAATTAGTCAACATGCTTGACTAGGCTAATTTTGCACAAATTCCTAGCAGACTAGCCATTTTTATTTAGCTAATAGGAGAACTTGAAGGATGATTTAAGAAAAAATTAAGATTTTAATATGAATAAAAATTTCTAATGTTTGAGCTCCAATGATTAGATTCTATTAAATTAACCTGTACTTCAATCTACACACTTTTTCCCACAAAAAACATGATTTATGCCCTCAAATGTATATATCCTTGCATAAAAAATAAGTTTATAGAATCCTCTCAGATTTTAATAGACATTTTAAAAGTTTTTATTGTGATTCATGGTGATTTTATTTCAATAAAATTCATATTTCTCAAAACTAGTTTTTAAGGTGCTTAGGAAGGTTCTAAAGTTGGAACTTCAAACTGATAATCTATGAGGTAAAAACATCCAAATCCAAAACCATTTCAATTTATTAATATAAATTTTACCCCTATAACATCCTTGAAAATATTATACTCCCATGAAAAATATATGAAAAGTTACCATGTGAATGAAGTTTGCCTGTGGGAAATTGATTACATTCTTAGTTGCCTACGCTCTTAGTGAATGTTCATAAAACATAGAACCTAAAATGATCTCAATTTTTAATTAATTAAAATTTAATATGCATCCTCAAAACATACTAGGATCATTCATCCCAAATCCACATGTGGTGAACAAAATGATCATCTAAACAGGTGGCTTGGAGGGGTGCCTAAATTGAAAAAAGTGAAAAACTTCATAATAATGAAAATTAATCCTCCCTTGATTCAAAAATCATGAAAAAATAACTATATAACCTTATAAATATATTAAAACACTATAAAAGTCACTTTTCCATGAAAATTCCTAAAATGCCTTTTGTCCTATATGCATATTTACTTGTAAAACATTGGGCAAGCATGGTTTAGATAAAATTTGTAGTTTTTACACTCTCCAAATATCTGATTATTATTTAAAAACATCATCCCATTTTTATCAATCCTTTAATTGGCATTATAAACTTCTGAAGCACTATGAGACAAAGCATTCTCCAATGGTGACTTTAAACAAATAGGCTGAGGTTTGAGACAAAACAAAAAAATATGTTCACTTGTAAATTAGATATGAAATTTTTTATTATGGTATCCAAACTCATTACTGCTGTATAAAAAATTTGAGCCCCTAACTTTGCATGTAGCTCCCAAAATCTTTAATTTTCTCCAATTATTGACCTTTGTGCATGGACTGTCTGCATTTTTGATCGAGTTTTGATGTTTGGAAGGAAAATTTCATGTATTTAGATGTCATAAATTTCAAAAACATCTTAAATAATCTCAATATCCTAATCATGAGTTTGGAAAATATCCTCTACCCTTATTTTCAAGCATGTCAAAACTTCTAACAAGGTAAATCTAGGCTTGAAAAAGACTGTGTTTTCTTATTCAAAGATAAAAGTGATCAAGATTAAGAATTTTAATTAAAATTTACATCTTCATGAGTTTTTTATATAATTTTTACATCAAAATAAATCTCTCCACACATCTCCATTATGACAATTTGACTCAAAATCATGCCTTAGGCCTCTAATACTGAGCATAATCTGTACAATAGGCCTATACCTCACTAAGTAGGTGATCTTATAAGATTGAACTCATGATCCTTTGGTGATATTAACATCATTTTATTCCTCAATCAAATCCTTGATATGAAACTATCATATAGGCCATTGTTCACCCTTTTGCTTGCTAGTTTGAAGGAAGGTTTTACCCTTGAGATAATTGTAGGTTTTATTGAGAGAGCTATAGGTCATTATGATAATAGTAGCATGAATTTGATTTCATTTTTATCTATTACTAAAAAAAACCATTATTATCATATTCATCATCATCCATTTTCTCTGAAAATGAAACCCTTACCTTAAAACCTTGCCAAAGATCTCCATAATATTACATTCACCTACTTACCTGCAAGTGGCTATAAGTGAGGATTTGTAGCTTTTGTGTTATCATATCATTTGATTTAAATAATCCTTCCTTATTTTTAATCTATTGGTTTAGGCATGTTTATATTTTATCTACTTAAGATTTCCTTTATGACCTTACACCTTCAACTATAAGTGAAAACACCTATAGATTTGTAGGTCTTTTTCAAGAGTTGTAGGTGTTCTTTTCCCTCTCTCAGTGTTATTAAATTCCATACCGTAGGCACATTTAGGTATATTTATATTTACAATGATATTCATTGTTCTTAATGACTAAACAAACCTTTTAAACTTCAAGAAATCCCACATGCCATCAATCTAGATTTATATGAAAATGTATAGGCCTGAGGGACACTATCACAGTACTGGCTATGGGTTTCTATAATCCCCTTAGGCTATAAGGATGTATTATAGGGTGAAATTATATTATTTTTTGATTAAGCATTTTACCTTATGCTAATTAAACTTTCATTAGTATTAATATATACTCTTATACCCCTTCAAAAGTTCTTACATCTACTGTTATGTACCCAATATAACTACTAAGGAGGATGTGTGCCACATGTCAGCATCTCCATCAACCCATAGACAATAATATATCATATACCCAGGTACATAGCATCCACCATGCTCCTTCTAGCCCTACCAACCTTGAGAATGTATGGTTGTAGGTAACCTAGCTATAGGATGAGATTGTCTGAAATCCATTAGTCTCATGAAAACATATATGCTTAGCCCTTCTCTTTCCAATTAAAGATAATTAACATCAAAACCTCCTTTATTTATCAAAACCCCAAGACATGTTCAAACATGAAGAGTCCTTGAATGGCTATATGCTTGATTATACAGATGTAGGCTATAGGTGATCACTTTCCCCTTAAGGCCCATCTTAAAACTCAAATACATATTATTCTTCCTTTGTCATTCTTGATTACTAAATTCAAACCTTTTGATGACTGAAATAGTCCCCTAGCTTTAAAAATCCCACCCCTCCTCCAATTTACCCTCCTTAACTATAACACATACATTTATGTGCACTTGTCTTTCTAATGCTCCTCTTTAGAAGTCTAAAAATGTGTCTTTCATCTTGATCTTTTTATGTTGTATCTTGATGCTACATGCCTTTGGTTTGATCAAATGGCTTTTTGAGCCTAAAATACCCTTTACATATCAAATATGTCATCCTTAACTATGGCACAAGCCTACAAGCTTCATAGTGGGTGGTTATAGGTTAGTTTGTTTGATATAGTATCTCACTTGGTCTTTTGACCCTCTTCATCATAATGCCTCCAAGAAACCCTCATTTAAGCAATAAGAATCCATCATGAAGTTTTAGTTTTTTTAAAATCTTTCCACCAAATTGAATAAGCTTGTGGTTAAAGACAACCCTTTGTATGGACTACACCTATACTTATTCTTCAAACATGCTTAAATAGATCTCTCAAAACCTTTATTATGTGTTCTACCTTGGAGAGAGACCTACCTTCTTGATGTAAGAGGAAATATTATATCATTAAAGAGATAACTTAAAGTCAAACCCCCTTTATTCTTTATGAAAAGTCACTATCCATAATATTGGTTGTAGATCATCATTTGCATCTTATATAACTATTAAGGCCTGACTTGTCATGCATTTTTCTCCCTTAAACTTTAAGAAGATCAATCAAGCTTCTAAAGTCAAGAGAAGCTCTCAAAAAAATCATGAAATCCCTCCTAGATAGACTCTAGGCACTCTTTTCAAAAATTATGCTTCTTCATAAACATGTAGGGTCTTTTCTAGCATTGTAGGTTATCATACTTATGATGGAACTTGTATAAACTTCAATGACCTAGAGAAATGGTCAAAACTTCTTGATATTTAAGGTATGATGTTCCATCTTATAATTGGTTGTAGATACTCCTTATAGTACCATGTGTATATATTATGAACTAGGCTTGGGCTTAGAAACCATGCTATCTCAATACCATTGCTCTTAAAAAATTATTTTGAAAATAAAACTCCACATAGAAAATGGTTAGAAACCACTAAGTCATATCATTACCCTATTAAAACTTAAATATGTCATTATGGTTATAGGTCACTATCACAATGGTGTATGTGTTGTAAATTGAGTGTATATTACTCTTGATCATACTCATTATGACCTCCATACCTCCTAATTCATGACAAAAGATTCATTGATATGGATGACCCTTCAAGGAGATAATCTCCTATCCACATATCCTTCATAGCTAGATTTTTACCTATTATAGGTGTCAATTAGTGTCATGATATCAAAACATGAAGGTAAAAATTTCCTAATTTAACTCTAAAATAGCTTCCCTCTCACACCATGGATAGATTGACTCCACTAGGTCTTGAAGAAGGTCTATCTCTCTTTAAAACTCTATTGAACCTCTATGGTTACGCATGATTTCATACCCTACTGTAAATGTCCATTTATGATTGTACCTATACTTATCAAGTGACTTATATCCTCTTCTCATGCTTGTGATGACCTCTTTGTCAACCTTTTGGCTCTCTTGATAATGAAACTAGGTGATAGGGATGAGTGTAAGGGTGACAAGCATGAAGGGAGATGAAAAGATGATGAACAAACATGATGGAGGGTGGGAAAAGGGGGGAAAACATAGTGATATGGCTAAGAGCATGATAATAAAATGAGGTAAAAGAGATGGAGGTGAAAAAAAGCATTTGGAAGAAAGATAAAACTAAGGCAAGGAGTTATAGACAAAATTCAGTCTAAGAATGAATCATGGTTTTCTTCGAAAACCTCAAAATATATAGAAATTCCTTAATTTATGCTAAACTAACTTATTGAGACACCTTGCTTGAGCATGAAAATGGGATTTCTATTATGAAACCTAAATAAACTTTGAGAAAAATGATTGAAAAATCATGAAAATGTGATGGATACCCTTGAAAAATATAAAAACTTGATAATTTGAGGTTGTCTCCTTCTTCCTGGACCATACAATTTTTCCTTAAAGCTCATACTGCTCTTTCTTTAACTAGATAAGTTTAAGGCCTCTATTCGACCCTGAATTTGATTAAGAACACTTTGAAATAGACCATGGAAGGATATAGAAAGTCCTAAATATTATGTAACAAGTTGAATTTTTCTATTACTCTACCTAGATGAAGAGAAATTGAAGAACAATAACTGCATTTTTGGTCTTTATGCAACAAAATTTACCCTGATTTCAACTAGATGGTTATTGAGCCTAGAGAATCTAATTGGAAAACTACTTAAACCATCAGAAATCCCTTTGAGTCTAGTTTTTTCACCCCAAAATTGAGAACTATAACCTCCTCTAGAAGACTATACCATTAGAAAACCTATAGATATGTCACCCTGTATGGCAATCAAAATCCTTGAAACTCCTGTTAAAGCTTGAATATGTGTTGAGAAAGACTTTTAAGTGCCTAAATTGTATGAAACCATATAGATTTTATACTATTGCTTCAAAAATGAAGGAAAAAGAGTCTTTTTGACCTTTTAAAAGGAAACCAAGGTCTTCCACTACTTGTAAAAGAAAATTTGAAAACAATTTCGTGGGATCCAAGAAAATTTTCATATTTTTAACCTTTTACTTGGCAAATTTTGCATGTGGGAGTCCAATTTGGGGCATTTTTTGACTTATTAACAAACCAAATGAACTTTTTATAACTTGAAACTTAGGACATAGGATATTTTTACCCTTTTGAAAATAATTAAATATCTTTTATCATAATTTTATAACTCTTGATATCATTTTTTATGATTTTAACCCCATTTTGGGCATTTTTTGATCCAAATTGGCACTTTTAGACCATAACTGACCAATTTGGTGAACTACAAAGGGCAATTGACCATTATGGTGAAATATTTAGATAATAGGGGTAGTAATTTGGCCTTGGTAGACCAAATTATTATCAATGTTGGTGACTTTTTGGGGTTGACCAGCCTGCTAGTCAAAATAACTCTAAACTCTAGAAAGGATAGACCAAGACAAACACTGAAACTAGAAAATTTGGAGACTAAAAGAGAATAAAAGAAACAAACTCAACAAAAACAAAATGTGAACATGTGAACTTAGTAGATGGGACAAAAATAATATTGAAAAAAAAAACTACTACTGAAAGCATGTGTGAAAAAACACTTAAAGGAATGAAACTATGGCTATGTACAAAGGAGTGACTCTCCTAATAGTAGTATTTAAGAACCATACCATTCATAGGAATGGGAAGTTATTCTCCACTCAATATAGATAATTTAAAATCATTATTCTTCTTATAATATATGATAATATAGGGTCCACTCTAAAGGCTATCAAATTTGGAGTGCTTACCTAGCTTTGCACTCTTTATCCCATTTAAAAACTATGTCTCCTTACTAAAATATTTTTGATGAAGGTATATTTTAAAATGTAATATTTAATTTCTTCTGATTTCACCACATGTTATGAATAACATCATCTCTTCTCTCTTCCAATTCTCTCAATTAATTCATTCTGACCTCCATTGCATCACTTTCTAGAAGCTGTAACTAGTGTGTAAGCTCCAAAGCTAGAATCTCCAATGAAATAGGTAGCCTTAATTATCTTCCATAAATTAAGAGATAAGTTGAATTACCAATGGATTTATTATGGGTGATCCTATCATCCCATAAATTAGTCTTCTACTTTATATGCTAAGATCTCTTATTATCTTCCATTGCTCTTTTAATGATCCAAATCAGGCTCTTATTAGTAGACTCAGCTAGTCCATTACCCTATGGCTAGTAATTGGATGAAGACGTCAAATAAATACCATGTTAAATATCCCATTTACATAAATTTTTATTTTTTAATGCCAAAGCATTATCTAATATTATGGTAGAAGGTGCTCCAAAATGATTGACTAGACTCTCATAGAACTCAAGCACATAATTCTCATTTGACTCTTTCAAAGTCATTACTTCCACCCACATAATGAAATTTTCTATAGATATAAAAACCCACTTATGAATAGAACTATATGGAGGATGAATCATGCCAATGAAGTCTAAAATTGATTACATGAAAGGTTTCTCAACTTTAATTGGATTTAGTGGCATAGTAACTAGTCTCTGCTTTCCTACAAACATTGCACACTTTGAACATTTCCTAACCCATGATTGTGCATATATAAATAAATTAGGCCAAAAATAACCATATATAATGTTTTTTTTAATCTATTATCTTGGCTAAAAAATGACCTCTAGAAGGACTATCATGAAATTGCTCAAAAAGCTTGTCAAATTGACTAGTTTCAACACACCTTGAAATCATACATCCAATGTCTTTTTTGAAAAACACTCCATGAACCAGAATATATGGTACTGATTGTAGCATGAAGTGTCTTATTTTTGATACATTCAAACCCCTTGGACATTCTCTAGTTTGAATAAATCTAGTAATATTTTGTGTCCAGCTTGTGGGAGGTGTATTTTTAGCTTCATGCTGAGTGTCCTGAATTGTCAAAATTGCTTATTTTTATTCTTTTACATCTTATGTAAGAGTTAAAATAATCCTTTGATTTAGACCATATTTTTAAATTTTAATCCAATGTCATATTCCATGCATTTTGTGATCCATCTAGATCTTTTTTTCTTAAATCTTAAATCATTCACACTTGGATGAGCAACCATTAGTATAATATTGTTATTTGAAATAAAATGTATGATTTTTTTTAGACCTCTTATAATGAAAATAACATGAATTTTTAAAAAAGAATATATCTCTTCATAACCTTCTAAATCTTGACTAAACAAAGCAATGGGCTATTCTAAACCTTTATCATTCTGTTGCATAAACATGGATGAAATAGTACTGGAAGTAGAGAAAGCATACAAGAATAAATATTTATTGAAATTTGGATTGAGAAAAGTAAGAACTTGGTTTATTACTTATTTAATATATAAAATTTGTTTTACCATCTTTACTCCATGTGAACTCTTAATGTATCTTAAACATTTGAGTAAGTGGCTTTACTAGTTCTACAAAACTAGGAATAGATCTTCTTATAAAGTTAATCTTACCCAAGAAGATTTATAATCCTTTCTTGTTTCTAGGTAATGATAGAGAAAGGATTTGATACTATGGAATATTTGATCCATGGAAGGAAGTGGATAGTGGTCTTGCAATGATACTCTATTCAAATCTTTAAAAACTACACAATTTCTTATCTCTCCATTCTTTTTCCTTACTAGTACAAGATTTGATACCCATGTTGAATGCTTAATAGGAAAAATAATACCTAATTCAATCAACTTTGTAATCTCCTTTCTCATAGGAATCTCAACCTTGGGGTTGATTGGCCTTTGTTTTTATCTTATCAATTTCACATATTTTTATAATTCAATAGTATGTTGTGTTAATCCAAGATCAAAACCTTTCAAATCATGTTATTCCCAAGAAAAAACATCAATAAACTCTTGACATAATGAAATAAAATCTACTTTCTTAGAATCAGTATTCACTTTACCCAACTTGAGTTGCTTATCTTTAGCTATGCTAATTGGCTCATAATGCTCTTTCTTGGAAGAAATACTCACTTTGTCTTTTTTCAGCTGATCATCTTCATTTAAAATTATTTCTAAATTCACCAAACCTTTAGGCATCTTATTTTATTTTGATTTCATAATCTGATTTCCATATTGATCATATAATTTATAATGATTTCTTTGGCAAAACTCTAGCTCATTATCTAGAAAATATGTTATTTTTTTGTCAGAATCAAAAACTTGATAACTTAAATAATTATTTGGGACTAAATACCTGCATACCAATTTTATTTGGGTCAGATTTTTATTGTCTTTAATATGATCCAAAATATCATATTGTGCACCTATAGTAGTAAGTCTATCAGCATGTTGATTTACTTCTCTAGGAATGAAGTGAATGTCAAATGTAAATAAATCCTCCATGAGATCCCAAAATCTATGTTTTTAGTCCTTCAAAATAAGGTTATTTTCTGCACTTATACCTCTAACTTGATGTTCTACCAATTCACTATCACCGTTCACCTGTAAGAGCTTAATATCTCTCTTTCTAGCCCATTGAAGACCATAAATAAGAGCTTCATATTCTATAGTATTGAAATTAAAACTAAAATATAATGTAATAGAAGAATAATACCTTTGATTTTGTGGTGAAAATAAAATTACACAAGCCCCACTCACTTACATTATTTATTTTGAATGCATCAAAGAATAGATTACAAACTCCTTCTTGATCCTGCATTGAGCTAGTGAGACTAGGCAATAAGTCACCTTCTTCATGCATACAATAGACTTCAAAACCAAAATCTTAAATATTTTTTTAGGGATCATGTACATGATTATTAGGATCCCACTCATCCAAGAGAATATCTAGAATGCCTTTAAGAGGCTTAAAAGGCTCTTGATCAGTGGTGTTATCATCTTCTTCTGAAATACCATAATTCACATTTGACATATTTGGCATATATGGCTCAAGTGAAATTTGTAAATAGGCTCTACTATAATAGTTAATTTTGTTACCTATTTATAAAAACCATGTATTACCAATCTAAATAAAGGTAACCTCCTATTTTGGTAGTGAAATCTCTGGATAGGCATAGTGCAAAATATGGAAGTAGATCAACAACAACAACAACATCCTATAAAATGGTGAAATTTGGATAAATAGTAAGTATAATTTTTAGATATTTCAACACATCTATAGTATTGGTAGGAGACCCATATAATTTTAAGACACCTTTCTCATGGGGTTAATACTACAATCCTAAATTATCAGCTATTGATTTGGGCATGATAAAAGCACTAGCCCCACTATCAATCATACATTTATGAACTAGACAATCTCCAATGATAATAGAAAGGTAAAATGGAAGAGGTTTAGTAATCTTAATATGTTGATACTCAACATATGTATTATAATTATTTTGGACAACACTTCTTTATTTTTAGGTGGTTTCTTAAGATAGTGAGATTTGAAAGCTCTTGTTGAAAGTACTCCTTTTGTCCTAGGATTAGTAGAGTATCCCACATTGAAATTGATACTGTAGTTTTCTTCATATGATCCACAATGCTGTGTAAATTAATTAATGTAAGGCCCTTTAAAATTATTTTCTTTTGGATCATGAACTTGTTGATTTGAACTTTTCTGAGGTGGCTCATGTGTAGTTATCTTTTATTGTGGTTGAAAAGAAGGAGCTACCCTTTCAGGACCTAAACCTTCTCCAATTGCTCTTTTCTTAGATCTAGTATGGGCTACATCTAAATTATCAACATTAGGTAAATATTGACTTTAATTTGTAGCCAAGTGATCAAAAGAATTCTCACCTTCCTAGAAATTGACAAATGTAGTTTCAGTAGGTGCCTTACCACTACCTTCTCCTTGTTGATTTGGCACTTTTGCTTTAGTGAATGAAGGAATGTCTCCATCGGGTATATAGGCTTCCTTATTTTAAGAAGGTGGCTAGTTTTCAAATGAAGGAAGAATTAAACTTTGTTGTATGAAAGATTGATGAAAAATCTCATCAGTTGGAGCCATTACCATATTGTTTGATTGATCCCATTGATTGTTCCATTATCCTTCTTGATAATAATTGATCTTAGTTGGAATAATAGCTCTTAAATTACTTGGATCATTTATATTATACTACTTTTATTGAGAATTTTACCCTTGTCTTTATTGATTATATTGCTAGGATGGCCTATTAGGCTGATACTTCTGATTAGTATTCTGATAAGGCCTATATGGTGGAGCTTGTTGCCTCTCAATTACAACCAACTTGTTAGTTTGAGCCTTAAGAAGACTCTCTATCTTCCACAATCTATTAGTTTTATCACCTTTTGTTTGATGTAACTTTGATGACTTTGGAATTGGAGCAATAGTTAGAGCAGGAGGATGGATCTCTAGTAAAAGAGGCATTAGAGGCTTTAGAGATAACTTGTCTACTTATATAAGGAAATTTTCAGCCTTTATTTATACTTTGAAAGCTTAAAGTAAAGTATTGCCTCCCATGGATTGGATCATTATATCCACATCTAAATTAAGATCTTTTAGATAATATAGAAAAACATAGTTGGGTGTAGGCTTGATCAATGTTGGAGTTCTATCCCAAATCTTTTAGAATCTGTAATTGAAATCCACCATCAACTTATGGTTGAATCTCTTAATTTTTGTAAGATACTCCATAAGTGAAAGATGATTAGTTTTATCTTTATAATTCTTTCATAGAACTTCTCCAAATTCATCCCAGTTATTGATTGATGTAGGAGCTAAACCTCTATACGACTAAAGTGCATTCCCTTTGAAAGAAGTTTTCAACAATCTCATTTCTACCTTTTCCTATGTCACATGATGCACTGAACATAGATTATCAATATATATAATATTTTCTATAGGAGTTTTTGGATTTTATCCTATAAAATATGGAAGAGCCTTAAGAGCTGAAACTAGAATATCATCTCATTGATTGAGTTTTATAGGACTACCACCATTTTAATACAATAAAAGCCTATCTTCTGGGAATAACCATCTGAATAATATGATTTAAAACAATATTTGGCTAAATAATATTGGCTCTAATAGGAATATTTTAAGTAGAATAGGGGAAATAGAAGGTGTAGGATTTGGGTTTGGTTGAGAAGCATTCTTCTTCTTTGATTTGTAAGATAACTCAGAGAAATCTATTTCTTTCCCTTTTGTAGATTATCTTGTGACAACTCTTAGTGGCATGAAAAAATATACAAATATAAAAATAAACGTTTGGAAGTGAATATAATAATCAGATACATAAATAAAAATTCAAAAATGTGAATAAGTTGTCCCATCAGGCATGCTAGAAACTATTATCACTCTAGAGTGCACCCTGCTTGAAGATGTGCAAGCACACCATCACTCCACTTGATATAATTGGAACTTCTCAAAGTGTGGGTGAATCTATAATGAGAATAACTATAGAGAGGGTTGGTTCCCTTTATATTTATTATTTATATCAAAATCTACTATGTATCTATTTTTATGGTTTTGGGGAGAAAAGGGGAAGAGGGAACTTAAAAGAAATTCTAATTAAAAGGGGGTGATACACTTGAATTATTCAAATCCTTTGAAGTTAATAAAATAAATTCACACATATAATAAATGAAATTTATATTTCTATCCTTAAGCAAAAATATTTCAAATGAAGGGTTAAAAACCTCTTCAAATGACATATAAAAGGGTGAGATAGGGAGAGATAGGTGAGGAAGGGACCTACAAAAAGGAAACAAATCTCACTTATATGTTAACACAATATCAAATAAACACTATATTCTATTAAAACTAAGATTCAGAACAAACACTTATTTTATTAATAATGGTCCAGCATACAATTTCTCTCTTCATTTTAGAAAATTCTAGAAAAATGGCTTAATAACCTAATAAATGTCTTCCAAACCTAAAATAGCCTATGTGGAGTTCAAAAAGGGAAAGAGTTAGTCTTGGTTGATTAAATAAAGATCCAACACATTTTAAAATGTTTAAAATATTCAATAAAATATTTTCCCTTTAAAAAATTTGCATGCTTCTCAACTTTGGCATAGGAATTTAGTGATGGGGCCAAGTTTAAAAGATTAGTATTTAAATAAACATTAAAATCTCCAAACTCAAAATTGCATGTATGAGTCCAAAGTTAGAGTATATGTTTGGAGGTGGGCCCAAGTTTTACAAGTTAAACACTCTTCCATGGAATTCTATGCCACACTTCAAACATAAACTCCACTTAAGGTGCTTGAGAGCTGAGTTGGAATAAAAGAGCATCCCCCTTTGCATGAAAAATAATTCCAAACCTTGAATTTATAACTCCATTTAAATATTGGTGAGTGAGAAGTGAATTTAAGCTCTATAAAATAGCATCAATGTGGTTTTTAAACTCAAATTAACTCCTTGAACATTCTTTCACTGCTAAATTCAAACTTGGCTACTTGATCAATTAAGTCAAAATGACTAGTTAAGCCAAATAAGTCTATTTTACAAACTTGGACACCATAAAAATTGAAAAATAATCCATAAAACCTTTAAAAAACAAAAAATTACACCTAAAATATAATTATTCATCATCAAAATTATTATTTTGATGAGAAAAACTTTGCCAATTAGTCAACATGCTTGACTAGGCCAATTTTGCACAAATTTCTAGCAACCTAGCCATTTTTACTGAGATGATAGGATAACCTTATGGATTATTTATGATCAAATTCAGATTTTAAGATGAATAAAAATTTCTAATCTTCAAGCTCCAATGATTAGATTCTGTTAAATTTCCCTATATTTCAATTTACATTATTTTTCCCATAAAAAACATGATTTATGACCTCAAATTTATAGATCCATGCATAAAAAACACATTTATGGAATAATATTAGAGTTTAATTTATGTTTTAGATTTTTTTAAGTTGATTCATCATGATTTGATTTCAATAAAATCCATTTTTCTCAAAACTAGTTTTTAAGGTGCTTAAGAAGGCTCTAAAGCTAGAACTTCAAACTAATAACCCATGAAGTAAATATATCCAAATCATAAACCATTTCCATTTATGTATATAATGTTTACCCCTCTAACATCCATGAAAATATTATACTCGCATGTAAAATAAATGAAAAGTTACCATTTGAATGAAGTTTGCCTATGGGAAAATGATTACATTCTGAGCTACCTATTCTCTTAGAAATTGTTCATAAATCATATCCCATTAACTAATTTAAATTATTAATTGATTAAAATTTAATAGGTTTCCTCAAAACATATTAGTATAATTCATCCCAACTCCACATGTGGTGAATAAAATGAGCATTTGAATAGGTGGCTTGGAAAGGTGCCTAAAATACAAAAAGTGAAAAACTTCATAAAAATGAAAAACTAATCCTCCATTGGTTCAAAAATCCTTAAAAAATCATTATATAACATGTATAAATGTATCAAAACACTCTGAAAGTCAATTTTCCATGAAAAGTCTAAAAAAGCCTTTTCACCTATATGTATGTTTGCCTGCAAAACACTAGATAAGCATGGTTTGCATTATAAATGGAATTTTTACACTCTATATAGGTATTATTATGATTTAATAACATCATAAAATGATTATAAATCTTTTAATTTTCATT
Organism: Torreya grandis; assembly: GCA_037957365.1. Lineage (NCBI taxonomy): Eukaryota > Viridiplantae > Streptophyta > Pinopsida > Cupressales > Taxaceae > Torreya > Torreya grandis. The sequence continues at coordinate 824,214 of JARHVA010003710.1, forward strand.
AGAAACTTCTGAGGTACTTTGGGATGAAGCATGTTCCAATGGTGACCTTAAACAAATAGGCTGAGGTCTAAATTAAAAAAAAAGAATATTTTAACTCATTCATTATCTAAGTAATTTTTTATGATGGATACCCAAATCATGATGACCTTTTTAACAAAATTTAAGGTCTTAAATCCACATGTAGCTCCTAGAATCTTCAATTTTCTTTAAATTTTCACCTTCATTCATGGACTATCTACATTTTTGACTGAGTTTTGATGTTTTGAAGAACAATTTCATGTATTTGGATGCCATAAAGGTCAAAAAAATATTCATTAATCTAAATATCCTATTTATGAGTTTTTAAAAGAGCCTCTACCCATATTTTCATGCACGTCAAAACCTCCAACAAGTCAAATCTAGGCTTGAAAAAGACTATGTTTTCATATTCAAAGATAAAAGTGATCAAGATTGAGCATGTTAATGAAAAATTTCATCTTCATGAGGTTTTTATATGCTATTTATATTAAATTAAATCTCCAAACACATCTCCATTATGAAAATTTGACTCAAACCCATGCCTTAGGCCTCTATAATGAGCACAATCCATACAACAAGTTTGTACCTCACTGAGTAGGTGATCTTCTAAGATTGACCTCATGATCCATTCATGATATTAACATAATTTTCTTCCTCAATAAAATCCTTGATATTAAACAATCCCATATGCCATTTTTCACCCTTTTGCTTGCTAGTTTGAAGGAATGTTTTATGCCAAAGATGACTGTAAGTGTCATTATGCTAATAGTATTAGGAATTTGATTGCATTTGTATCTCTTACTAAACCAAACCATGATTATCATATTCATCATCATCCATTTTATATAAGAATTAAACCCTTACCTTAAAAACTTGCCAAAGATCTCCATTAGATTACATTCACCTACCTATTTGTAGGTGCATGTATGCGAGGATTTGTAGCTTTTCTACTATCATATCTTTTGATTTAAATAATACTTTCTTATTTTGAATCTATTGGTTTATAATTGTATATATTTTATCTCCTTAATACATCCTAAGTGACCTTACACCTTCAACTATATGTGAAAACACCTACATGTCTATACGTCTTTTTCAAGAGCTATAGGTGTTCTTTTCCCTCTTTCAACTTTATTAAATTCCATACCTTAGGACCATTTATGTATATTGAGATTTAAAATAATATTCATGGTTATTAATGACTAAAAAAACCTTTTAAACTTTAATAAATCCCACATGCCATCAATCTAGCTTTGTTTGAAAAGGTACAGGCCTGAGGGTCACTGTCACACTACTAGTTGTGGGTTTCTATAAGCCCCTTAGGCTATAGGGAGGTATTATAGGGTGAAATGATATGTTTTTTGATCAATAATTTGAAATTATACCAATTCACCTTTCATTAGTATTAATATATCCTCTTATACCCCTTTAAAAGTTCTTACATCCACCGTGCTCCTTCTAACCCTACCAACCTTGAGAATGCATGGTTATAGGTAACCTGGCTGTAGGATGAGATTGTCTAAATCAATTAGTCTCATTAAAAATTATATTTTTATCCATTTTATTTCCAATTAAAGACAATTAAAATCAAAACCTCCATTATTCCTCAAAACCCCAAGACATGTTCAACCACTAAAAGACCTTGAATGGCTATATGGTTGATTGTACATATGTAAGCTATAGGTGATTACTTTCCCCTTAAGGCCCATCTTGAAACTCAAATGCATCATATTATTCCTTTGCCATTATTTATTATTAAATTCAAACCTTGTAATGACTAAAATATTTCCCTAGATTTCAAAATCTCATCCCTCCTCTAATAAACCCTCCTTAATTACAACATAGACATGTAGGTGTTCTTTTAAGGCTATAGGTGCACTTGTCTTTCTATCAGATCCTCTTTAGAATCCTTAAAATGTCTCTTTCTTCTTGATAATTTTTTGAATTTTCCTCTTGAGGCTACATGCCTTTGGTTTGAACAATTGGCCTTTTGAGCCTAAAATACACTTTACATAGAAAATAGGCCTTCCTTAACTATGGCACATGCCTGTAGGCTTCATAATGGGTGGCTATAGATAGGTATGTTTGATATACCATCTCACATGGAATTTTGAACCTCTTAATCATCATGCCTCAAATAAACAATCATTTAAACAATAGGACTCCATCATGAAGGTTTAGTTTTTTTTTTAATCTTTCTGCCAAATTGAAGAAGCTTGTGCTTAAAGACTATCCTTTGTATGGACTGCACATGTACTTGTACTTGAAACATGCTTAAATACACCTCTCAAAACCTTCATGATGTGTTATACCTTGGAGAGAGGATTACCTTCTTGACGTAAGAGGAAATATTATATCATTCTTGAGTTAACTTGAAGTCTAACTTCCCTTTGTTCTTTATGAAAAGCCATTATCTGTATTGTTTGTTGTAGATCATCATTTTCATCTTATATAGCTATTAAGTCTTGACTTGTCATGAATTTTTCTCCCTTAAAATTTTATAAGATCAATTAAAATTTAAAATTCAATAGAAGCTCCCAAAACAGTCAAGAAATCCCTCCTAGATAGACTGTAGTCACTCTTTGCAAACATTATACTTCTTAATAAGTCTGTAGGGTCTTTTCTAGCATTATATGTTATCATACTTATGATGGAACTTGTATAAACTTCAATTACCTAGAGAAAAGGTCAAAAATTCTTGATATTTAAAGTATGATTTTCCATCTTATAATTGGTTGTAGATACTCCTTGTAGTACCATGTGTATGGATTTTGAACTAGGCTTGGGCTTGGAGACTAGGCTATCTCATTACCATTTCTCTTAACAAGTTATTTTGAAAATGAAACTCCACATAGAAAATGGTTACCAACCACTGAGCCATATCATTTCTCTATCAAAACTTGAATATGTAATTAGCCCCATGGTTGTAGGTCATTGTTACCATGGTGTATGTGTTGTAATCTAAATGTATAATACTCTTACTCATACTCATTATGACCTCCATGCATACTAGTTCATGAAAAAGGATTCATTGATATGGATGACCCTATCCACATATCCTTCATAACTAGATTTTGACCTACTATATGTGTCAATTTGTGTTATGATGTCAAAACATGAAGGTCCAAATTTCCTTTCTTAACTCTAAAATAGCTTCCCTCTCACACCATGGATAACTTGACTCTACTAGGTCTTGAATAAGGTCTTTCTCTCTTTAAATCTCCATTGAACCTATATAGTCACACTTGATTGCATACCCTATTGTAAATGTCTATTTATGACTATATATGTACTTCTAAAGTGACTTATATCCTCTTCTCAAGTTTGTGGTGACCTTCTTGTCAACCTTTTGGCTCTCTTGATAATGAAACTAGGTGATAGGGATGAATGTAAGGGTGATAAGGATGAAGGGAGATGAAAATATGATGAAAAAAACATGATGGAGGGTGGGAAAAGTGTGGAAACATAGTGTTATGGATAAGAACATGACAATGAAATGAGGTGAAAGAGATGGAGGTGAAAAAAAGCATTTGGAAGAAAGATAATACCAATGCAAGGAGTTATATATAAAATTTAGTCTGAGAATGAATCATGGTTTTCTTCAAAAATGTCAAAATATACCAAAATTATTTAATTTATGCTAAACCGACTTATTAAAACACCTTGATTGAGCATGAAGATGGGATTTTTGTTATGAAACCTAAATAAAATTGTTAGGAACCCCTCCAAGGAAGCACAATTGATTACCTTTCTTATAAGCAATTAAACACAGAATTATACCAGAATGATTAAGTAACTAGAAACTTGAAATAGAAAAGAATATGAGAGACAATACACAATCTTGTATTAAATAATCTTCAGAAGAAAATACAATAAATAAGATGCCACTTCTTCTTCCACCTCTAAGGCTTTCCACACCTCAAGGACTTCTTCCCTCTCTCTCTTTCTCAACCACAACCAACTCAACAACCTGAGTTGTTATCCCCTCCTTGAATGCTTCAGCTAATCTCCTTGGCCTTACACCTTGCAGATCTCCTTTGACCTTGCTTTCTTGATTCAATGTTTTACTTGCCTTAATTATAATACATGCCTCATGGGTCCTTAAATAGGATCCCATGCATACAATAATTAGACCTCTAATTACAATAATTAGAAATACAGACTCAAGACTTAAATTAGTCTTCAACATGCAAACACTCTCAGACCACTTAAAATTAGACAAGTCTAATTCTAGAAATGCATTCTCGAAACACATGCAACTACATGCACACGCATAGGTGATCGATGTCGGTTGCTGTCGGTCTGCTCCTGACCGACATCGGTCGATCCTTGGTCCCTGCCTAACTGATGTCGGCAATACTGCCGATGCTGGTTACTGACTGAACTCAGCAACTCCATGATTAGCACCTTGGTGAAGATTTTAGCTCCACAACTTAACAAAAATTTGAGAAAAATGATTGAAAAATCATGAAAACTTGATGGAAAACCCTAAAAGACATAAAAGCTTGACAAGTTGAGGTTATCTCCTTCATGGACCGTACAACTCTTCCTTGAAGCTCGTATTACTCGTTCTTTGACTAGCTAAGTTTGATTCCTCTATTTGACCTTGAATTTGATTAAGAACACATAAAGGAGACCCTATAAGGATATATAAAGTCATCAATATTATGAAACAACTTGAATTTTTCTATAACTCTACCCAGGTGAAGAGAAATTAAAGAAAAATAACTACCTTTTTGGTTGCTAGGAAGCTTAATTTATCCTATATTTAATTGGATGGTTCTTAATCCTAGAGAATCCAATTTAAAAAATAATTAAACCATAAAAAATACCTCTTATTCTAGTTTACTCACCCCTAAATTGAGAACATTAACCTCCTCTAGCAGACCATACCAACAAAAAACCTATAGGCGTGTCACCTTGTGCCAATAAGCAGGAAATCAAAAGAAAGCTAGTTTATGGATTTCATGGCCATGAAAATCCTTTAAAATCTTGATGAATTCTGAATATGTCCTAAAAAATTCTTTTAAAGCCCTGGATTATACAAAACCATACGGATTCCATACTATTGCTTCAAAAATGAAGGAAAACGAGTCATTTTTACCTTGTAAAAGGAAACCAAGGTCTTATACTACTTGGAAAAGAAATTTTGAGAAAAAATTAGTGTAATCCAACCAAATTTTCATATTTTTAATCTTTTACTTGCCAAATTTGGCATGTGGGAGTCCAATTTGGGGCCTTTTTGACTTATTAACATACCAAATGAACTTTTTATAACTTGAAACTTAGGACATAGGATATTTTGACACTTTTGAAAATAATTAGAGCTCTTTTTAATAATTTATAACTCTTTATATCATTTTTAATGCTTTTAACCCCAATTTTGGCAATTTTTAAATCCAAATTTGTGCTTTTAGACCATAATTAACCAATTTGGTGAGCTACAAAGGGAAATTGACCATTATGGGGAAAGTTTCAGATAATAGGGGTAGTAATTTTTCATTTATATACCAAATTCATAAAAATTTTAAGGGAAGAGAATAAACATTTTCCATAATTACAAATAGAATTCTAAAATTAAAATGTGATGTAATTACAAAAGACTTTGAAAACAAGATTAAAAGCATTAGTAAAATAAAAACTAATTTTTTGTTTATCTTTTTTGATGATTATCTTTGACAAGATTTATGAAAATAAATGTTTATAATTTTTACTTAGTCTTGGATCAAGTCAAACTTCAATATAAAATATAAAAATGACAAAAAATAAAGCAAAAACCACTTCTCTGTGACAAATTCATAATTATGTAGAAAGATAGGAAAGAAATTTTTTGATAAAACAAACATATGAAAAAGATAGAATACAAAAAGTAGAGAACAAACAAATTCATGCTTAAAAAATGATTACGCTACCCTGTATGACAATTTAGCTACCCAAAAAGATGATTTCACTACCCAAAATAATAAATTTGCTGCATAAAAAATGAATTCATTGCTAAGGATGATAATTTAACTATTGAAATTGTAGACACAGAAAAAACACAAAGGTAATAAAAAAATGAGTTTTCTACTCAATTAAACAATTTTAATGATAATAATGACAATTTCTCTCTTAGACAAAATGATTTCACTAAAAAGTGTACCGATTTCACAGTTTTCCTATAACAAAGAGTTGCAAAAAATTGAAAACATAGACATAAGTAAAAAGTGAACAAAGATCCAATTATGTTAAGAAAATAAGTAAAAATAGAATAAAAATAGGTCAAAAATGATTTCACTATTATGAGGTATAATTTCACTATTGATGTTTTCAAATTTTCTATTACGTAATGAGAATGCATACCTGAATAGAAAATTCTTGATAACAACTTGTATCTTAAACCAACACTTAAAAATAAAAGATTAAAATCATATACAAATAAAAATAACAAAAATCAAACAAAAAAATCTTTCTAAATGCAAATATGATGATCAAAAGATGAAAAAAATGAGGGACAGTCCCACTAGGCATTCAGGAAATATGTGAACTAAAATTAGAAGTGCTAAGAAATCAAATAATATTAATCTAAGGTAAATTAAACCTAATATAGAGAAACAAAAAAATAAAACATAAAACATAAAATTATTCTTTAAATGTGCATGATTTGTCCATTATGAGGTAAACTTGATTTGCTCTTCAAAAATGTGGTGATCACTCTTCCAATACAAAGGAGAATAAGCAACATTTTCATACAAAAGGAGTTTTTGTATGCTTTTGGTCACTTTGATTCACTTTTGAATATAAATTTTTTAGCATAAGTTAGGAATATAATTTCTTAAGATTCCTAAGATTCTTAAGATTCTTGAAAATTAAGGTTTTCATGTTTATTTATAGATTTTTGGAGGAAGATCTAATGGTAGAGGATTATTTGGATTTATTAAAGGATCCAAATAATCAATGGTGGATAATGAGTCCTCACCCATTAGGATTAAGACCATTTAAAATGGTTGAAAGAATCATAGGATTGCTTAGCTGAGTCAATAGGAATAAGTCAAACTTCTTTACAACTTAGGGGATGACTAATATGAGGTTGAGAAAGTTATGGGTTTGGTTGGGATGAAGGAGAAAAATGTGGAAGATGTTGGATGAGGTGTACAATATAGATTTTATATTTAAAATAAGGATTTAAATTATATAAAATTAATTAATTTGACTTATTCAATTATTTGAATGTGGAAAGAGATACGATGAATTACTTTAAGAAGAATTATTAAATAGATTTTAGATGCATTTTGACACTAAATGAAATGTAGGTGTCTACACCATCCATACTCAAGTATTCACCCATGAAATGGTTTATGGGATTAAAACCAAATTACATTTATACGTGGGAAGATATGTAAAATTAATTCATATATAAATATCAATATTACTATAGGGTACAAGATAAGAGATAATAAATCTTTCAAATGAAGCAAAAATAGTATTAAAACATGGAATATTACCTTTATCAATTTTTGTTTATCCATAGACAATGTGGATATGGGTTAGATGAGGAAATAGGTGAATAAATCCTCTTGAAAATATTAGATGATGATTCTATAGAATATCTTAGTCTTATGGGAAAAGAGATGTAAACAAACTTGGTCTTAATGATATTTCTAAACTCTATAGAAACTACTCATGAACAAGGGTTGGGGTTCAAAAACTAAAATTAGGTAAAAGGCATAGTGAGGTAAGTCAACATGGAAGAGTTTTCAAACCTGAAAATAAACATATTAGTACATATAAATTCCACACTATATGGATTACAAGCAAAATCCAAAACCACCATTGAATTTCACTCTTTCTAAAATAAATATTTGTGGTCTTTGTGACAAATATCATGATAAATTTTTTTAACTTACTCATATCATTAATATATACATATATATATATATATATATATATATATAAGCATGCTTTATGTGATTTCACTCTTTATAAAATAAATATTTGTGGTCTTTGTGACAAATATCATGATAAAAAATTGTAACTTACTCAAAACATTAAGATTTTTACTAAAAATAATACTCAACTTGAGGAAATTCTCAATTATATTCACAAAAATAAGGGAACAACTTTTCCTACAATCACTCTCTAAGTCAGTTTATTCCTAGGTATCCTTCTAATCCATGTCCTATGCCATGGGTTATTCCACCACCTCTAAAATAATGTGTACCACAAGATTGGTATCCACAAGAGTAGGTACCTTTAAAACCATGGATACCTTAGTTAAACCAATATACATGGATGTCTCAAAAAAACCAACAATGGGAGTCTTATCCATAATTTAGTCAACAAATATGATTCCCAAATCAATTATAACCCTTGATTCCTTCTCCTTTGATTATACCATATTGGCATAAAAATGCTAAGGTATGTAAACTATAGCTGCTTGATCATCCTATGGCTAACCCAAAGAATAATAGGTAGGGATCCACTATCTAGAATGTTGTAAATAAGGAACCATGGGACTAATGCTATGGATTGTAATAATGTCTAATTAAATTTAAGAAAAACATTGTCCAATCCTTCCCCACCAACCATCTCTAAAATAACCAATGAGAAGTAAGAATAGTTTATTCTTGAAAAAGAAACAAAAGATGATGAAAAACCTCAAAATAAAATTTCTTCAATTGTCACATCACTATCACCATTTCCTAAAAGACTCAAAGAAACACCATATGATGTTATGCCTAAATTAGTACAAGAAATAAGATAGTTAAACATTAAAATTCCTCTCCTACAAGCCATAATATATTATTTTGGCCAACACGTCCCCTTTTAATAATAAATAGGGGACCCCTATGTTGAAAAACTCATATATATATTTCTTAGACCTATTCTCACATTTTGGTTGGTTCTGTCTACATCAAGTCTCTAAAATCCAAGTTTTCCCCATTTCTCTCTCTTTTTTCTTCTTGAAAGAATGTTGTGGACAATGACCAATTGATCCAAATAGAAAGTATCATTAATTTATGAAAGAGACCAAGGAAAATCCTATGTATATTCCATGGTGAAGGTAAGCCCTCTTTCTTTGAATGCTTAACATGCTAACTTTACAGACTTTCCCTTATTGGAAGGTTCTCAGAGTCTCAATCTTGTTCTTGATGTATCATATCCCAGAGTCCTATGTGGTGTTATGGATCCTATATGGTGGCTAGGTGATTAGTTATTTGACAATTCTTACTTTCATTTTCACTTAGTCATTTTTCGTGTTTTGTGTAGGATCTTCCATGTGTCTAAGTATTGGCACTACATAAATTTAGGATATTTGTATAATGGGTGGTCATATTTTTGTAATAAGAAAATTCCATGCATCTAGTGTCAGATATGTTATTCTCCTAGAGTTCACATATATTTTAGGCCTTAGGAGAGCTTTATGCAATCAACAAGCACCACCCTAGGTCAAACACTGTTAATACTTCATCCAATTACCCCATGCCAAAACTAGAATGACCAATATCCTAAGCTTAACAAAGATGTCAGATCCTAAGAGATCCCCATCCATCCAATTAATGCCATGTGAACCAATGAAAAATTGGTAATTCTCCTAATCTTAATAATGAAGTCAATACTTGGGATAACCTAATCAAATCAAGATATGCCAGTTGACCTAAAGGTTAGTACTACTTGAATTTGACCAATGAATCTTTCACCATTGTCACACTTATCAAATTTTGATCTAACAAAGATGTTAAAACCTAAGAGATTCCAATGCAATAAGGTAGTGATGTACAACTTATAGCTAGAAAATTCACTCTCTCAATCTAATAATGATGTTATAATCTAAGAGATCTCAATGTATCATAATGTGACACATGATGTAACCAAACATTTTAGTATCTGGGAACCCTAAAGACCCTAGGGTGGCATAAATAAATCATAATAGAACTATAGGGGGATAAATAGATTATGTCACATGTCCCCAGCTAAAATATAATATTTCCCAAAGGATATTACAATAAAGTGTTAAAATGTGATAGGGTTTTGACCATTAATGTGAAGACTAGTTAGGATGTGACAAATGGTGTGAAATCAGATCTCTTGAAATGTTTTAAGGATGAGGTGGTCATGCACTTACCCCACTCTAAACATTGTTGAAGTGGGGAATTGGACCCTAATTGGATAAGTTAAAAATGTCATAGAACCTTTATTAGATATGGTAAATGATGTGTAATCATATACTCCAAATTTAAATTTAGATTGGTAAATCAAGTCAAGGATAGAGCCACCCACTCAAATTTAAATCCAAAATAGATGAGCCACCAAATTCCATTTATTTAATGGATATGAGTAAAATTTTATATAATTATTTAAAAGAATGGTCATTAGTCATTATATCTTGGAGCTCCTAAATTTAGTCTTATTTCTTTCTACTCCCACCTACTAGTTTTAGCACCTTTTATTTTAGCCAAATATATCATCACCAAATTTCATCTTGGAAAAATGGCCAATTAATATTTAAAACCCAAGGATAACCTTGATTATAATGGTTTTAATAAATTTAAACACTATAATGAGATATTTGAGTCCATTTACATGGTGTCCAAAGAGTCAATTATTGATGATGATGATGATGATGATGAGGCTAATTTTCAAGATGCCTTGTGAGAATACCAATAGCGTGACCTATACCAAGCTATAATAAAACTTGAATTCCCTTGATACAATAACATATTTATTAATATACTCTTAACTACCATGTAGGTATAGGATGAAATTCACAATTGGTTCTACTCATCTAATTCCTAACATCAGATTACCAACATCTAGCATAGCCCACAAATCCTACTATAATATCTTAGACCCCACTTTTTTATGATTAAATGGTGGAAAAGACTTGGAAAAACACCTTCCAAATCCAAATTTTCCTTAAATACTAGGCATACAACTTGAGTTATAAATTATTAATTAAAGAGGATGTCAAAGCATACATGATATATAGCTTCAAGGATGGGGTCTAGATTGGTATGATCATAGTCAACTAGTTGTTCATGGATTTGAATTCCATTCATGTTAATTAATAGTGGGTTCCCATTATTCACATGATCTTGGATGGATTCCAAGTCCCCAACCTAGGAGAAGTGCTTAATTTCAATGGGGTCAGAGCCATAGTAGATGTGCAAGAAAGGGGAAATTTTTACATGATGAGATATCATATAGATGTAGTCTATAGGACACTCAAATTCAAACCCTTTTCATTTAATTCATGGGTTCTCAACATCCATATTATAAAAACTTATCCCACATACAAGGATTTTACATATATAGATTAGTTGAGTAGATTTCCTAATTGACCATTTAACCAAATGACTTGAGCAAGTGAAGAAGATAGACTAGATCATCATCAAATGTCATGCAAGAATAGATAGTTTAGTATGGTTGTACACTTTATAAGTTCACTTAAGAGGCCTATTATAGATAAAATATTTCATGGATGTGAGTTTATTTATACTTTTAACATTCTTTAAAAGTTTTATAACTTGATGAGTTATCTATCTCAAGTTATAAACATTCAAAGCTCAACTAGTAGAGTGGGATGTGCATGGGGACATGAAGTTAAAGCTATGGAAAATAGCTATTTGAAATTAATATTTTCCAAGAATGAATGAAAGACTGATAAGTGTCAATATCAAATTTTTGTGGTTCATATCTAATGGCATCCAGGCAAGGACAATGTTAATGGGTCATGAAGATATAACAGAGAGCATTTGATCATGCATCAAAGATCAATGGTAAGAATCAAGTGAAAATGTTAACAGACCCACAATTGAATACATTGATGATAAGTATCAATATCTTAGTTATTTTAATAAATATATAATGATGTACAATGATTAATAAAGCTAGTGGGTCCAAGAAGATCGATGGTGCATGATCCATCATGAAGAAGTAGATCAATGGCGATCAGAAGGTAAAGTAATTAGTGGATCCTAGGGATGAATGAGAAGCTATAAATTTCCATAACCATGGAAACTATTGGGAAAATCAATGGTACATATTCAAGTTATGTAAAGGGATATCAATGGTACACATAAGGTTAAGAAGTCAATAAGACTAGGATGAATGCAAGGCTTCCATGTGGTGCAAGTGCAGGAACCAGCCAAGACTGATAGTTGATCTTGTGAATGAATGAGGAGATAATAGATGACATAGTTTTGATAAGATTAGATCAAGATTGATATTCAAAACTAAATGTTAAATTTATGAGACTTTAACTAAAGGTTTAAATACAATTGAAGTTAAACTAGATTAGATATTTTAAGATCAAACATTACCATTAAATCTCAATAGATGAAGAATAGGTATTTTAGGGCCTAATATAGAGATCAAAGATGGACTAGTAGTTGTTGAATTAAGACTATATATATATGGATATTCATCGATATAATAAATAAATTAAAATCAATAAATTAGATTGGTTTTCAATCTATATTAAAGATCTATGCCCAGATTTTGTAATAGGGGTAGATATATGGTTATGAAGAAATGTCTCATCTATCAACATGGATATATTCTTGATAAAATAGGTACTTATTATTACTAAAATTAGAAATGGCATGGCTATGCTAGATTTAAATATATGAGGATTTCATCTTCATAAACGAGTCAAGTGGAAGATGGTGCAGAGTCCCAAGATTGAGATCTAGTGATTAAATAAAGTAATTGGATAATTTAATATATTCTTAAGGTATTTAAGGATTTATCTTTATATAAATATTATGACTCATAATATTCAAAAATATATTATCTTTTAGCACTTTTTCTTAGCCAATGAGAATATTCGAGGGTTATTTGGACAAATAAAAGGTTAACTTGTCAATATAAAATGGTGCTAATTTGATCAAAAGATGGTGGAACATTCTTTGAAAGATGGTGGTAGCTCATTTAATGATCTCATATGGTGTACTCCCCCTCTCTCTCATTTTCCTATATCTTTCTTCTTCCACATTGTAAATCTCTCTCTCTTAGACTCTAGACTCTTATAAGGACTCTTTGATCTTGAAGAGTAGGGGACTCTTTAAGAGATTAAAAAATGTGCTCATCTTTATTAGGCTAAACCATGTCAATCATTTGTAATAACTACCTCTTGATGTGTTAAAATAAATTCTTTACCTGTCTCTTTCCTTGGATCTATGTTGAGTGAGTTGTGTATGATGGCAATGTGAAGGAGAATCTTCCTCATCCACTATCCTCCCTTATGATCTTCTTTATTGTGCTTTTAAGATACTACAAGTTTGGATTAGTGTTCTACCTGATCCTAGTCTATGAAACACTTATGTAATCAGTTGGTCTATGAGGATGTGTGATCTATCATTATTTTGTGTTGATAGTGTGGGTTAAAGCCTAAGGGAGTCTTCAATTTTCATTTGGTGCATCACATTTTAGCCTTTTTATGAACCCTTTGCCCCTTTCTAACCATTTTCCCTATGACAACATTAGAATAAGTGATCTATAAAGAAGAATCCAACCTTCTCTAAAGTTTCAACCCTATTATAGGATAACCATAGCCTGGGGTTATCACAATATTATGGATTATTTATAAGGAGCTTAAAGAACTCTCTCTAAGGGTAAATATTAATGTCATAGCATTTTTTGACATGCCTATTGTGACCAAGAACCAAAAGAGAGGAAATATTATTGGTGTGTCTTTTTTCTAATCATCTTTTGGAAATAAGCACTTTATCACCAATGGTGACTCTGAATCAAATCTTATGGTTATAAGAAGCCCATGTATATCTCATTAAATATTTTAGTCAATTTTTGCATCTAAGGTTGATATGAATAACTATGATGAATAGACCTATAATTCACCTCATTATCAAAAATTCCAATATGATCCTCATTATCCATATGAGCCTAATCAACCTTACCAAGAGTTTTATCAAATCTATAATGATCCTTATCAAGTTTCTCATGATCCTTATTAACAAGGGAATGTCTCTTACCTTCCTCATAACCCATATTAGCCCTAACATGATCTCTATCAACCGTATGATGATCATCAACAACTATAAATAGATCCTTACTAGTAATATGGTGACTCATACCAATCCTATGATTACCCTCATGAATCTTGTTATCTTCCTGATCAGCCTTATCAAGCTCTAAATAAATCTATCTCAATCTTTAAAAAAAGCTTATTTGGCTATGAGAAAAATATTATAAGCATAGATACCAAAAATATCTATGGACATGAGATTTCTAAGAATGAAATTTAGAACATGAGAGCTAATTTATAGTAGGCTAAAGAGGCAAGTACATCCTACATAAGGCAAGGCCACTTAGATTTTAGTAATGATATTTTAGACATAAGTGGTCTAATAGTAAGCATTAAAGAGAGGATAGTAGTTTATGAGGAATCCCAAGGTCATCATAATCATCATCATGTTCCCATAAAGATATTAGTTTCTTTTCATGAATTCCAAGCCAATGTTTACCATAGCCCTAAAGAGTCCATTCAAACCTTTCCTAGCTTTCCTACTTAAAAGTGTGTCTAAGAGAGGCCTCAGAAGGCTAAACAATCATGTTTTGAAGAGACTAATCTCCATATTTCTTAGCAGATCATAGATGAAACTTCATCTTTAATTTTGTAGGAGACATCTCTAACCAATTGGTCTATGATTTTGAGGAAATTTATCCAAGAAAATCAAGTTTGAAAATCAACATCTTCAACATTCAATAGTAGCTACAAAGGAAACACAATAATAAATTTATTCTTTCCCACACTTATAAATAATAAGTACATAAGTGAAGGTTTCTAAACCTAAGTTTATGAATTGGAATCAGATTCAATAGTCAAGAGAGAAATAAGAACATTCAAGCATAAGCCAAGATGCTAATGTCAAGAGCAAGATAGTGATCATTTAGTCTAAACTCCTTTCCCTACAAAATCCTAGAACCTTTCCTTCATGGAAATCTATTCAAGAAACAATGAAACCAAGAGAGGAAGTGAAGGTGATCTAAGAAGAGAAAATCCATGATAAAAATATGGTATCTATGGTAACTTGTTTAGACCTTTCTCATCTTACTTAATATTTTCAAGGGTCTAATATGAAATTATTTGAGAAAGAGCCTCTCCTTTATTAGGTAAATAAAGAAGATGTAGCTAAAGAAAGAGAAAATGAAGGTGACTTAAGTGACCAGGAAGAAGAAAGCATGATTGGGACACCTCTTGCCAAGGACACACATGATTCATTCTTCTATAGTGTCAAAAAATATGGGTTATAGGAATAAGTGCAAGTAGAATATGAGATAAATGAAGAATAAGTTTCAGATGTGTTAAAAAACATCATTTTTCAATAGCCACTTAATCACATACCAGATGTATCTCAAGAACTTACAAAATTGACCATTGATGAGTGCAACCCAACTAGGGAAGATATACATCAATGTAATGATGATGATTTTTTATAGTAATATATGGATATTTGTAAATAATATCAAGCTATTAAATTTATTAAATTTCATATTGAAGTTTTTAAAGGCCAATCAATTGCTGAAGTTGGCAGATGAGAGGGATGGACAAGTGTTTACTAATATAATACCTCAGATCATTACTCCTGAGCCAAAATAAAATGAAGAGGTTTTGTCATCCAATAGGATTTGATAAATATAATAGGTTAAT
Source organism: Torreya grandis (assembly GCA_037957365.1). Classification (NCBI taxonomy): domain Eukaryota; kingdom Viridiplantae; phylum Streptophyta; class Pinopsida; order Cupressales; family Taxaceae; genus Torreya; species Torreya grandis. The sequence continues at coordinate 839,884 of JARHVA010003710.1, forward strand.
AATGAATACCTTAAAAATTAAATTTTTCATAAACATTAGAATGAATGCACAATTTAATATACATCAGATCATTGACAACTAATAAATGAAGAATTTATAACATTCTTGTAAAATAAAAAGATCTAGGAGTAGGATGATTTAGTATTGGGTTTGTAACCTTAAGCCATGAAATTAATAATTAAATTTGGGATCCTATTTGAATCATCAAAGAGACATGAACATCCAATTTATCTTTGCTACTGAAGAGAGCTATCAAGAGATGTAAATCATATATCAAGGTTCCATGTTGGAAAAATCTAGCTTTCCATTTGATCTTAGAGGAATGCATTTTTTTCAAGTTAGTTATTCTAAGTTTACTTTGTTTCAATAAGTGATTACCAAAATTATTATTTTTCTTCCCTTTTATCTTGTTTTCTCTATTTCCTTAGGTTAGTGGTCCTTATTTTGTTTAGGTTAGTTTCCTTTATATTCTATATTTCCCTTCAATAAGTGCCCTAGGCACTTTGTTTTGTTTTGTTCCTTTTGGTCCTTGTTTTTTTCAAGATGAGTTATCCAAGTGTTGACAACCAAATTTTAGCTTCAAATTAATATGTTAAACTAGATCAGAGACTCCATGCCTAATGGACTAGATAAGGCAACAAATCTGGGTTCTCAAGCATATAAGGCATGTTTCCCTATGAGTCACCAAAGATGTTGAAAAAATATGGCCCACATACAAATATTTAATTGGATAGATCAATTGAGTAGATTTTTTGATTGAACAAATGATCAAATGACTCGAGCAAATGAAGAAGATGGACCAGATCATCATCAAACATCATGTAGAAATGGATAGGATAGTTTTGTTTCACACTTCATAAGATCACTTAGGAAGCCTCTCAAAGCCAAAATATTAAAAAAACATGAGGTTATTCATGCCTTGAACATTACCTAAAAATTTCATAACTTGATGAGTTGTATATATCAAGTTATAAACATTAAAAGTTGAACTAGTAGAGTGGGACATGCATGGGGACGTCAAGTTAAAGATACAAAAAATAGCCATTTGAAATTCAAAATTTTCAAAGATGAACACGTAGATGAGAATTTTAAAGATCAAAAAACATCAAATTAGATCTAATGGTGTGTGGGTGAGGATAGTTTTAGTTGATCCCAAATATTTGATGGAGTGTATTTCATCATGCATCAAAAATCAAAGGTGAGCATCAAGTCAAAAGGTAAATATACCCAAGATTGAATATGGAAATGATAAATGTCAATATCTTAGGTACTTGAATGGATATTTAATAGGTATGGTGACTAAAAAAGGTAGTGGATCCAAGTAAATTGATGATTCATGATCTATCATGTAAAAGTAGATCAACAATGAGCAAAAGGTTAATTAGTATGTGGATCCTAAGGATGAATAAGGAGCTGCCAAGTGTCATGACTATGGTAACTATTAGGAAAATCAATGGTACACATTGAAGATATGTAAAGGGATATCAATGGTTCATATAAGGCCAAGAATTCAATAAAATTAGGATGAATATGAGGTTTTCATATGTTTCAAGCACAAGAATCAGCCATTATTGATAACATATCCCTAGAACAAATGAAGAGTTGATAGATGGCATAGTTTTGAGAAGCCTAGATCAAGATTGATAGTCAAAATTAAGGGTCAAAGTTATGATACTTTGAATATAGGTTGAAATATGATCCAAGTTAAAACATAGTAGATATTTTAGGATCAAACATCATCATTAAAAATAATTAAAGGTAGAGTAGGTTTTTTAGGGCCTAATATAGAGATTAAAGATGGACTACTAGTTGTTAAAGCAATACCAAATATCTTTGGATCTTCATCAATATAATAACTATATGAAAACCAATAAATTGGATTGGTTTTCAATATATAATAAAGACCTATGCTCATATTTTATAGTAGGGTAAGATATATGGTTATGGAGAAATGTCTCATCTATAAAAATGGCTATATCCTCAACAAATCAGGTACTTACCACCACTCAAAGAAGACATGGCATGGATTTTTCAGATTTAAAGATATGAATATTTTATCTTTGTAAATGAGTCAAGTGGAAGATGATGTAAAGTCCCAAGATGGAGATATGGTTATTGGAGAAAGTAGTTAGAACATTTAATATATTCTCAAGGTATATAAGGGTTTTTATTCATATCAAGATTATGACTCCTCATCTTCAACAAAATATTATCTTCTAGTGATTTTTATAAACCAATGAGAAGATTAAGGGGTTATTGGGACAAATAAAAGGTTAACATGTCAATAAAGAACTATTGATAATTTGATCAAAAGATGGTGGAGTAGTCATTAAAAGATGATGGGATCTCATTTAATGTTCTTGTATGGTATGCTCCCTCTCTTTCTCCTTTCTCCTATATCTTTCTTCTTCCACATTTTAAATCTCTCTCTCTGTATCTTAGATTCTATACTTTCACAAGGACTCTTTGATATTGAAGACTAGGGGACTTTGATATATTTAAAATTATGCTCATATTGATTTGGATAAACCCTATCAAACATTTGTAATAGCTACCTATTGATTCAATAAAAGAGTTTATTTACCTATCTCTTGCTTTAGATATTCATTGAGTGAGTTGTGCACAATTTCAAGGTGAAGGATAATATTCATCATACATTATCCTCCTTTTTGAACTCCTTTAAGGTGTTTTCAAGCTATTGCAAATTTGGATTAGTATTATATGTAAACCTAGTCCATGAAACACCTATATAATCATCTGGTATATGAGTTTATGTGAGATAACATTGTATTTTGCTAATATAGTGTGGTTTCAAGCTTATGGGAGTATTACATTTTCATTTGGTACGTTTCCTTTTAGCCTCTTTAGGATCCTCTTTCCCTTTTATACCCATTTAACCTATGACAACATTAGTTTAGGTGATCCATAAAGAGGAAACTGACCTTATCTATAGGTTAAATCCTATTATAGGACACCCACAACATTGGGTTGTCCCAATAACATGGCTTAGTTATAGGGATCCTAAATAACTCTCTCCAGGTGTGTAGATTAATTTCATAATAGGCTATATGGTCTATGTAGTTTTATACAAACTATATAGCCACCAATATGGAAAAAACATATTGGAAATTTTCAAATGTTTCTAACCGACATTATAAAACATGATTAATGAGGTCCCTATGCCTCATCCATCATAAAAAATAATATATTTAGTGGATCCCATCAGATACTACTGGTATCTTTGAGAGGAAATGATCATGTAGGTCATAGGCATCCTTAATGATCTCCTTTTCTTACCTTATCACATCTTATATCATATTGTTAAGGTCAAAATCTCTCATCAATTAGTGGAGGAAATTTTTTAACATTATATTAGTTACTAATAGAATTCATACCCACCTCTTCTGATTATCATTAAGCACCATGTGTATTACTCTTTCCATCCCCTAAAAAAGATGGTGGTTGGTTAGGAATCTTTGGACTTAGATAGAGCCAAATCATGGGACTAAGACCTAAATTGCATGATTCAATCCCATTTAAATAGGTATTCATATTTCCTTAGCCTCAATTATGTCCATCATATGGGGGATGATGATGAATTATATCTACATGTCATGGATGACCAAGAGGTGATCATGAGGCTCAAAGATTATAGGAAGGAGAAGGGTAATAAGGTCCAAACTAGGACTTCTTGTACCCATTATACATTTTATTAGTCCTCATGGGATGCCACACTAACTCCCCCTACAATTTTTATAAGAATCCTACAGGGGATCTTGTTAACTTCTCCCTTACAACCAATGTCTCCCTTTTCCATGAATCCACCTCCTCCACCTCTATTAGCTTAAAAACCTCATCCCCAACCAATTAAAACTCATGTGACTTATAAAAGAGAATCCCAAGCATATGCACCTCAACCCAATTCTACCCAAGCTTTGAATTTCAACATCAATAGTAGACTATAAACATGGCTAAAGTAGGATAAAAAATAAGCATTGGTATTATTTCCTCCCCTCATTCCTTCCTATTTATATTTTCCTTATTCATCACCACCCCTTTTCTTATTTATACTATCTCTACTCTTAACCCAAACATGCATGGACTTCACCATTCTTGGTATCCCACCTTATTCTTTTCCATTCACCCTTTCCATTCCCCAACATGGAACTTTCCTAGTGTCCTTACAGACCATTCCTTAAATTCAACTAACTATGAGTAATTGATATCCATAGACCACATAAAATATTATAGGAGTAATTTAACCTATTTGCATGTCCCCATTGACTATGACCATCCTTGTAATTATTATGATAACGTAACAACTCCCACAATTGACTGTTATAGACCTTGTTACATCATCTCCTTCTATAACAATGTCTAAAATTGACTTAGTAAAAGGATGAGGAAGAAGTGAAAGGAATTTCGTTCTCAACCTATAATGCAAGTACCATATGCTCTAATTTTTCCTCCTTTTCTAGTCTCTTCTACTCTTATAACACCATCCCAATTAGATCCTCTCATATCTCCCCTACCCACATTTTCCATCACCCTAACTTCCCAGGGATTCAACTTTAATTATCCAATCTCATCCCTTATTATAAATACCACCTTCTTGGGATTCATCATCCCTCAAGTGGGCATGATCCAATGTCAATGGAAGGCATAAAAGTTACCTTAGGCCTCACCATTCATTTTTACCCCTTTTTCCCCCATCCCATCCTCCTTCATTAATTCATAATTCATTCCCTCCACTTCTTCCATTCCTTCTTTACCTCATCCTCTACTTATCGATATCATATTCCCCACCCCAAAAAAACATCCCAATACCCAAAGAATTATCCTAATATAATAGGTGATGGAAATGATGATGTAAGACACTCTGTAAGTATAATGGAATTTTGGTAGAACTATGTGGAGCATGTGAATAATCCTCACTTAGAAAGGAAAACTTATGGTATGGAAAACCCAACATTACTTATTCTATCTCACCAAGGTGAATAGTCCTAACATAGAAGTGAAAAATGGTAGAAGACTAACTCTTAATTCTCTAGGTGACACATGATATGTCAGATAAGATTCTTGAGTACAAGTAGAGCTAGGTCAAAAATCTAAATGTTATGTTAAGATATCCTTCCATCCTATACTAATTGGTCACATTAAGTATGCCCCCCTACAAAATTTCTCATCTTTTATGAAGGTTTTAGGGAATATGGAGGAGACCTAAGCTTTCATCCATTGAACCCAAGATTATATATAGATAATCACTATTATTGATGCGAAGTGCCATAGTTTGAATACTGTGATTAATAGAGTAATTTTATCATAACTCAAATTCATGTCCACTTTATATTTGGTCTTATATCAAACCTATGTTGGCACCATGAAAACTATAATGAGGGAGTGGTTTTCCTTCTCCCAAATGGTGATGGGACCCCTGAAGGATGTCAAAAAGAATATATTGGATTATTTAAAATAAGTTAATATCACATTATTATTCCACCTAGAAGGAAATTTGTTAGATAAGGTAAAATTTGGGTTCTACCTAGGTCACTTCAACAAAGTCATGTAGGAAAAGGTGGTCAAAGTGGACAAAGGAGGAGCTCTATTAGTTCTCAAATTTCAACTCAATCTAAGGTGCGCATCAACTAGGTGTTAGAAGTATAGGTGTTTATGGAGTCTCCCCTCTAGGTATACCAAAGACTAGTATCCCATGCTTAGATGATCTTTAGAGAAACCTCTATGAACCTCACAAAGTTAGATTGAGAGTTTTATCTTTTTTGGGGAGTAATGAAAAAACATAGGGAGGATAAGTAAAAGTAATTAGGAGATGGTTCATCAACCTTGCCTCTACATATAAATTGAGTGTTCCCATACAGATATTTTAGGAGTGGAATTAAGAGGGTTATATCCATTTTTTAATTATATGGTTGTAACTATTAGGAGTAGACATCATAGCCTAGGATCAAAATCTCATGGTACTTGGGTGTGAGTCCCATTCTTATCCATAAAAGTAAAACCACATTGTAATTTAAATGTTGAAAATTTTTAGCTCAAAAGTGATATAAGAATCAAGCCAAGATTTAACTTATGGCTTCCTTCACACCTTTTAGAATTTTAAAGAGTTTTCTAAGATCTATCTTTGTAATTAAACTATTTATATTAATGAATGTAATTTTAACTCTTTTAAGTGACACATGATTTTTTTATCAATGCATCATTCATTTTAGTTTTTATTGAATATTTGTACCCAAATAATTATGTTAATACTTTGTCACTTTATGGATGAAATGATTATGATGTGCCTACCTGTCATAAACTATTTATGAATTATTCTTATTTGCTTTAGAATACTGATAACTAGTTTGATAACCTAAAATTTATTTTAGAAGTTTATCTTTGATTTACTGTAGACTTATAGTATTTATATTGAATTAAAAATTAAGCATTCTTACCTACATTCCTAAAATCTTCCCATTGTGTAGCATTGGAGTGAAATCCTTTGGCAAGACTTAGAACATAGTGGTATAAATATGACATATTTGCTTATCTCAATTTTTAAAGAATTAATTTCACTTGTATATGGAAAATTTCTTTACTTCCTTACATTTCCCTCCTTTTATGTTTGTTTTGAAAAGTGAACTACCCTTTCAATTTTATTTAGGAAATGTTAGAGTAAATTTCCCAAATACTTGTAATAGATTCAAATAATTAACTCACTCACTCTGCATCACCAGGACTAAACCACCAATGGTAACATTACCTCTCTTAAGGATTATTCCATGTAAGCTCTATTGTGATGTCAAATATCTACAATTGAGCCCTATGCTGATTTTAGATTAGTCATAAATAGAGGATGAATGTCCATCAGTGTTTCCCACTATTCTATTTGAAAATACTCAATCTTATGATTATTTTAGAATGAGATCTTACATTGAATAATATTTACCAATAGAAGGAGGACCCATTTTATTTTAAGGATAATTATTAGTAGGAACCAAAACCCTGAAAAAGTATTTACTAATTGAATCTTGTTCCCCTCCTTTACACTCTTTCTATTATTTTATGCTTCAAAAACACCCAAAATTAGTGGATGAAAATGAATACATTAATAATTTATAATTTGACTATTGACTTATTTAAAATCATGATTTTTGGTAATAATACACTAAATATTACTTATCTGTGAAGCATCCTATAGACTAGTTCACCCATCACTAGAGATAGGTCCGTTTGTAGTTGGCTAGTGGTTTTCCCCTTAATATTAAATAAAATACCCAAGCTCAATAACCCTAGACCTACCATGATTAAAGCTAACTTTTCCCCTCAATTTATCCCAAAATGATCACCTATGATGCCTTGGTCACTAGATTATCCATTAATGTCTCAAGAGTTGTCCATGATTTATCCATAAATCCCAAGAGATATCTTCCTCATTTCACTCCTAGTGTAGGATATATTACCAAGCATAATATAAAATTCTATAAAAAAACTTAAGAATGTTTAATTTAGAACACAAGGATGTCATGTGTTATATTTTCCCATTCACATTCATAGACTCAGAATATGGCTAGTTCCTCAACCTCCCAAGGACTTATTCCCCAGTTGGGACCATTTTAATAATTCCTTCCTCACCTAGTTTAGGCTAGTAAGAGACCATATTTTCATGTACCATTCAAGAATGAGCTTATTATGAAATTTAATGATATGTTTAAAATTATGTACAACTAGGTTACCATGCTCTACCAACCTAACCCCCAACTAGAATTTGAAATGTTTAAAAATTCCCTAGACCCTTAGATGGATATGTTTATAAGATGAGATCCGATAATAGTGGACCTACCCCTAGATTATGTATAATCAATCATGGTATACACATAATGAAGCCATGAGATCAAATGATGCCCCCGATTCCTAATGTGTTACTAAAAATGTCTGCATTGAGCCTCTTGACCAATGCTAATAAGAATATCCCAATGCTTCAACCATTCCCTATAACACATCAAATATTTCTATATCATCCCATACCAAAATAATACTTGGGTTTTATTAACTTGGGAAACCATGAAAAGGCTCCTCATTTTCAACCCCAACTAACATTTATAGTATCTAACAATTCCCAAACCCTACCCCTAGAGTCCATAATGAATGAGTTGGATGCCATTTAGCGAATGGTACAAAAATTAGAAATGATTTCCTTGGGATAAAAAATTCAAATGAATAACTCTAATGTAGATAGTTGTAGTAAAAAATTCACATATCAAACACTAAATAGGAACTATAACCATCCCCATAATACCCCATAACCCTTTGCCAATAGGTTTCCAGAAATTAATATATTCGAGATAGTTTTGCATAACTCATGCCAAGTGAATATCATGGTATCCTATAGGAACTAACTGAATATATTTTAGTTGTTCCTTTGGGATCTTCTAAAATTAAATAGAAGAGTACAAGGTGGTTCCCAATCACCCAAAATCATCCAACATGAGCAAAGCCCCTAACACTACCATAGTACTAGAAATCATGGAATTCCTAGGCAATGAAGAAAATGAGATAGAAGAGGGTTTTATTGAATCAAAGGAATTTCAATAGTTCCTAAGGATTAACTACAAACTTAGGAATAGGCAATTTAAATAACCCTTCACTACCTCAACTCCCCTAAACAGTGGTGTAACCCCACTTGACTAAAATGCTAGGAATGACCTGCCACCTCCAAAACCTCAAGAACCTAAAGATCCCATGGAAACCCCACATATCTATAGAAAAATAGGATATAATATAGTGGAGAAATATAATAATATCATATCCAACATCATGCTCCATGAACTTAGATCATAGAGTAATGTGATCTAATGCTAAAGTCCTTAACTAAGAAGTTGGCTTGTAGGCATCTATGAAAAGTTAGGTTTGGTCCCTATCAATTCAAATAAGGTAGTGGTTCAAATAGACAAGTACATGGTTATAGTGGTATGTGAGCTTATAAATGTCTACATATATTTAGAATAAAAACCTAAGATTCAACACATTATAGGCATCTAAGTAGTAGATATTCTTGAGGCCTATGGCATGCTCCTTAGTAGACATTGATCTAAATCCCTAAATGTGTATGTGGCTACATACTTATCTCATATATGGATACCTGAGAGAGGGTTAGCTAATTGAATAAGGGTATATATATAGCCTTACATGAAATACATGATAACTAAGTATAGTGTTGTAAAAAAATTGAACATAACATCCTGAGACCTAGGAATCTATACGTTAAGAATGAAACTAGCCAAAGATACAACTACCAGCCAACCAAACTTTCTAGGCCTATGGTATCTCTATATAGAATGGGCTCATAATAAACAAGGAAATGGGGCTAGTGTTATATTAATAGACCCACAAGGGAAGAAATAAATATCATAATATAGGATGTAGTTCTCATGTACAAAAACCCTTTTAGAGTAAGAAACATTAATCCTAGGATTATAATTCACATTGAAACACAAGGCAAATAAAATTAAAGTATTCAACAAATTTGCATTGGTAGTTAACCATATCAAGAGTAAATTTTAATGCAAACCTATCATACCTCAGAAGGTATAAGCATTAATCTTAGGACTTAATCATAATGTTTAGTGTATTCAACATCATCCATATCTCTAGGGAAGAAAACCAAGTCATTGACTCATTCATGTTTGTATTGATGAGCCTAACCCCCTAGATGACATCTAATTACAAGGTTTCTTTATGTCACTTGTCCCTTTCCCCTATATCCTTGAAAATGTGAAAAAATTTCAAGTATTTGAAGATGAATAGTATATCATCTCATTCCTTAATAGTATAGGGTTATTTGAAACATATATCATTAATGAGGTAAGATAGGAACAACCCTATTAAAGAGCTAGATAAGGATGATATCCTTAATATTCATAGGAATTGGATCTTTTTGGTGATGATTTCATTAGATATAACATTTGATGTTATTAAATCCCACGTTATAAACAATGATGCCCAAGTTAGAAAATCAAAAATTTAATCTCATCAACCATGGATTAGTATAAAACACCTAGATTTTTAATGTGGGTCAAAACTAGAAGACTTCGAATAGGAAAAGTTATGAAAACCACTACAAAGATATAAATTTGTAGTTACCTAGGCTTATGGATACCTTAAGGTCTTCAATATAAGAGTGATCACTCATACTATCCCCATCAAGATATAACAAAGACCATTTATACAAAGGCAAATATTGATAAACCTAATCATGGAACCCTTAATACATAAAGAACTCCATAAATTAATTGTTACTAGTATAATTTTCATAGTTTGTCATTATACCTAGGTGGCCAACCTCTTGTCCATGTGAAATAAAAATGGATAAATTTTCATGTGTATACTTCCTAAATTTTAATTGAGCTTTGAAAAAATATAATTAATTTTTACATTCCCTCGATGAAGTAATCCAAATGGTGAGTGGATCCTAGGTTATGTCCTTTCTAGATAGATTTTCAATATATAACTAGGTCTTAGTTAATTCAAAATACTATGAAATAATGACATTTACAACTAAATGGTGAAAATTTTCCCAAAAATGAATACCCTTTGGGTTGATCAATGTTGTGGCAACCTTTAAAAGAGAAATGGACCTTGCTTTCAAAGGTCTAATTAGTAAGTGTATAATCATTTATATCGATGACTTGACTATGTTTTCAAGGTACAAGTAAAATCACATATTATACTTGGAGAAAGTTTTAAAAAGGTTCATAAGGTATGGTATTTATTTGAATCCCAAGAAGAGAGTGTTCAATGTTACTAAAAGTAAGCCACTGAATCATATCATCACAAAATAAGGTATTAACATTGATGCAACAAGAATTGATGTGATTTATAAATTACCTCTACCTAAGACTAAGAAAGAATTAAAATAATTCTTTAGATAAATCAATTTTGTTTGTAAATTAATTTATGTATTTGTTGAAATTATAAAACCCTTTAATGTTATGTTGAAACAAGATGTGAAGGTGGAATGACACACATAATCAAACAAGATTTCTAAGAAATCAAGGAGACCATTTTCCCAACCCTAGTCCTCATCATCCTAGACTATATTTAATATTTATATATCTACCACTTTATTTTTGAACACACCATTTTATCATGCCTCACCCAGAGATTGAATGCAGAAGAATGTCCCATTCTTTTTTGAGCACCAATATCAAGGATGTAAAAATAAGATATTATACTCTCAATAAACATGTCTTCACCTTGGTCAAAGTAGTGGATAAATTTAGGCACTATATTCTTAGGAATAAGGTTCATGTTATTTTTATAGACTTATAAATAAATAAAATGTTGGGGAAAAATGATTTGGGTGAATGTAGAGGTTTATGGATGGGAAGTTTCAAAAGTATGGCTTGGAGATTTAGTAGACAAGTTGGCCTACAGGATAGTGCCTTACCGAAATAATAATTGAGATATAACTATGAGTAACTATAAACCAAATATAAAAAGAGATAATGCTACAACTAAACTAGTATGTTCTAATCATACATTTTTTAATCTACAAAAATACACCATCTAGACTCAACCATATGCATAAGAGATCTCTCCAGTTTAAAGTTGCATAGTATATGTTTAATATGGTAATTCCCTTAAAAAATAATCATTAAATATTCTACCTCAGATGTTTGTCCCTATAAAAATCTAAGGAAATGATGACAAGTTTCCATGAAAAATTAGGATTTGATCACCATGAATTAAATATTACTACAAACAAGGTCATTCAAGTGGGATACTATTGGCCTACTCTATTAAAATATATTCATGCTAATGTCTATGTTTATCATCAGTTCCAAACCTTTACTAAGAGGGAGAACCATGTGGAAATGCCACTTTACCTTATGGTTAAGTCAACCAATTTGCCCAGTGGGGATTATATTTCATTGGGGTCATCAACCCTAGCTCATCTAATGGCCACAAGTTTGTTCTCATGGACATGGATTATTATAAAAAGTGGTCTAAGCTAATTTCTATGAAAATAAATGCTACTATAGAGATCATTAAATTCATGGAGAACACTATAACCACCTAGTTTGGTATATGATTCTCTATATGTGATAACAGTTATGCCTTCTAGTCCATAGAATTCATAGAATGGGATTATGACAATGGTGTCATCATGAGGTTATAATTCAATAACTATCCCCAAGGAAATGGATTGGTAAAATCCACCAATAAGAATATAATATATGCCATTAATAAATTTATAAGAGAGAAGCCTTGTAAGTGGTACTCGTTACTAAAGTTTATTCTATGAGCTGCATACACTAGATATGAATAATCCCTCGAGAGTTCCCCTTTCCTTTTGGTTTATGGATTTGAGTAAATCATGTTAGGCACACTTAGATTGACAATATATAATTTTATGTAGTAATTCATAGAACCAAATGACAAAATAAATTCATGTCTCCTAGATATCATTCATTTAGAGGAGGCACATGATAAATCTTTGTTAAAATTTAGAAAGAATCATGGTACCATAAAATTATAGTTTGATAAGAGAGATAAAATTAAAATTTTTAGGATATTAGATCTAGTATTAATGTGGGATAAAACCCATGAAAATAAAGGCCAACACTCAAAGTTTGATCTTATATAGATTGGCCCTAATCAAATAGTAGAAATAATAGGCTAAAACACCTTTTTCCTTAAGGACCTAGAATAAATTAACCTACCACTCTCAATAAATAGATAGTTCTCAAAGTACTACTTCTTGGGTACTCCATCTAGTATAATTTCAAAATAACCTGATGGGTAGCATTATTTTATATAGTAGGTTAGTTTTCTTGTTGTGTGTTTGCTTTACCTATTACGTTCCTTATTTCCTTATTCTTTTGTTTTTTTTGTTTGGTTACGTCCTTCTAGTATTTTCCTACTTAGAATCTGACCCCTGATTGAAGTTAAGAAAATGAACCCCACTGAGAGGTCTCCCAAAAAAAATAGAAGTCAATAACCACTCAGAGTGATGACTGAATCATATAAAGCATTATCAAAGTATAAATAACTAAAGTTAAAACTTTGATCCCAACAAACCATGGATGGATAGATATTCCTTTACATTTTATATCTTGAGGGCCAAAGAATTTCACAATAAGTGGTTTTTATAATAACTTTCACCCCAATAAAGGCCACCAAGCTAAAATTAATATAACATTTCAAAAAAATGTTGGACCATTAAATATAGTTAGAAGTTAAATATATATATTGAGAGATTATTCTTCACCCTATCACCCATGGATTTTTCCCAAACCCTTAATGTATAAATAATGCTAAATCTCTTCATAAAGAACCTTGAAAGAAGTCTAGAAAAACATGTAGAATTTAAATTTTGAGTCTTCCTCAAAAGGGTTATTCATGCAACCTCTTACAAGTTTTCAAACCTAGATGATAGTGTAAGAAGGTCTCAAATGGTAACATATGTATATATATTAGGGCTATGGATGCTTGTATGGTAATATATCAATACCCATTCCATTCTCCTCCAATCCAGGAGATGATTAACACCCCCAAAGAAATATGATGCCTTGGTCAACATTAGTTGATTGAATTAAGTTCATGATTGGATAAGTTAATTAAAAATCACTCCCTAAACACATTGGTGGTCTTATATAGGGTAAACACTCAGTATGTCACTTGTTGTCACATAAATTTAGTGCCTTTTTTCTAATATGTCAAAATAAATCTTTTGTAGTCTATGTGTTGTGTAGGAATGGAGGATTAACATGTTAGGTTATAAGTTTTTGTCACCACTTTCCCATGGAAGTCATAATTTATTTTAGATAACACACCCCATTTTTGTAATAAATGGGGGACCCCTCTTTTTAAAAACTCATATCCAAAATTTCCTGAGACATTCTTGAATTTTGGTTGGCTCCGACTACACCAAGTCTCATAAATCCTATGTTGCCCTATTTCTTTAGATTTTTTCTTCCTAAGAATAATATGTGGATAATAACCAATTCATATAACTAGTAGGACTCATTGGTTTACAAACTAGACCAAGGTAAATCCTATCTATACTCCATGGTTAGGGTAATTTGTCTTTTTTTAAATGTTTAACATGTTGTCTTTGTAGGCTTGCCCTTACTCATAGGTTCTCAGAGTCTTAGTCCTATTCCTAGTGAATTGAATTCTAGAGTCCTACATGGTGTTATAGAGCATAGATAATGGCTAGGTGAGTGGTTAATTAAAAATTATTCCTTTCAATTTCACCTAATCATTTTTTATGCTTTCTATAGGATCTTCCACATGTCTAAGTCTTAGTAATACACAACTTCAAAATATTTAGCTAAGGTGCAGCTAGAGGTTTTGTAATAATAAAGCACCATGTAGTTGGTGTTATATGTGTCAGTATCTCAAACCCAATGCATATGTCATACCTTGAGAGAGCTTGATGTAATCAATAAGAACCATGCGGTCCCAAGTTAGACACTATCACTACTTTATCCAATCATCACATGCTAAAATTAGAATGGCTACTCACCCATACCTAATAGAGATTTCAAATATTGGGAGAGCCCAACCTAACCATTTAATGCCATGTTAATTGGTGATAAAATGGTTAGTCTCTTATTATTTATGAGGATGTCATAACTTAAGATATCCCAACCAAATCAAGAGATGTTTCATGCCTTAAATGTCATTAATGCCTAAATATAACCAATGAAGCTCTCAAAATTATTAGACTTGTCAGTCTCCATATATGATAGAGATGTCAAAACCTAGGATAACTCATTACAATAAGGGAGTGCCATATAGATTTCAGTCAAAAAATTTATTTTCCTAGTCTAACAAGGATGTCATAATCCAAGAGATATCAATTTATTATAATTGACACATGGTGTCGAAAAATAGTTTAACAAGTGGGCTCCTTAAAGGCCCAAAGATGACCTAGATGAAGTAAAGGTGGAACTACAAGGGATAACTAGAAGATGCCACATGTACCCAAATAAAATATCATATTCTCACTTAGGATATATAAAAAAAGTTATAAATTATATTTGGGTCTTGATCATTAATGTCAAGACTAGTTAGGATGTCACAAATGGTGTGAACTCAGAGTTTTTGGGAGGATTTAAAGATGAGGTGCCCATTAAGTTATCCCACTCTAGACATTGATGGAGTGGGGAACTAGATCCCGATTAGAGAATTTAAAAATTCCTCATCACCTTTACTGTATTTAGTAAAAAGTGTGTAATCATATACTCAAAATTTAACTTTGAATTATGAAGTCAAGTCAAATATTGAGGCACCCACTCAAATTTGAATAAATAATGGATGAGCCACCAAATTACATTAATGTAGGGGGATGAGTAAAAGTTTATATAAGTCTTCCAAGGAAATCTCATTAGTTTTTATATCTCTGAGCTTCAAAATTTTACCTCCTTAATTTCTACTCCCATGTGATACTTTCACCACATTTTCTTTTAGCGACAACTTTTTTTGCTAAATTTCATCCTACAACAATGACCACTTCCTCTTTGAACCCCAAGGTTAAGCTTGAATATAAGGACACTCTATTCTAAAATGGTTTGAATCAATTTAAGAACTATAACAAAATATTCAAGTCCATTAACATGGTGTCTAATGAGTCAATTATTTATGATGATGATGAGGCTAAGTTTAAATATGACCTAAAGGCATACCAAAAGTGTAAATTTCACTAATCCATGTCCAAACCTTAAGTCCTCCTATATATTGACTTATTTCATAATATACTCCTCACTAATATGTGGGTTTAGGATGAAATTCACTATTGGGTTTGATTAACTATCTCTAGACATAAGATTTCCAACATCTTGGGCATGGCCTACAAATCCCACTACAATCTCCCATACCACACTTATTTTTATGACTTAGTGGTGGTGAAGACCTGGATCAACATGTTTTAAATGTAAGATATCCTTAAGGACTAGGTGGAGAACCAAGATGTTAAATAGGTAAATAAAGAGGATGTAAATGCATACAAAATTCATACCTTAAAAGAGGGGTTATAAATTGGTATGATCATACTAAACCAATTATTCAAGGCCTAAGATTCCTTCATGTCAATAAACATTAGGTGCCCTTACTTCACATGATCCTAGATGGATATTAATTCCTTGACTTAGGAGGATTGATTAATTTAAATGTGGCTAGATCCATATTAGATGTGTAGGTAGGTGGACATTTTTACATGGTGAGATATCTCATAGACATAGTCTATAAGAAACTCACATTCAAGCCCTCTACCTTTACTACATGAGTTCCTTATGGATCTATGCTCCATTTATTTTTATAAAAACTATATAGACACCAATACAAAAAATAAAATCTTGGAAATTTATGAATGTTTCTAACTGATGATATACAATGTGATCAATGAGGCCCCTATGCCTCATTTATCATAAGAAATAAAATATTCACTAGATCCCATCAAAAACTATTGTTATGTTTAAGGGGACATAGTCACTAGGGTTATAATAATACTTAAGGATCCCTTATACTTAACATACTACATCCTAGATCATATTGATGTTGAAATTTCTTATCAATTAGTGGAGGGTATTTTTAAATTCTATATTAGTCGCTAATAAAAGACATGCCTGCCTCTTTCGATCATCATTAGGCACCATGTATATGCTCTTTTCCTCCCCTAAAAAATATTATGGCTTGTTGGGAATCATTTTCATTATGTAGAGCTAAACCATGGGACTAAGACCTAAAGGTCATGATCTAAGCCCAGTTAGATAGGTACTCAACTCTCCTTAGCTTTAATTATGGTCACTAGATAGGGCATGATGGTGAGTTGTATTTAAATGTTGAGGATTACTAAGAGGTTCTTGTGAGGATAAAATCATATAGGACTGATAAGTGTAAGAAGGTACAAATCATACCTTCCCATAACCCCTCTAAATTTTCTTAGTCTTTAGGGGATGTCATGCTAACTCCCCTCAAAATTTACAAAAAGAATACTATAGTGGATCCCACTACCTTCTTCCCCATGACTAGTGGTTACCCCCACCATGGGTCCTCCTTTTCCACCCCTATTATCTCAATCACCTCAACCTTATCCATGTAAAACTCATTTAAAGTAGTGATAAGCAACCCAAGCATAGGTAGATCCATAACAGGCACCTCAAACCTGAGCCACCTAGGCTCTAAGGTTCAACATAGATAACAACATAAAAATGAGCCCAATGTGGGATCAATAGTATATGTTCCTCCCTTAACTCACTCCTCTTTCTAGTTACCTCATTTAGAACCACCCCTTTTCCCAATTCCACTACCTCTTCTCTTTTCCCAAACATCCATGGTCTCTACCATTCTTGGCATCCTCCCTTGTTCATTTTCATCATACCATTCCATTCCCCAACCTATAACTTTCTTGGTTCCCTTATTGACAATTACTCAAATTTAAGTTACTTTAATTTCCCCATCTATGCTATCCACCTCATCTATTCTAGGAGTAAGTGAGCCTATATGCATGTCCCTAATGTAGGACCATCCTTATAATTTATATAAAAATGAAATAACTCCCAAAGTGAATTCCTATAACCCTTACTACATTGGCTCCTTCCACAATAACATCTAGAACTAACCCAAGTAAAATTTTAAGGAAAAATCCAAAAGGTAGTTCATGCCTAACCAGTGATGTAGTTAGTAGTTACTCTTATTCTACCTCCCTCACCAGTCTCTTTTGCTCCTTAGACATTAGCCCTATTGATTCTTCTCATGTCACCGTAATGCACCTTTTTCATCACCTCGACCACCCAATGATTTAAATTTAATATTCCAATCTCATCCCTTCTTTTAAATAACTCCCTCTTAGGAGTCATCACCCCTTAAGTGGTCATGACCCAAGCCTCACCATTCATTTTCACACCTTTTAGACTTATGTATCCTCCTCCTAAATTTATTTCATCATTCATTCCATCTACTTATTTCATTACTCCTCTTCCTCATCCTATACTTATCACTACCATCTTTGTCACCCAACCAACACCTCCCAAGACCTGAAGAATGGTCATAGTATCAGAGGTACTGTTAATGTCAATATAAGTAACCCTAAAATTACAATGGTATTTTTGACCACTTAATAAGGAGCATGTAAATAATAATCACCCAAAAATTCATGCAAGAGGGAAACCCTATGGTCTAGTAGAATAAACAAGACTTATTCTCTCTCACTAAGGTGAGGAATCCTAATGGAGAAGCAAAAATAGTATAAAACCCACTCTTAGTTCTCTATGTAATGCATGATATGTCAAATAAGCTTCTCAAGGACATATAGAGCTAGGTCATAGATATTGAGTCAAATTTCAAGATATCATTCCCTCCTAAACTAATTGTAAAATTTAAGTATTTTATCCTACAACTTTTCTAAAATGTAGGGAAGGTGATAAGGACTATGGCGGAGACCCGAGTGCACATCCATCAAACCTATGACTATATGGACAACATCACTATAATTTATGGGAAGTGATATAAGTTGAATATTTTTATTAATAAGTGCATTTTCTTGGATCTATAATTGATGCCCACATCATTTTTGGTATTGTATTAGACTTACACAAGGACCATGAAGACTACAATGGAGGAGTGGCTTGCCTTATCCAAAATGGTGATGGAACCCCTAAAAGATATCAAAATGAAGATATTAAATTGTTTTAAATAACTTAATATCTCAATATTATTCCACTTAGACAACACTCTACTATGTATAGGATAATTTTGGATCCACCTTGGTCACTTTAACCAAGTCATAAAGAAAAAGGTGGCCAAGGTATATAAGGAGGGAGCTCAAGTAATTTTTGAGATTTCAACTCAATCTATGATGAGCATCATCCAAGTGTAAGAATTCTAGGTGTCAATGGAGGATCCCCTCTAGGTATATTAAAAACTAGAAGCTTATAATGATATGATCCTTAGAGAGCCCCTAATGAACTTGGCCAAGTTAGTATGAAAAATTGACCTCATGGTAGCTGTGTTGGATGTTAGGGAGGTAAAATTAAAGTATTTGGGATTTGGATCTTCCATTATACCTCCATGTATCATTTGAGTGGTCCCCCATAGATATTTTGAGAGTGAGATTAATGGGAATTTATCCATTTTCTCAATTATAAAATTGTAACCACTAGAAGTGAGCATCATGGTCTAAGATGGGAATCTCATGCTACTTGGGGGTGAATCCCATCCATATCTATAAAATTGAAAACACATTGTAATTTAAAGGTCATAACTTTTAGCTCAAAAGTCTTGTCTTAATCAACATAGGATTTCACATGTAGTTTCCTTCACCCCTTTCTTAAATTTAAATATTTGTCCAAGCTAAATATTTATAATAGATGTAGTTATATTAATGAATGTAATATCAAATCTTTTACGTGACACCAAAGCATCATCCATTTTATTCTTAGGTAAATATTATATCCCATATAATTTTTTTATACTATGTTACTTTATGAATTCAATGATTATGATGTGCATGCCTATCATAAACTCTTTTTGAATTCCTCTCATTTCTTTCATAATATTAATAACAAGTGTGATAGATTATAATTTATTTTATAAGTTTATGTGTGACTTAATTTAGACTTAGAATATTACTATTTTGTGAGGAATTACAAATTAATCATTTTTATCTAATTCCATGGACTCTTCCCATTGTGTAGCATTGGAGTTAAAATCTTTGGTGAGACTTGACATATAGTGGTATAACTATGGAAGATGTGCTCAGCTTAAGTATTAAATCATTAATTTCACTTGATTGTAGAAACTTTCTTTACTACCTTATGCTTCCCTAATTTTATGTTTGTTTTGGAAATTGAAATACCCTTTCTCTTTTATTTAAGAAATGTTGGAGTAAAGCCTAAATACTAGTAATAAATTCAAATAATTCACTCATTCATGCTTGATCACTAGGACTAAACCATCAATGGTGATGTTGCCTCTATTAGAGATTATTCCATCTAAGATCTATTGTGAAGCCAAATATCCATTTTCATGCCCTAGAATGATTTTAAAATAGTCCTAAAATGAAGGATGAAAGTCCATTAGTATTTCCCACTATTCTCTTTGAAAATACTCAAACTGATGAGTATTTCAAAATGGGATCTTTGATCAAATAATAAATATATTATTGTACTTAGTGTAACCATTAAGGGGATATGTGTCAAAACACAAAGGGATAAAAATAAAATACCCAAAGACTATACAAGTAGATGGTAATGTATTTAACCTTCTATCATGAAATTGTTTTGTATTAAAGTATGGTTTTTTAACTTTTTAGGACTTAGATGGTATAAATCATATGTTTTGAAAGGAATGAGTATAAAAATAACCTAGAATGAAAAACTATAAATAATTGATTTGAAAAAAATTTCCCAAAATAGTAAGAATAGAGATAAATAACACTTATCTAGAATAAAAAAGGTGTTTTTATGGATCAGGAGACATAAATAGGCTAGATAAACATGTATACACCTTTAATTCTATATTTGTAGCCAAAATTTGGTCTAGAATAATAGTGCCCTTATGTGGATAGTAGTGCCATGTGACACTAGTGTATAGTGTTAGTTTCCCTCTTAGAGGATCTATCTAGAACTTTTAGGGAAGCTATGGGAGGTTATGGGGGATCTATAGGTGGTTTTGTATCTTCTAAGAGCTTGCCTATGTCACTATTTTAGTTGAATATATTTTGAAACCCTAATGACTATCTACACACATGAAAAAACAACTATATCAAATTGAAAAAAGGAAAAATTGGGTTGTGGCATTTTATGATCACACAAAGAAAAACCCCTATTGTCTTAGCCACTACTTACATTAACCCCAATGTTAAGGGTCTCAAATTGCATGTAATTCTCCCTTAGGGAATTTATGCACTCAATATACATGTTATGCTATAATTACTTTCATTTAGACCCTTATTTAATTGAGCATGTAATGTCTAGATGTGATTGTTGAGTAGTATGTAGAGTATTGAGCTATAATATTGATTGATTTTATGTAATCATGTCTCAAAATAGTAAGTGATAGATATTAAAAATAAATTATGCTTTTTATATATAAGGAACTTTGATTTTAATATAATACATTTTTCATTAGATAACAAGTCATAGAATAGGAATAAACACATAAGATAAGTCTCAATGTAGGATTAAGACACAAAAAATTAGAGAAAATGACTGTTAGATACTATAGCCATAATTGGACAGTAGTTTCACATGGTGCTACTATCCTAAAAATGGTGATAGTTTCATAAGGCCTAAAATTAAAGTTAAGATCAAGTAGGATAGGATAGGGGCACTTGTGACTAGGAGGAGGTGACTTAGGACCACTAGGGATGCAAAAAATATTAAAGATAAGACATAAGAAAGATTAAAAGACCCAAAATGACCACATGAACAAGGATTGTATTCATCAATAAGTTCTTTATATGAAAGAATAACAAAATATATAGTAATTATGGTTTATTGACCAAATAAGGTGTATACATCTGGATAATTTGGAGGTATAATCATCATAGTGTCAATTGGAAAGAGATAAATACATCATTTTTTGGTTAATCTAGGTGTCATTATCAATGTGAAAAAATATGACACATTAAAATACCTATTTATATCAGGGGTAAAACTAACATCCATGGTATTATATATGGTTGATCAGTCAATTTATAAACTTGAAGGAGTCATAGAATATGTTTTAGTTATAATAGAGTCATGAAATATCTTATGGACTTTATGATACTGCAACCAAAAGCTAAGAAATTATGATATCCATTCCTTCTAGGAAGAACATGTTTGGCCACAATATATTATTTTATATATCATAGGTTAGGTGAGATAAAACTTTCAAATGGTTCAAAAACTAAAAACAAATTCCCTATATCCATGTTTAAAATTATCCTTAGATATTGGAGATCACTTATGGATAGATGAATAAGATCATAATAATAACAATATTTATTTTCTAGAAATTATGGAATTTATAAAACATGTAAATGAGTTAGAATAAAAAATTAGAGTTTAATGAAGTCACTAGTCTAGCTCTAGAGGACACTATTATAGTTCTGGAGGTCACCAACCTAGCTTTAGAAGTCACTAATCTATCTCTAGAGGTCATCATTATAGATCCAAATACTACTATTATAGATTATTAAGACTATAATACCAAATCTTCATATTATTAAAATGAGTATGATCATCACATATCTATCCAATAGAGTGTCAAAAATTGGGAACAAAGTTGTTAAAGACCTTTCCTCACATCCTTTTATTTCCCTTTAGCAAGACTAATTTGTGAAAGTGAATCTGTATTTAATATTACAACCTACCACATGTTTCTACCTCACTCTTTCCCCTTAAAATAATTTATGTGTGAGTTTAGGAAAGTCAATTCAATCAACCCAAGTACATAATAGATTGTAATACAACCTGGTAAACTACTAAATATAATAAATAGTTGGTGGACTAATGATCAATAAATAAAAGTAGTTGACATATTATAGACACATACAAAATATTTTTCTTGAGAGTATAATGATATGAAATATATTCATCACAATTTTTGTACTCAAAACATTCATATATAAAATTTTAAATTAGCTAAACAACCTTAGTGAAGGATAAATCTAGCTATAATGGATATAGTCAAAACTAAAATTAAGAATTTATTACAAGCATGATTCATATGTCCAATTTCAAAGAGTCAAATGGTGTCATACCTAATTATAGTACCCAAAAATAATAAATAATGTAGGATATTTTTATATTATAGGTAATTTTAAAAAATAATAGAGAAAGATTACTTTCCCTTACCTTTCATTGATCAGGTTATAGACAATCTAGCTGGGAATAAACCCTTTTATTTTCTTGAAGGTTTTAAAGGGTACAATAAAATATGAGTATCTCCTAAATATTAGGACAAAACCACCTTCACATGTATTTAGGGAACATTTACATAAAAATTTATGCCTTTTGGTTTATTTAACACAAATACTTTCCAAAGGGTAGTACTTGAATTTTTTGTATATCTAACTAATGAGTGTGTTGAGGTGCATATGGATGATCTTACTATTCAAATAAATTACTTTTATTAAGTTTTATAAAACATAGATAAAGTGTTGACTAGGTTTGAATAACATCGGTTGTGTTTAAGTCATTAAAAATGTCTAACGATGGTAGATCAAGGGATTGTCTTAAGCCATTATATCTTAATTAAGGGCATACAAGTAGATCCTAAAAATATTAAAGTTATATCATAAATTCCTTCACCCATTAATCAAACTAAAATTAAAAGATTCCTAGGACATATAGGGTATTATAGATGTTTTATTGAATGTTTTAGTAAATTTTCTTGACCCATGTTCTCTTTGCTCACTAAGGATAGTGAGTTTATATCATTTGAAAAATGTCAATAGTCATTTAAAATAATTAAATAAAACTTGATCCCTATTCCAATACTTATGGGACCTAATTGGGACCTCCCTTTTCATATCCATACAAATGCCTCTAGCACTACAGTGGGAGTAATTATCCAAAATAAATATCAATAAGGTATGATGTATGCTTCCATTATATCATAAAAAAATTAACATGTACTAAAAAGAAACTATACGACCACAAAAAGAGAATCCTTGTTTTTTTCTATGCTATAAAAATGATGCACCATTAAATTAGTAGGTATAAAGTGTTTATATATAAAAACCATTTAATTATAAAATAATTAATTAATAAACTAATAGTAGGTAGGTGAATCATCACATGGTTATATCTTTTACAATAATTTAACATAGTAATTTTTGATAAGTGAGGAAAAGCTAACATTGTTACAGATTTTCTATCAAGGCTAAATGTTTCAAGAGAAGATGATTTTACAAATGAATAGGTTTTCAAATTTTTAATACATTCACTATGATTTGATGATATGGCCAATTGTCTATCTACATGGAATTTTACTTATGACATTAATCATAAAAAAATAAAAAATACATAATCTAGGATAATTCTAACTATAAATGGCTTAATATAATACTATTTGAATGTGGACCTAAATTTTTACTTCACAGGTGTTTCTAGGAAGCTGATATCTATGACATTCTGAGATCCTTCCATGATGAATCAAGATGAGGATACTAGTCATCCAACATGACTATTCAAAAAAATTATGGGCTACGTAATTTTGGCCCTCATTTCACAAGGATTTGAATAAATATTTATGGTAGTGTGATACATGTTAGATAATGGTTAAACCCACATTATGCAAAAAAATTTCCCTCCATCCCCAATTGGTATTAGGACCATTTGAGAAATGGGTATTAGATTTCATTGGTCCTATTATTCAAATATCACAATGAAAAGAGTATATCTTGGTTTATACTAACTATGTCACAAAATGGGTTAAAGTGCAAGCTCTAAAGTTTTACCATGAAGAAAAAAATATTTAATTCATATATGATATGATTATTCAATTCTTTGAAGCATATATATCCATTGTTATAGACAATGAACCATATTTTACATCAATATTATCTAGGCCTTCACAGATCACTATCACATCACTCATTGTAATTTAATTCCTTACCATCATAAATCTAATGTCCAAGTTGAGGTCACAAATAGATATTTAGAGAACATCCTCATAAAGATATTAGATATCAACAGAAAGGATTAGGTCAACAATTTACAAAAATTAGTTTGGGATTATAAAACTATAATATTCTCTTTATATGAATTAGTTTATGGAAAGAAACCATTACTTAAAATAGATTTTGAGTTTTAAATATTAATTAAAATAATGGAGGTAGGCATTTATTTGATAAAAATACAAAAAGAAAGGATCTTACAATTAAATGGATTGGATGAATTGAGACTCAAATCATTACAACAAATGGAATTCATTCAACACAAAATAAAGATATGACATGATAGATAAAAGAAATAGGGTTCAAATTTGGATAATGGGCCCTACTATTTGACTCAAAATACCAATAATTTAAAGGTGAATGTTTTACTTGATAGTTAGGCCCATATAAAAATGAATAATTTTTTGACAATGGATCTATCAAATTATTACCAGTGATGGAAATAGGAAAATCCTCTTGGTAAATACACATAGATTGAGGTTATATAACCAACCTCATAGTAAATAATAATTCATAAATTAGATACAAGCAAATTTTTGTGTTGTGGAAGAATCATTTTCTTCCACTATAATAAAATTCTATATCTATTGTTCCAATAAAGGAGAAGAGTTGAAAACTAGTAAGTGGTGGCCATTTTCCATAGAAATTGAAATTAAAATTAAAATTAAAATTAAAATTAATGGAGTTCAAAAACTAGCAAATGGAAATCCCTTTCCAAAAAAATATAATATAAAAAAGATGGAAAAGTTGAAAATCCACAGTTGGTTGATTTTTCTATAAACAAGCCATAAAATTGTACCTTTTGACTAAACCTCTTTCTCATTTTTCCAACATCATAGGACCAATTGAGTAAGACAAAAAAATAAAATTTATGGTAACCTTATGTATCCATTTCATTTTTCTATAATTACAATTAATTATGACTTTTTAATATTGGAATTATATCCACTTTCCTAAAAATGTCACTTTTCCATACATCTCATATCTATAAAAAGGATAATGATACAATAATTAAAAACATTATGGTCTAAATGATATGATATAATATTTTCGTTATGTTCAAAAAGGTGATAATAATTTAAAATCACAAAAGAATATGAAATTAAAAATTATTGGAGGTGCCAAAGATAGATTTCATCACATGAAATGCCACATTAGTCCCTTATAAAGTATTTGAAAACCTTCCACGGGACCCCAAATATTACATAATATCCATCTAATGTGCCATATTCATTAGATAATGATGGGTCATGATTTCCTTGGGATATATCTCATTTCCCATCCCACTTCACCATATTTCAACTTTCCACTACAACTCCTTGATCAATCTACTCATTTGACATCAAAACCTTCCAATTCTATGTTTAATTCACTGACCTCTATAAATCACACCAAACCCCCTATTTTGTTTATTTCCATTATAACAACATGGGTTACAAATGAAAATAAGAACCAAATCATATAGAGTTGTGATTATAGAATAAGGAAGTGTCATAAATATTAAAGATAATAGGATGGTTGGAATTATTACCCAAATTCCATGAATATGATGAAGTAATAATGTAATAATTACTAATCAAATATGAGACATTTAACTCCAAAATTAAAGGTATAATAATCTTGATAAGTCCCACTATTTTAAGTGAAATTTTAGGGATTATAGAATTTGTAATGCATACATAGTAAAACCTATTTTAAGGATTTAATTCATGTTTTTCATGTAGAAGGAAAAAAAACCTTTGAGTTGATTATAGATTCCAAATGGGCATGTAAGGTTATTAACATATACAACTTCCTTGAGCCATGGAGGATTTTTTCCCTTTGGGTGATTAAGTAATTTACCTATGATGGTCATCTTAGAACTCTATCAGAGGCCTCCATGAGAATGTTCAATCATTTGAGCTAAAAAAACCTAAATGGGAAATAAATATCCCTTAATTATTATATGGTTTAATTTAGATAATGGAAATAAAATATATGGAAGTGGTAGGAAATATTAGGCACTATGGCCTAATTCAGCTCATTTGCCATAATAATTTCTTATATAAACTTGATGGAGAGACTCAATGGTATAGATTTTTAGAAGGTAATAAAAATAAAAATAAAAATAAAAATAAAAATAAAAATAAAAATAAAAATAAAAATAAAAGTAAAAGTCATTATGAAATACCTAATATTAATGCAAAGATAAAAATTTTCCACTTATACCCTAGGTTATGTTACCACAAGAAAGAGAATAGTTGAGTTATCCACTTTAGAGACAACCAAGTAGAATAAAACCAAAATAATATAGACCTCAAGAGCCACTTCTACTATAACTATGAGCCTAGTGTTGAAACAATTAGGAAGGGAATAACAATAGTTAAACTTTATGAAACTAAGGAACCAAAAATAGAACCAAATTAGTTATTAACTCTTAGGATAAGCATTATAAAAAGGATTTATAAAATCGATCCTAGACATGTGCTTGAAAAAATGGGTAAAAAGATCCTTATTCTTTAATCATGTGAATTAGAAGAAAAATATGAATTAAAATTAGGGGTGAAATTAAAAAATAACATCACACAACATAAATTATCAGTAGCCTATGATGAGCCCAATAAATGGTACTCGTAATACTATATATTCAACCTTTACCCATTGTACAATCCACCATTTTATATATGCATAATACCATTCCATCCATAATTATCTATATTAACACAATATATGTTTATGATGTATATATTCATTGTTATGGTTTAAGGAATGATTACTTCTAGATGTAATATTATGATTTATTGTTATTTATATTTGGTGTTACAAATGGTGAAGGAAGAATATAGGTTATTTAATAGTCATCATCTTTGGACATCCTACAACTACCCTTATTTCTTAGAGCATACTAGTTTGTAAATATCAGTAAAAGAGATATCAAGGAGTTTTCTAATATTGAATATTCTTTCATATTTAAATTCCACTTGAAATATTATACACTTTAAAAAAATAAGGCATCTCATTTTGAGTCCATATGTAAAATTTATTGCTCTCGAAAGTATCCTTCAACAAGTAGTATGCATCTTGCAGCCATGACTGTAAGTGATAATTTGAGGTAACGTCCAGCTGTTATCATATAACCACTTCCAATTGACTTAGTTGGATATAAATATTTTGAAAGGTTGGAAATAATTTGGTGACTTGGAGAAAGAATCTCTTCCATGATTTTAGGATCAATAATAGTTCCATGAAAATAGGAAGTAGTGATTATCTCAAACCAAATCCTTCTTATGGATTACTCATATGAGTTATTTTGTTTTATTCATATTTGTTTCAACAATATATTTAAAAATTGTTACATTTTTCTATTTGGTTAAAAAATCCAAGATTTTTTATCCCCAAAATAAGTCGCCTATCTCTCCTATAAAAATGGAAAATCTTAGGAGAGAAGGGAGAGCAGAAGCATATTTTGTAAGACAATTATTGTAATTTTATTGTAGTAATTCTTTGATACATTTGATTAATATGAATAACTACTTCTTAGTCAATTTGATTGTTTTAAGAGGAAGGATTGAATCTTGAATCAAAATTAGGAAGGGCCCCATTTGGAAGTCTTGTATCAACAATCTAACCTACTAATTAGCTAATCATGTTACTTATTTCATTTATGTGTTGAGTGTTTAATTTCCAATTATGTGATTTTTAGCTTTGTATGTGATTATTTTAAGGAATATTTTGAATATAAAGTAGTGAAATTATTTAATTTATGATTTTGTATAAGTGTTCAATTAAATGTATAATTTATTACATAATTACAAACATTTTAGACTGCATCTAGCATAATGTCAAATTGGATGGATTAAGTGTGTACAATAGGTGACATTATCTTATCAAGTTTATATCTTTGGGTCGACAATTAAATGAAAGTAGAAGATACAGGTATATGGTAAATCTCCTTATTCATTTGAATCAAGATAAGTATATCTAATTATGAATCTACTACTAGTCATTTTTGGAAACATTACCAAGGAAGGGTGTCACACACTAGAAATCTTCAATCTTTATAGTGTTTGTTTCTAGATGTTTATTGATTTCCTAGAGTAATTTATTTTATGTAATTATAAATTTTTAAAAGAAAAAGATTCATCACCTTTCACTATAGAATATAAACAAGGTTATCTCATACCTTAATTTATCTATGTGTGATATAGCACTAATTACTAAAAGATTATAATTTTTTATTCAAAAATACTAACTCTATGCATGAACGTGCAATGGTTGATATAAAGAAAATTATGAGAGTTTCAATTGGTAATGATAAATAAAATGAAGGGGTAGTTGTTTTAGTATCCATAAAAAATATGATTGAATATTTTCAAGATAAGAACACCATGTTTTCATCTTTAGTCAACAAAATAAAAAAGGAAGAGGCACCTACAACTCCTCAAAAAGAAAATTTTGAATCTGCAACAATCCCCCTTGTACATGTTGATGAAGGAGGATTGATAATAGGAAAGTATTATATTTTCATGAATTTTTGATTATCATATATATTTTTTTCTCATCAGTAATCATGAAATTAGTTGGAAAAATTATTTATGTATTATAAAGAATAATTGGTGATTTTTTACAAGAAAGAATACATTTTCAAAGGAAACTTACAAAAAAATATTTTATTATATCTCACCTTGATTGTTTTAGGAAAAATATTGAGTATGGATGCCAAAGTGGTTACCTACAAGAGGAAAACATAAATAATAAGATGTAAGTTGTGGATGAAAATGAATTAGGCTTGTTTGTAGCTCAAATAAGACTTTTGCCACCAATACAAATAAATTGACATATGCCTCTTGAATCCATAGTATTTTATTATTTTGTCCATAATAATTACACAGTGCATATTTTAAATTTCATCCCACCACCATCTCTATATCAATCAATGAATTACCAAAAACCACACATCCATTGGCCTTGGTATTAAGGCTAGTCATGGCAGCCACTACCCCAAAACTGATAGCCACACTAAAACGTAGGGTTTCAACAAACCATTCTAGTTTTATTGGTCAAAAATACCCAATACCCAAACCTAACCTCTGTAATGATAATTTAATAAAAAAATGATAACACGCCACTTTATTTAATATCCACTCAAGAATTGTAAACCACACCTACCACCCATAATAAAATGACCTCTGAGGATGTCTTAACAATCACATTCCATCATTAAAAATGAGCCAATCCTTGTTATGTCTCACTCATAATAATCATGTGTCAAATCCAAATTATGTATAATTATTTTTTAAATAGAAAATTTGTATATTTATGTCCATAATTTTTTAAGTTTTCTATCCTTATGGTGAAAAGTGGTCAAAATTCTTGGTTAGAGTAATCTATAGGTGGTGAGTCATTATAAAATTAAAAACATATCTGAAACTTAATTA
The DNA here is from genome assembly GCA_037957365.1 of Torreya grandis. Taxonomy (NCBI): domain Eukaryota; kingdom Viridiplantae; phylum Streptophyta; class Pinopsida; order Cupressales; family Taxaceae; genus Torreya; species Torreya grandis. Next base: position 869,974 of record JARHVA010003710.1, read on the forward strand.
GATTATAATTCTAAGATATTTTTTTATGCATAATGATATTTTTAAAAAAACCTTCTTTTAGTTTTTGTATAGATCTCACCATTTATCAGATATCTACCTTTAATGTTTTAGATTAAGGTAAAAGCAAGTTTTGAAGGGGCCCCAAAACCCTTTAAAAAGAAAAGAAAGATAAAGAAATAATGTCCAACAGGAAGATCAATCCTAAATCTACTAAATATTAGCATCAGAATCAGGTTTTACAGGGATCTGAAACCACAAACTTAAACAAAAAAAAAAGAACCCAGGTTTTACAGAGACCTGGAAACTCAAAATAAGTTTTAAAACTAAGAACCAAGTTTCATAACCAGTAATAACATCCAAAAAATGGGACCAGAACAAAAATAAAATCAGCAAAGAAGATCCTAGTCTTCTAATTCCAAAATCATCTTCACCGCCTCCTTTCCAAAATCATCTACCTTTAATGTTACTAATCAAGGACAAAACATGAAATCAAAGAATAAATTTTATAATTTCTCAAAATTACATTATATGAGAGGTTTTTGTGTAAATTTATATTATGAAAATAAAATTCTTTCAAAAAAAAAATAGCTAAAAAATTGTGTTAGATATCTTGTTATTTTATATCCTGTAGCAACTAGGAGTTGTATTTTATAGCAACTAGAAAAAAAGAAAAAGAAAAAATATATATCCAAAATGTTTAGAATTAAATTTTGAGAGAGGTATTTTTTATTATGAACTCTTAATTGAAAAATATCTTTCAATTTATTCATAACTCCTCTCATTTATGAGATATTTGGTTTTTATTATTTTAACCAAGAACATTTATTTTCATGCCATCAATCACATTTTTCCACTATTTATCAAACATCAAAAGAATCATTATAGACACATTCATCATCAAATATACAAAATACATGGTAAAAATAATCAATCTCTCATATTCTTCAACAAATTGCCCTTTTAAATAGACATGCCAACTTCAGGATTCTTGGATCTTATTAGGGATTCTATTGATTTCTGTCACATTTCACCTCATTCATTTTGGAAATATTTTGAAGTAAAACCAAGAATATTTGTTAGAATCCAACTAAACAATAAATAGAATACAATTCATATCACCTAATAAACTTCACATTAATTTCCTTGAGGTTGATCAAACTAAAATTATTCACACCTCCATTGACAAAATATTATGTATTGATTGGATGTAATGGATATTTTTAAGTTATTTTAGGGTAATATCATGAAAATAGAAGATTTATTCATTTTCATGTACAAAAAAAATGTCTTGATCCATGCCATTGACAATATCTGAATAATGTCTTGGCATATGTGACCAACTAATTGGTAATTTTCATTGTATTTCTAATGATTATATAGATTAATAATCAATTTTTTTAATTGTCATATTTCATATTGTGTGCATTATCATTTTCTATCTGAAGCACTGACTACAGAGCTAATGGTTTTACTATTATCTAGTTTTTATTCTCTTGGGGACTACTTCTATGTATTCTAATAAGAACTTGGGTGGATACTTTCATTTTTTTAAACTAATATTGTATTGTAAATGTTTATAGGTTATTGATGATGTTTTATATGAAAGCTCTTGGATTTATAACAATTTTTTTGCAAGGAATTTCTCTTTGTTGATAAAATAAACACCCACCAGTGTAATACATGTTGGGTTGTGAAACCTACACTTTTGATGCACATTTCAAATATTTTCATATTACTTGAGGACCATTCCACATAAATTTTTATATCATGATGCGTACACACAACATGAATATTTCTAAAAAATTAAACATTATTTCACACCAAAAAATTACCAAGCTACATTATCTAGATCTAGTTTACTAAGTGACTAAATAATTAGACAACATGAATACATAAGTCATGCATTACTAATTTTATCAGGAGTTCTTCCCCATTATCAAAGATCACTTCTTTTTCCATCACTATGGTGAATTTTATGCAGCTAATTGGTTTGACTCAATGGCTATGGTATAACTTATTCTTAACCTCTCTTCCATGTTATCATTTATAGAAAATTCTATAAAAAAAAATCAACAATGATAACCTTTGGGCATTATTGATAGGTCTTGGTTAGAAAACTAGTTCTCTAGCTGACTAATATCTATTTAAACAAAAAATTCAACAATGAAAACCCTTAGGAATTGTTGATACTTTTGGGTTAGAAAACTAGCTTGTTAACTACCCACAACTAAAATAAATGAGCCTAAGTGGAAAACCAACTTGTTGGCCACTTAGGAGTAAAATGGTAAAAATAAAAAAATAAAAAATAAATCAATAACTATGTACTTTTTGGTCCTCTTTTGCATCATCATCCCTTCCTATAATTTGAACCAATTATTCTCTCCTTTAATAACCTTTATCTACGGACTTTATGCTATAGGATGTAGATTATGTGCTACAAGATGCAAACTCTACACTATAGGATGTAGATTCTAATCCTATTGACTAATTCATAGTTGCTACAAGTTGAATTTTTCATTTTTCAAAGGGATTATTTTTGAGGTAACCACTTTCATTGGGTGAAAAGTAAAGTATCACAAATTTATAAAAGTTATTTAAACCTTGTCTTATTCACTTTGCTTATATGTTTACTCTTTTTCACATTCTCATGACAATTCAATAAGCTTATTTTTGCTTCATAGAACTGATTTCTCCACCATGGGATGTTTTTATTTCTTGTTCATCTAGTTGAACATCCACTCTAGTATTAGACTTCACAATTTCCATTTATTTAGATAGTTGTTTTTGTAGATTCCAATCTTCCTACACATTCTTTCCATCATTATGGATTGTTTATATCTACACCTACTCACACTACCTAGAGGACATTCTACTTGTCCATCACTACATTTTCTACATGTCTTAGATGTAAACTTTTAGTTTGCTACATCATTCAAGATATTTGGTTGTTGAATTTTTGGCTTCAATAACATGATTGTTCGATTACATGATCTTCTAGACTTTCTAAATGGATCTTTTAAAACATCTACTATGATTGGTAAACCATTCTACATTAAACTTATTATGATTTTTCTCTAGATTACTCATTTATTTATTCACTAGAAATGTTTTATGTAATCATCTATTTTTTGTGCTATATATACCATGCCTTTCATTGATATTTCTTCACCCATCTATCTTCATACAATATATATTCCATATCCCACTTCATTCCTCCATGTCATGTTTCTCACCATTCCATGAAAAAAATTTCCTTTGGTTGAATCACATAATCTATATAGTACCCTATTCAACACTTAGTTGTGGGGTCTTCCACTTGAGGACAAGTGACTACTTGCAATTGGGGGGAGAATGGTCCATATATTTCAATCTATGTCCCTAGGCTTAAATGGCATTAATAATAGAGTTGGGGGGAGTGCTTTCATGAGGTATTATGCAAATAAATATACATTATATTTATAGTTATTTTATCTTCACATGATTAGCACATAATCCTATTTTTTGGAGGTTCAATAATTATGAAGTATGGCATATAAAAAATGAAAAAAAATATAGAGAGAAATAAAAATATCCTACTTAAACTCCCATGGTTTTGCATCATATTAGACCAACAAATTTCTTGAAAAATAATTTCATTTCAAAGGCACATTATCATAAATTATTTCAATTTGTTATGTCTATTTATAAGGATAAAAAAGATATACTCTTTGTGCTTTCAGTCATTATACATACTACATACCTTCCTACTCAGAACTTACCTCATTTTATTTCAGAAGGGACATGAAATTGGTTAAGTTGGGGGGGTTTGATAAGCATGATAAATGGTACTCATATTACTATATATTCAACCTTTACCCATTGTATAATCCAAAATTTCATATACCCATAATACCATTTCATCCATAATTATACAAATTAACACAATATATGTTTATGATGCATATATTCATTGTTATGTATTAAGGAATGATTATTTATAGAAGAAATAATATGATTTATTTTTATTTTTATTTGGTGTTAGTAATGGTGAAGGAAAAATATAGGTTATTCAATAGTCATCCTTCTTGGACATCTTACAACAACTACCTAGATTTTTTAGAGCATACTAATTTGCAAATATTAGTAAATGTGAGATCAAGGAGTTTTATAATATTAAATATTATTTCATATTTATATTTCCCTTGAAATATTATACACTTTTAAAAAATACATCTTATTTTGAGTCCATATGTAAAATTTATGGCTCTCGGAAGTATCCTGTAGTAACTAGTTCTATGCATCTTGTAGCCACGACTGTAAGTGACAATTGAAGGTAACATCTAGCTATCATCATATAACAAATTTTTGTTGACTTAGTTGGATGTAGAAATAGTTTGAAAGGTTATAAAAAATTTGGTGACTTGGATAAATAATATCTTCCATGATTTTATGAGCAAGAATAGTGTCATGAAAATAGGTAGCAGTGATTCTCTCAAACCAAATCCTTCTCACGGATTATTTATATGAATTATTTTGTTTTATGCATAGTTGTTGTAATAATATACTTAAAAATTGTTTAATTTTTTTATTTGGTTTCAACCTCCTACATTTTTTATCCTATAAATAGGGCACCTATATCTCTTATAAAAATGTATAAGCTTATGAGAGAAGGGAGAAAAGAAGCATATTTTGTAAGATAGCTTTTATAATTTTATTGTAGTAATTCCTTGTTACATTTTATTAATATGAGTAAATATTTCTAAGTCAATTTTATTATTTTAAGATTAAGAATTGAAGCTCAATTAGGAAGGAGGAAGGCCCCTCTTTGGAAGTCTTGTATAAATAATCTGACCCGTTAATTAGCTAAGCATGTTACTTATTTCATTTATGTGTTGAGTTTTTTATTTCTAGTTGTGTGATTTTTAGATTTATATATGATTATTTTAAGGAAACCTCTAAATATAAAGTAGTATAATTATTTGATTCATGATTTTGTATAAGTTTTCAATTCAACATTTTATTTCTTGCATAATTTTGAACATTTTAGACTACAACTAGTAGAATGCCAAATTAGATGGATTAAGTGTGCACATACAGTGACATCATCCTATCAAGCTTACATTCTTAGGTTGATAATTAAATGAAATTATAAGATATATGTCTATGGTAACTCTCCTTGTTCATTTTAATCAAGAGAATTATAGCTGATTGTGAATCTACTCCTAGACAACCTACAAAAAGAAGATATACCTATTATTTTGGAGTAAAAACAAGTTGCTACAAATATTTTAGGTAGCCTCAACAAAGAGGAGATACATTTCATATAAATTGATGAGGCACCTAATATTGAATAATATCCAAATATATAATAAATTATATAAGATACAATGGTTTGAGGCATGAATGAGGAACCTCCAAACATAGAATAACCTATAGAAGAGACATTGGTTGGAGGAAACAATTAAGAACCTCAAAACATAGAATAACCTATAAAATGGACATCTGTATTGACCCTTAAACCATACTCTTAATCAATACCAATCATAAAAAAATGTAAAACATAAATTAGTGAAGAATAATATGAGGCACATCCTAATAGTCCTTTATAAGAACAAAATGTACAACATATATTAACAATTTCATGGTCTGAGGCATCTCTGAGACAATAAAAAGAATAAAATTATTTCCTTAAGAAGTTACTTCAAGGTAAGGAAGGCAATATTTTTTATTTTTAGAAATAAATCTAATAGGTTAAAATTTAAGTATCTTGAATAATATGTTAATATTACTCAGTTATAACTTGAGGTAGAAGAAACTAGCTTAGACAATCTAGTCCATATAGTCCAAGAGAAAAAACATGTACAAACTAATCTATTTTATACTAATTTATTCATAGTATGGGATAATAATTGTAAATATTTTAATTAAGTTAGATAATTAAACATAAAATTGAAAGAGTAACTTCAAGAATAAAAATAATAAAAATAGAAGATTGAGTCTAAGTTACAAGAAACCTACCAAATTTTAGAAAAACTACTTACATGTAGGAGACTTGCTTTTACATATGTATTTTTTATTGAAGAATAGTTATATAGATGGTAGTTTTTTGGAATATATTGTGTACTACCCCGTTATTTTAAAACTAGAAAATAGTTCACAACAACATATTTTTCTATCCCTCTTAATAAAAAAATATTCTATGAGTTTTTTTTACATAAGTACTTTATAGGGAACATGGTATTCTTTATGTTCAAGTTATATGTGGGGGAAGTTCAAATAAGGGCTTTCATTTTCTCTTTGAAAAATTAGACTGTTTGTAAGGATAGAACTATTTAGTATACTACCCAAGTAACTAATATAGGAATTAAGATGAGACGTGAGAAACTTGATACAAATTACCTTACTAGACACTTCAAATACCGGTCACAAATACTAGGGTTAGTGGACTAGTATCCAAGAAATATGTTAAAGAAATATGTTATGAAGTGATAGTGATCTTGAGGCATATTGTTAGAGATATTTCTAGGTACCTTACTAATCATGCACAAATTATTGGAATACCTTGGTATCCAATTTTTAAAAATATAGATAATTTCTCCAATAAACCTAAAGTGGTCTCTTATAATAACTAACAATGTTTTGGAAATGATGAGAGAATTCAGGAATAAGTGGGTTGGTATGAGGTATAAACCTCCAATCTTACTAGTACCAATGCCCATATGGATAAATGAAACTAGGTAGCCATTAGATCATTTTAAAAGATGGAGAAAAAGAGTCAAAGAGTATAAAGGCCATGCTAATAAGGGATAGAAAACATGGATGAATTTATAAAAACTTTATGACATAATCCTTATTTTGGAAAGGATGAAACAAAATAGGGAATAATAGTAGCTATAGACTATATTAGGTCATGAAATAGCTTACTTTAGGAAGAGATGATTAGGCCAATGTATAACTCATTACATCCTATAAACTACCCTCTTTTTCTATCCTTATATCACCCAAAAGTTCTTATATGTTAATTATAGAAATTATAGTTGGTTTAAAGTAGAAAATGAGATAGTTATTTTTGTTATCCTTTAAAATTCATTGTTATTATTTTTTTCAATGAATTTATACCAAATATGTGTAATAATATTAAATTTTGTATGACTAGGTACTAGAATCAAATAATTATGTTGTGACATCATGAATATCTACTAAGAAGCATTTTTTGAAGATAACTCTAGAGCTTAGGTTGTTGAGGGAACCATACTAGAAAAACTCTAGAGATCATAAAATTATTTCTAGAGGTCATTAGTGAAAATTTATAATATTTTTATAGATATACTAATGTCATAATTACTAGATGTTGAGATCATCATAATAATTTTGAAGGTACCCAAAAAATGAGGATTTCAACTCCATAGATATACTGAATAAATTTTGAGCTAATTTAAAATATATATATATATTATATATTATAAATATATATTACTATAAATAGAAATGGAAATTGTAACTTTCTCAAAATAGTTATGGATACTACAACTTTTGCTTCTATTAAATGGATAGACAACCATCATTGTTCAATCTTATACCTGATTCTCAATAGTAGATCATGCATATCCCAAGATTTAGAATAATCGATCTTTTGATCCTATCAAAGTGGAATAGGGTGCCAGTTTGAAATATGAGATATTTTTTAATATTTTAGTTTTTATATTGTTAGTCTTATTTTTGAAATTTGTTGTAAACATTGTAGTATAATGTTTGATATAAGAAAGTTGATTTTGAGATAATAATTGAAATAGAAAATATTTTGTATTCATACTTATATAACCTTTTTTTCATATAAATGAGAATTCAATGTTGAATTATTTTAAATATATTAAGAGATTATTATTTGTTTCATTCCTATTTAAGGGAGGATCAAGGACCCAATTATTTTAAGAAAGAAGGATTGATTTGTTATTTATAGATTAAGTATATTTTCCATTATGTTTTCAATTTTATATGTTAATTTTCTTAATCAAATCATTATTTTTTCATTTACCTCCAATATTGTGTGTGTTTTTACAATCATTTTTATTTATAGACTCTCCATTCAGGTTTCATTTCAAGTTTCTACATTCTATCATTTCTAGCATTTGATTTAATTTAGTTAAACTTTATAATTAAAACCATTCTTTTCAAAGTGTGTTTTCCATTTCAATAAATTTTAATCATAGAATATTTTTCATGTAATTTAAAATATAATTAATTTAAGGGTTTTCTTTGAATTATAATAATTTAGTTAGTTGTTCAAGAAAATTTACTTTCATTGTATAAGATGATTAGCCAAACTATTTCTTGCCCTATTATATATATAACCTTTAGACATTTATCAAACTGATATGATTTAACTTAATGAAGTTAATTTAATCAATATAACACAATAAACCTAATTAGGCTGATATTATCTAGTGAAATGGGACTAAAATGAACTCTATTCTTCAGGTCAATACAATCTAGTTTAATAAGACTAGAAAGAATTGTATCAATTAGATCAATATAATATCATGTGATAAAAATAGAATGAATTTTATAATCCAAGTTGATATTTTTTTTAAACTAAGGTAAAATGATAAATATAGTTATGATTATGGAAAAGAGATTAATAATGTATCGACACATCCAGGGACATGGACAATACCAATTGAAAAATTAGTGGATGCTAATCAAATGACACTAGAACTATTTGAATTTTGGCCATTGTTGTTGAAATATTTTCAAGGTAATAGGATAATTTTATTTAAAAATGGTACTTTATAGATGATATCATTATCTAATTAAAATATAACTATATTTACACTATAATGTTTGTTGGCCAGTGTAGTTTTTTATAATAAGATCTATAAAACAATAACTATATCAGCATAGTTTATTTTATGGCAAGTGATTTTTTTTGAAATATAAATAATTATATAAAAAATAATTTTTTATGGATATTTTATTTTGATTAAATGTTAAAAAATTTATCATTAAAAATTTGTGTCATTTTTAATGTAGTTTCTTGTAACAGGAGGCTAAATTGAAACTATATCAACACTTTTGAAGTTATGGTCAATGTAATGCATTTTAAGAGGATGAATTTATAAATGATGATCAATGGAAATGAGACTTTTTATACCTAATATAAACCTAAATTTACCTATTTATATTGTTTATAAGCATACAAATTTGGATTTTATATTTTCCTTACCATTTAGTACTTAATGAATATAATGTACATTTCTTTATTATTTATGGCTAAATTTTTTGTTTCAAGATTTTTGCTTGCATCATATAATTTTAATATTTTTTGAGTTTAATATTGATTTTTTATGTTTATATATCATGGATAAATCATGAGTGCATGAATGAATTCAAATCATAGTAACTAGGAAAGCCATTATGTAACAACTGGGTAGGCTAACCTATAACACCTATAATAGTTGAATCATGTAACCCATAACAACTAATAGGTTGATGACAACAACCCATAACAATATATTGTGTATTTTTTATAGTTTTAAAATATTAATTTACAAAAAAATAATATCATGTAACCACTTAAGTCATAATTGGACAACCCATAGCTACTATATGATAATTTTTCTAGCCTATAGCCTAATTAAAATGATTCAAAAATGAAACTAAGTTGTTATGCATGATGATATATGGAAGTTAATAAGGTATAAAAATAGATTCCATGGCCTGTAAAATATTAGGATGAAAACCAACTATGCCACCATTACTTACTTACATATGGACCATATTTCTCTATTATTGCGACCACATAATTGGATAGCTTTGTTATCTATAGAAAATGTATGGTTTTTTATATCTTATTATATTATATTGTAATAATAAATTTTAATAATATATTTAATATAATTTGGAATAAATTAGAATTAAGTTATAAGGAGTTAGAACAAGTAATAAATCATTGTTATTATTTCAGGACAATATAAACTCTTTGTAATTTTTTTTGTAGAAATACCCACATTATAACAATATATTTATTGAAAGAATAATTATTTTTATGTAAAAGAGTATTTTTTTTAAATGGAAGGATTTAAACTAATATTTTACCAAAGAGGATCTGTTTTGTGTTAAATATTTGAAACTATTGGTATAGTTCTTATTTTTTGGTAAGTATAATTTATATTTGAGTTATATGTATGTTTAGTTTTTAAGTTAATTAGTTAATAATTTGATATTTGTGTGAATTTTATTAGTTCTTAAGGAATATTCCAAATCTATAAAATAAATAAGTTCATTTACATTTTATCAAGTGTTCATTTTAATTACAATGAGTGTGATTTCCTTTCCAAGCATTTTAATTTCATGAAATTTAATTTGCATAAGAGTTTTCCTATACACAACCTATAGTCCCTCAATATCTTCAAAGAGTTAGAGTTGAATATATAATGCTAACATCTTTCCAAACTCATGGACCCCATGTTGATAATTAATGGAAGTAACATAGCCAATAAACCAAGTGATTTACCCTCAGAAGAGGTATGTTGTGTTGTATGTGAGATATTAGTCTTATATGAATTTAATTGGTAGTTTGATTATGATTTACAATCAACACATTTAGGATCATCCCCAGGGTAGTTTATTTTGAAAGGAATAAAATTTATAACTATATCAGAACATTTAGGATCATGGCGAATGTGATTGATTATAGGTAGTTGCAACTGAATGATATCATGTTAGCCAATATAATTGGAAATAAGTAATTGCATCAGTCATTTGGGTGTGTTATAATATGTTAAATTTTAAATAGGATAAATATGATCACTATTAATTTTCATATAATCTCAGGTCTTAGAATCACCTATAATTAATTTTTTGTTAGGAATTTGAATTAATTTTTATTCATAAGATCATGAGTTGGAAAAAGATTGAATGTGAGTTGAGATTGATTACTTATCCTTATAAGGCCTTCCATGAGAAGGATAGACGGTGCGTAAAAATACTAAAAACCATAACCATTTATTTTTATGGGGATTTCTCAATATGGGAAAATCATAAGAGATATTTTCATCCATGTCATAATTATCATCAATGAGAACATCCACTATTATGCTAGGGTCTTCACCTCTATCATAATTACCATAATAGATGGGAAAATTATGATATTAATTTTCAACCATGTGAGAAGTGGTGATGTTTGGATCATAAATATATTCATAGGGATCATCATAAATTTGAGGACCATAATGATAAACTTTAATCCCATTATAAGTTTCATTATTTTGATATTAACCCTAGTAAAAAGGATCATTGATGCCTTTGGGGGGATATTACCAAAAATCATGTGAGAAATAGGAAAATAATCATTAGTGTCATAAAACTTATAAATGGGGATATCTTCTATAGTTTTAAGGTCTTTACCTCCTTTAGAATAATCATCATAGATGGTAAAATAATGGTGTTGATGTTTAACCATGTAAGAAGTGGGGAAGATGGGATCAAAAAGATTCACATAGGGATCATCATAAATAGGAGTACCATATTGATAATATCTTGTCCCACTATAAGTTTCATCATTGGGATCTTCACCACATTAATAAGGATTATCATGGGTGGTAATAACATCATCTATAGGATTTGTAGGAAATTGAGTAGATTAATTTCACCATGAGGAGATTCCTTCAATGGTGGTTATATAAGGTAGACAAGAGTAACCAATGAAAAATTATAATGGGTTGAGATTCACATTGAAAATCCTAGGAGAATACATCATGATTAATAAAAATAAAAATAAAATATGGAAAAAAAGGTTGAATAAAATAAAAATTTGGTATTAGGGATGCTAATATAATTGATTACTAAATGTGAAAAAATAGATTGTATCATATTTGTTGATATAGTAAGAAATAAAGTTGTAAAATAATGATTGTATTAGGATGGCCCATATAGTTCGATAAAAAAAAATTGTTTGAACCAATTGTAGTACTAGGATGGGTAATATAGTTTGTTAAAAATGAAACACAACTGGTGACTAAAGAAAAGGACTATATTGGGTTTATTGACAAAGTATAGATTAAGAGAAATAAATATAAATTTGTATTGAGTTGGTCTATATAGTAAGATCAAAAACTGAATTGTATCAATTTTTACAATGTAGCTATTAAAAATATATAATTACATAAAGCTAGTCAATACAATTCAGAAATTAATAAAATTGGTAAACTAACTAATTTGGGTGTGTTTTATTTGTAGGATCTTAGATATAATAATATCAGACATAGATAGTGAAAAAGGCATAAATGGTAACTTACTACAAATGATTCCAGTATATTTAAAAAAAAATCCCATATTTGAGGTACATTGAGAGTAACTTCCTAAAGTAATTACTTATTAATGAATTAAAAATTAAAATAGATGAACACCAAAGTGGTTGGGTAACATGTTAATATCATAATTGGAAATATATTCCCACATATATACTCTGAAATACATAGTAGAGTAGTAAATTACCATGTCTATGGTAACCTCATATGAAATACCTTGATTTAATTAAGAACAACCATTAATTTAATGATAAATAAAACAATGAAACAACTTGGTCTAATAATTCTACATCTGATTCCCACCATTTTAAAAATGTAAGATATGTTCATAGTTAAACTAGAGGAGCTATATATGACTTGGTCATTATAATATATTCATGATGATATCCAATTGATTTTATCATCTTTTATCCCAAAGCCAACCTAGGAGGATACCCAATCATCCTTAGAATATTATGGCAGGCCATAATTTATGCATTCATTAGTTATAGGTTGGGGAACATGGTAATTTATAATAGTAACATTACCAAGAAACTAGTTCTCTATCTACCATCCCAAACCTCAAGTGAAGAACAATATGGAATGGTATAAGATGAGGAAAATGAGTTAATCTCACTATATAATGTTTTCAAAATATAACGTAACCCAGATGTAAAATACCAAGAAGATTAAACAATCATTTGAAATTTATTAAAAACACCTATTAGGTAATTATACTCGAAGACAATGTATTACAATGCCTAGCATGCCTCCTCTCTAAATTTATTCCAACATAATAAACCTCCACTAGTGGGAGAGACATTTTTCATAAGCTAATACCACACCATTGCAACCTTATCCCATTGGTAGGAAGCCTAGAATCCATGGGATACTTATCTAGAAAAGTATAAATCCTACTTATATGCCCTCTCAACACCAATAACAAGTTGAATTTTAAACAAGAAACTTAGCTTATGTCTATGATTTAAAAACATAAAAATGATTTTAATTGAATAACATTGTACAAAACGCATCCACCTTGATCTATCCACTCACCATATCTACAACAAAGATGAATGTAAACCCATCCACCAACCACAAATAATAATAAATCATGTTGTCAAATACATATCTAAATTAGAACTACAAAAATTCCTAGACACTAGATTTATCTATCCAATATAAAATAGTTAGTGGGATTTTTATCTTTTAATTATGATTAAAAAAGGAGGAAAATTGAATATTTGTATAGAATATATAGAACTAAACAAATCCATGAGTAAATATCACTTTCTTCTTATTTTCATTGATAAATTTATTTACACAGAAGGAAATAAATTCTACTCTTTTCTCGATAGATTTAGTGGTTACAATCATATTAGAATATCTCATCAGAACCAAGAAAAAATGACATTCACATGTCCTTAGATACTTATACATACTTTATACTACCATTTGGATTATGTAATGCTCTGTCCACCTTTTAAAGGGTTGTTCCAAGTGTATTTTATAATTTATCCTATGGTTATGTCAAAGTATACATGGATGACTTCACTATTTATGGAGACACATATGATGAATCTATTTAGAATCTTGAGAAAGTCCTTTAAAATTTCCAAGATAACTAGCTATCTTTAATTCATGAAAAATGTTTTATGATGATGATGGAAGGAATAGTATTAGAACACCACATCTCAGCCACATGAATAGAATTTGATCTTGTTAGGATAGAATTAATCAGTAATCTACCAAATCCATGAAAATAAAAGGATGTTCACAATTTTACGATAGTAAAATATTATAACATTTTTTTGTTTTACATTCTAAATATGATGACTTTGAGTGTATTCTTACATGTGAACAAGAATTTTAGGAGCTAAAATACATTATATTATTACATCCAATATTTTTTGAACCATATTGGACATTTCCATTCCACATCCATACATACTCATCAAACAAAATGATGGGAGATATCCTATGATAAAAATAATGAACCTTAAGCTATAGCATATATTCTATTAGCAAAAATCTTCAATGTACAAAGCTTAACTACATGATAGTGGAGAAATAATTTATTGTAGTTGTATATGCCATCAAAAAATTTATAAATACATAAGATGCTATGTTTTTTTGGTACACATGGATAATGTTTCAATCATGTATTTAATGAATAAACTAGCAGTTAATGGTTTCATAATTAGATGGTTATTATTCTTGAAAGAGTTTGACATCACTATTATAGATGGACTAAGGAAGGAAAATGTAATTGTATACTTTTTATGACTAACATATTATGAACATGGTCATATTATATATTATTATTTTCTACACGAACATGTGTTGGGGAAAACATTCCCTTAATTTTGAAAATTGGGGCCCTTGAGATGTTTTAGAACCTTGTTATCAAAAGAATTACTATGTTCCTAGGTTTTTGGGGAAGTTTAAGGTCATCCATTCTAATAGGGTAGAATATTTTATTGTAATTACATTTTATTATGAATAATGGTACTAATGGTTTACCCTATTTGTGATAAATGTAGGTTTCATAGAGAAGACACTGGCATGTACTGACCAACAATTCACCACTTGATTTTAGGTTAGTTTTCACTAACCTTTAATCGACAGAAATCAAATTTTGGACTCTCTTCAACAAAATCCTAAGTCTAAAAACCTTTGGTTTGAATTCAAAATTTGGTGGGATAAATATAGGGGGAACACTTTATCCTACATTAGACCTAAGTATAATTTTATATTAAGGCTTAGTCATGTTTATTAACATGACCAAACCTTAATACAAAATTATACCTATGTCATTACATATTCTCCCTTTAACACCCTAGCCAATTTTAACCACATCTTAAAATGGTTTTGTAATGTCCTTTTTTATTTCCTAATTAATCCCTTTTATTAATTATTATCCCAAGTTTTAATCCTAACATCCCCTTCATGTTTATTAACACAAATAGACCCTATAGTTAAAACTTTGGTCTAAATCCTTATGAATATCGAGTCCTAACATAGCTTTCATGATTGATTACATATCTAAAAATCCTTGATTCATTGTGAGATCCAATCCAATGGAGTGAGGAAGGTCTCAACAATGATTTAAAATGAGGCACCTTACAAAGATTTATAGTTCTCATTGTGGCTATGATAAAGATCTAACAAAGAAAATTGAAGGATTAAGAGTTACAGCTTTGATAGAGAACCATAAGGCAATCACTTATGCCAAAATTTGTTGGTAAAGGGTCCCACTTATTTAAAAATAATAATGACATGTGACTAATTAGATCACCGTCTGAAGGCCCTCGCTACATCATACACACCTAATCCAATGGAGCAAGATGAATCCAAAATCCTAGGAATCTCCACGATGATGTCATGTGTTATCTTCACATAAAAATACAATAATATTATGGGTTTAAAATTGAGACTCTCACATCATTTGATGACTGTGAGGATGTCTATGATGTTAGAGAGACTATCAATTTTAATAGAGTCTAATATTTTACCTAGACAAAGGGAGAATATTTAAATGTTTTAATGAGGTTCCTTTTGATATTTTGAAGAAAGCCTTAACATAAATGGATTTATCCTAAATTTCTATGTGTTTATAAATATCAAATCAAAATAAGCTTAAAAATTCAACCTAAGACCTAAATTTACATGATCCTTAGAATTGAATTAAATTCTATGCATTTTGTAGGATCATATGGATCTTGGCTAATCATACAAGAATGATCCAATAGTGCGATATCTTTGAGTGGAACCTAGGAGACCTAAAGGTTGATACATGGAATGATCTCGAGTATTAGAACTCGATGGGTATGAGAATATGATAATTCACGTAAGCATTAAACTTGGTGGTTATAGTGAGCAATGAGGTAAAAGACCTAAGAAAATGATCAATGGTTTTCACTAGATCCTTGGATCCAATCTAATGAAGCAAAACCCAAAGGTAGAACTTAAAGTCTAATGACTAGTTATCAATGACGAAATTATGAAAAATACTATAAAAGGATGCCAAATGGATGCCACATAGGATCCACATAAGGAAAAGATGACAAAACTTATATTTCATCCATCTTGGAATGCAAAGGTATTAGATAAAAAATCATAATCAGATCAAATATATGAATGAACCTAGGTCCAAATCGCCTCTACCATTAAATCTCCAAGAAACTTAGCATACATCATTGAAATTGTGATTAGTTAGACCTCAGTTTAGCCAAAGCAATCCTAAGTGTGAATAATAATAATCTATAAACTTCATGAAATTGGTGTTAAATAATCTAAAATTTTAGGAATTAACGACAGTGGGAAGGTAATAATGGAGGGAAGAAATAGAGCTCTACCTATCTATAGACCATCTAGTTCATATTTTTAAAGGCACTAAATTTGACATCATAGCATTAAATAATGGGTATAAGAATTGGTCTAATCTCTTCTTCACAATATAAGAGATGTAGCCCCTCACTCAAAATGAAAGAAGAATTAAGGTGGTTAACACCAAATTCCAGGACCTAGTCACTATGTAATTAGTTGGCCTTCATCATGAAACTAATAAAATTGAGGTACTTCATTATATCGATGTACTTCTCCACTTTTGTTGAATTTAGAATAGATGATGACTAGATTGTGCATGATGGAACATCTAAAAGGATTACTTATGTTTCCCCTATAGCTTTTGAGGATTACTATAAACTCCCATGATTTGATGTTAATTTACCCTCGATCAAGAATTGAGCCACCTACAATGACCCCAACACTATCCTTAGACCATGTTTCAACCAAGGAAGTCATGTATTTAAAGATTACCAAGGAAAGATTCTAATTGCCTATTTTAGGGAAGGAATTAGGGTTGTCATGACCTTACTAAATAGGATTTTTAGGGATGCCATAATCACCTAAGTAAACCCCACCTAGGTTTTCTATGTGTATTTCTTGATATATTAAAAACTCACCCCTCCTATTAGAGATATGATGACCATTCATTTAGGTCATAAATTTTCAGCCATTAAAATGATGACCAACAATTAGTTCTTTATGATGTCTTATTTTCTTGATGCCTTACTTTCTTCCACCTAATTACCTAACATCAAAAATTGGTCTCCCAGTAGTAGAATCACCATCTCCCATCATTATTTCAAGCTTCATATTTTCAAATATAGGAAACATATTCAATTCATTTTTGATTGCATTTATCCCACTTTGGTTGAGGCTAAAATTGGATCCATTATACCTAGGATGCACCCCTTAATAAAAATGTATGTGGAGATGATGGTAGATGTATGGTATTATCCTAATTGCACTATAATTAGAATTGAGGGAACCATGTCCCCACCATATAAGTTACCTTATATGTGCCAAAAATCTAATCAAGCAAGAAATCACCTTCCAACTCATAAGTGGAATTGATGGGGTACGCAATTCAAATAAAAAATGCCTCTTCCACCAATTTCCATTGATAATTGGAAGGACCACATTCCAAGATAGGAAGTAAGTAGACATCATGTCTAGGTAGAGAGAATATTTTATCTTCTAAATGGATGAATTAAGGATGTATGATCCTAAAGGGGTAGTATGGGTAATTTAAAATAAAATAAATTGCCTAATCTAGTAAATGAACACTAGCCTAGGGTTTATGACCATGTATACATCAAGGCAAGCAACTTTGAACAAGTGCTAGCTAGACTTAAGGAATTAAATTTCAAATTAGAACATAGAATGAAAAATAAAATAAAACTAATAGGGGCATTTGGTAAATTTCATCCTCTATAGTATCATATATTTCCTTCCACCTCTAGAGCACCTCAACCACCTTCTCAAGTGGGATTTCTACCTCCTCAAGTGGAATTGCCACAACCTCAAGACCCTGGTAAAAAATAACTAAAGAAAGGCCAGGTGAGGCTAGCTCATCTTCAATCCCTACACAAAAACCACCATATTCTATGGAACATGTAGACATGGTGTATCTTTATCCATATGAAATAGTTGAAGTTTTTTTCAAAGTTCTTGCAGAATCCTATGATTTGAAAGAAGAAGAAATAGGTGAAGACCTTACCATCCAAGTAGGATAAATTTAATGAACCCATAAATAAATGGAGGGGATTGAAAAGGATAAGGGAAAAGAACTAGTGTTGGATATAGTTCCAACCAAAACTTAGAGGAAGAAGAAGATAAAGTTAGACCTTTTCCCTACCAAGTCTAAGAAACCAAAACTTTCATTTGTCCATCCAGCCCAAGACATAAATTTATTCAGTGATGAGTTCCATATCCAAGGACTAGTCATTCCATATTGGTTCATTTATGGGAAACTCCAAAATATTCCCTCCATAGCCCATTCATGGGATCTAACATAGAATATCAATATCAGTGTGCATAAGAACCTTTAACCATGGATAATTGAAATGATGAAGGAACAAGAAGAAAGAATAGTGGAATAAAAATGGGTTGGTGCTAAGAAAATGGATGTTCTAAGAGAATCTAGTAGCACAAAGGTGTAAATTCAAAAAACCACCAAGTTCATGAAGCCTACTACTATAGTGCATTTCAATCTAGACACCTCATGGATAGAAAATATTACCACTAGAAAATCTCAAGTGGGTATAGAAGAGTTCACCTTCCAAAGGTAGAACCATTTGTGGGCCTAACTCTAGTGCAAGGATATGAAATAGGAAAGCATCCCATTCACTAGGAAGATGTGGAGAGACTAGTTAGGGCTCAATTAGTATAGGTCATAATAAGAATTAGATGGATGAAGTAAAAGATAAGCAATTTGGAAAAGGAAAAGTTGGACTTAGAACCCCAAGCCATCCTCTCAATGCCTGATAGTATGATAAAAATGTGAGTGAATCATTATTTGACATGTTTGAAGCATTGAAGACCATGAAACTTAGGTAGAGTACCTTGACACAACAAGTTGAATTAACCAAAGCTTTGGTCACCCAATGGAAAGATTCAAAAGATAAAATAGATGAGCTCATCAACATGTAAGTAAGGAGAAAGATATCAGGCTTTGAAACTATTATCCTAGGACACTTGAGTGTAGTCCTAGGAATTTTTGTGGATAAAGTATAGGAATTGACCACATGGCACAATAATGTCAACAAACTTGTGAATTAAGATGGGAGTTTTATTAATAGAATTTAAAAACTCTTAGGAACCATTCTAAAATAGCCTTCATAGCCCACTACCATTGAGTTAATAGATGATTAATAATTCAAATAGAGAGCCACTGTAACTATTTAATAAATCAAAGGAACCAAGGCCAATCTAGCAACAAGAATCACAAGATCATGGATACAATGTTAAATTAAGGGGAGTGAATTTAAAAATCTAGAAGCATCAAATAGGTTATGGATAGAAATGACAAATAATTCAATGAGATAATAGACTAGAAGAATGGATGGTTAATGAAGCCTACAGTAGATTTTGACTTGATTAATAAATAAAATACTAAGGCCAAGAACATGCTCTAATAAAGGTAGCTAGAGGGCCCACCATAAACTTAATAGAATATTTTATTGATTATAATTCTATATGCATTTTTAAAATAGATTATTGTATTGTATAAATATATGCTAGTTTGTTAGCATGTATATTTCTAGTTAGTCCAATGTAGAAGGTCATATATATTCTAGAATTTTCATGAAAGGATAGTTATGCTTATTTTCCACATATGTATCTTGAAAATTGACTGGTACACTACTTATACTCCCTATAAATAGGTGGTGTTACGATTTTTTAAGAGAGATATTTTGGAACAAAATTATATACTTGAAAAAGTTAATACAGCTAAGGTTTTCTAAAAAGTTTGTCTATATGGTTAAGGGTTAATAGATTTTTCTCTCAATTTCTTATATAGATCTTAAATTTAAATGGTTTCCTTGAATGTTGAATTACATTCTTGTTACAGGGTTGATAATCTATGCTATGCTAGATTAGTTGAAAGAATCAGAAGTTGCTTCACTTTAATTTGTTCTACATCAAAGATGTGCATTAGTTATCTAGATGTAGTAGCAAAACATTAAATCTTACTTGGTTTTTGTATTTTTAATTTATCCTTAGAATTTTACCTAATTTGTAGTGAAAATTTATCATCATATATTTTCCATTACATACTAGTTTAAATGTACATTTAGTTAATTGAAACTTTGTCAAGGTGTTTGAGATAAAGATCAACAATCACGTTTGTCTCATTTCTTCTTTACTCTTCTCTTTTACTCCTTTTTTTAAATAACTCATTGTAGTTTAGATATCATTATAAAATATTCATTTTGGTTAGTTTATCTTTGAGTTTTGGTCAAATTTAATCAAAATTCACAAAGGCTTAGATCAAGGTGGTTCCTCACCACCAAATCATATAAATATTGTGGAATAGTCTACTTTGCTTTGCTAATATTTTACCACGGGCACTACAATTGCCAAATACCTATAAATAATGCTCTAAATTCTTATATTTTAAAATTATAAGTTTTATCTAAACACATAGAGCACCTATATTACACTTAGAGGAATCAACAGGAGTATCTATGTTAGTGATATAAGGAGGGTGTGTCAATTTTGGTGTTAATTGATGAAAGGTTGATGTTATCTTTGCACTTTTGAGTGGATCATTTCTCCAATGTGTAAATATCATTGCTATTGGATGTTTTTGACCCATCTTTATTATTATTAAGATAAATATCATAGTTATTTGATGGATGATTGCTCAATTTGGTAAATTTAGCTTTATATTTGAAAATCTATAGTATTTGAGATTAAGATGAATTATTTTATTCAAGGATCAGGTAAGCATGGCAAATTCACACCTCTAAACCCAAGGGTAAGCATGGAAAATTCACACTTCTATGGATTGGCCCATATCAAATTACTAAAAACACTTGGCAATAACACCTTAAAGCTAAAAGACCTTCTAGAAGTAGAATGCACATTTCCCACTAATGGTAAATATCTCAAGCATTACTTTGATATAGCTCCACCAAGTGTATCCATGGAATAAAATTTGTAAGACCAGTTAAGGTTAGAGTAGGTAGGCTTGTTAGTTTCTTTCTTTTTGGTTCTATTTTTACATATTCATTTGCTTTTTGTTAAACTTTCTTTCTTCCTTATTTATTCTATCTGTATATATTTATTTACTTTTGTTGTGATTTTATATTTTGCTTCTACTTTGTTACTTAGCTCTAATAAGTCCTTCTAGATAGTTTGATGTTCAAATTATCTTGTCTACCTTAAATTCCCAAGATTCATGAATGGGATGTGAACCTCATACATATGTTGATCATAGACATAGAATATGAGCTTAGTGTTATACCATGGAGAAATTGGTAAAGTTAAATGAAAATATACCTTATTCTATTATAACCTAAGCATTACCTTGACATGAGTATGTTTTTAATAAGATTTATAATTTTGAGATGAAAGTTTAACTTATTAAGGTAAAATCATGTTTGCAGTTAACAAGACATCCTTGCTTGGGATAATGGTTACAGCCATTAGTGATTGTCTAAAAATCAAACAATTGACTAAAATACTTAAAAGTGTCTATCTTGGTTCCCAAACTTGTTGAAAGCATTAAAATGTTTGTCAAAAAATACAAAACTAAGAATTCTATGCAAAATTCTAAGCTTTTCAAGCATAGGTGATGTGGGTAATCTCCACCACGGTTATAAACACTTCGATGGAAGTAGAGAAATCCCTTGAGTAGAGAAAATGGTATATTTATTAGGGATATATATGCATAGATAGTAGTAGAGAAATTACCAATCCTCCCCTAAACCAAGAGCATGATTCTTCATGAATAACCAAACATGCTATAACACAGTGTAAATGATTAAAGACATGAGAGCTAGAAGTTGTTCCCCAAATCTCATGGAAAATAGTAAGTGGAATCAAAACACACACATAACATGATTATATCATAGTAATTTATCCTAATCTTTCATATGTAAATCTCCTTTCAACCATGAAAAAATATTGATGATGACATAGGTCCAGTAGGATAAGTGACCTAGTTATTTGTTGAACCAAAGTCTTTAAGTTCTAAAATTTGGCTATGTTTTCCCTATGAGTCACCATTTTTTTGGGATAATATCCCCCAAATTTTGAAAATTGGGGCCCTTGAGATGTTTTTAAATGTGTTATTTTTTGTGGAATTTAAAGGGCATCCATTCTAATAGGGTAGCATATTTTGTTGAAATTAAGTTTTAGTATGCATAATATTACTAATGGTTTACATTATTTGTGAGAAATGCAGGTTTCATGGAGAATACATTGCAATGTATTAACCAATAATTCACCACTTAATAT
Organism: Torreya grandis; assembly: GCA_037957365.1. Lineage (NCBI taxonomy): Eukaryota > Viridiplantae > Streptophyta > Pinopsida > Cupressales > Taxaceae > Torreya > Torreya grandis. The sequence continues at coordinate 892,554 of JARHVA010003710.1, forward strand.
TAGTCTAGTTTTCACTAACCTTTAATTTTCAAAAATCAAATCTTAGACCCTCTTCAACAAAACACTAAGTCTAAAACCCTTTGGTTTGAATTCAAAATTTGGTTGGAGTAATTTAGAGAGAACACTTTATCCTATGTTATACCTAAGTATAATTATATGTTAAGGCTTAGTCATGTTTAATAACATTACCAACTCTTAATACAAAATTATACCTATGTCATTACATATTCTCCCTTTATAACCCTAGCCAATTTTAACGATGTCTTGAAATGGTTTTGCTAGGTTCATTTCTATTTCCTACCCAAGCCCTTTTATTAATGCTTAGCCCAAGTTTTAATCCTAACAACCCCTTCATGTTTATTAATAGAAATGGACCCTATAGTTAAAATTTTGGTCTAAATCCTTATTAATCTCAGGTCATAACTTAACCTTCATGTTTGAATATATATCTCATGATCCTCACTTCATTACGAGATCCAATCTAACAAAGTGAGGTAGGTCTTTTCATTGATTTAAACTGAAATCACCTTACAAAGATCTATGATTATCACTATGGTCAAGATAAAGATCTAATGGATTTAATCGAAGGTTAAAAACTTAGAGCTCTGATAGAGCTCCACATGGAAATCACTTATGCCAAAAAAATTTAACAGGGGGTCCCACTTGTTTAAAAATGCCAATGACATGTGACTACTCAGATCACCATCTAAAGACCCTCACTTCATCATACACACCTAATCTAAGAAAGTGGGATCAATCTAAAATATTGGGAAGCTCCATGAGGATGCCACATGGCTCCCTCACATCTAACTATAGTAATCTCATAGGTTCAAAATTGACACTCTCGCTCACATCATTTGATGACTACAAGGATGTCTGTGGCATTAGCAAGACCATCAATTTTAATATAGTCTAATATTGTTCCTAGATAAAGGGGGTATGTTTAAATGTTTTTAAAATGTTCCATTTGATATTTTGATGAAAGCCTTAGCATAAATGGATTTATCCTAAAATTATGTGTTTATTAATATGAAATGAACTTAGGATTAAATATTTAATCTAAGTCCTAAATTTACGTGATCTATGGAATTAAATTAAACTCTATGCATTTTATAAGATCTTGTGGCTCTCACCTAATCATACAATCATGATCCAATGGTGTGAGATATTCAAGTGAAACCTAAGAGACCTAAGGCCTCGATGCATAGAACAAGCTTGAGCATTGGAACTTGATGGGTATGAGAATATGCCAATTGGTGTAAGACCTAAGATTATGATCAATGGTTCATTCTAAATCTTTGGATCCAATCTAATGAAGTGAAGCCCAAAGGTAAAACTTAAAGGACAATGACTAGTTGTCCTTGAAATAATTATGAAAAATACCATGAAAGGATTCCAAATGTATGCCATATAGGATCCACATAAGTAAAAGATGACAAAACTTAGATTACATCCATATTTGAATTCAAAGGTATAAAATCACAATTCTTAATCAAATCAAATACATGAACGAACCTAGGTACATATCACCTCTACCATTAAAGCTATAGGAAACTCCAAACATAGATCAAAGTATTAAAATTATGATCAATTATACCTTAGTTTAGCCAAAGTAATCCCAAGTGCAAAGAAAAAAATACAAAGAATTCTTTGTGAAATTGGTTCTAAATAATCTAAAAGTTTAGGAAGTAATTGTAGTGTGAAGGAAATAATGAAGGGAAGAAACAAAGCTTTCCTTATTTACAAACCATCTATGTCAGATTTTCAAGGACACTAAATCAGACACCATAATATTAAACAATGAGTGTAATAATTAGTCTAAGATATTTATCAGCATAGAATAGATGCATAACCTCACTCAGAATGAAAGGATAATTAAGGTGGTCAACACCAAATAGTAGGACTTGGTCACTATGCAATTATCTGGGTTTCATTAGGTAGTTGTTAAACCTAAGGTACTTCATTATATCGATGTAATTGCTCTACTTTCTGTTGACTGTAGATAGATGATGATTATATTATTATGATGGAACATCTAAAAGTATTTCTTATGTTTCCCCCATATCTTTTGAGGGTTACTAAAAACTCCCATATTCCCATGTTGATTTGTTATCAATGAAGAATTAGATCACCCAGAATGACCTTGACACTATCCTTAGATGATGGCTTAACCATGGAAATCATGTACTCAGAGATTACCAAGGAAGGATTACAATTACCCAGTTTAGGGAAGGAATTAGGGTTTTCATGACATTACTTAATAAGATTTTTGGGGATATCATAACCACCTATGTCAACATAACCTAGGTTTATTATGTGTATTTATTGATAGATTAACAATGCACAACTCCTATTGGGGAAATTATGAGCATCCATTTAGGTCACAAATTTTTAGCCATTAAAAGGAATACTGAGAAGCATTTATATATGATGTCCTATTTTTTTTATGCCTTACTTGCTTCCACCCAATTCCCTAACATCAAAAAATGGTCTCCTAGTAGTAGAATCACCATCTCCCATCATTATTCCAAGATGGATATTTTCAATTATAGGAACTATATGTAATTCACTTATGATTGAATTTATCCCACATTGGTTGAGGCTATAACTAGATCCCTTATGCCTAGGATGCACCCCTTGATCAAAAGGTATGTGGAGATGATGGGGGTGTATGGTATTATCCTAATTAAACTATAATTAGAATTAAGTTAATCATGCCCCCAACATATAGTTTGATTTTATATGTGCCATATAAGTTGTCCAATCAATAAATAACCTTCCAAATAATTAGTGTAATTGATGGGGTATGTATATAAAAGAAGAAAGGCCTCCTCCACTAATTTTCCATGATAATTATAAGGACCACATTGCAAGACTAGAAGCAAGTAGACATCATGTCTAGGTAAAGAGAAGCTTTTATCTTCCAAATGGATGAATTAAGATGTGGGATCCTAAAGGGGTAGTGAAGGGTCATTTGATAGAAATTAAATTGCCTAAGATAGTATATGAAGACCAGCTTGGGGTCTATGACCATGTATATACCAAGGCAAGAAACTTTGAAGAAGTGCTAGCTAGACTCAAGCAATACAATTCCAAATTGGAATATAGACTGGCAAATGACTAAAAACCAATAAAGTATATTTGGAAAATGCATACTCTATAGTATCATCTACTTCCTTCCACCTCTAGAGTACCTCAACTACCTTCTCAAGTGGAATTTCCACCTCCTCAAGTAGAATTTACACAACCTTAGGACCCTAGTAAAAATCAATTGGAAGAAAGGCCAAGTAAGGTTACCTCATCTTTAGGCCCTACACAAAAACCACCATCTTTGATGGAACATGTGGACATGGTGGATCTTGATCCATATGAAATAGTTGAAGGTTTTTCCAAAGTTATTACAGAAACCTATGATTCAAATTGAGAGGAAAAAAATGAAGACCTTGGCATCAAAGTAGGAAAAATTGTAGGAACCCATGAAAAAATGGAGGAGATTTAAAAGGATAAGGGAAAATAACATGTGTTGGATATAGTTATAACCATAACTCAAAGGAAGAGGAAGATAAAATTATCCCTTGTCCTATCAAGTCCAAGGTAACAAAACTTCCATTTGTCCATCCAACTTAGGACATAAATTTATTTAGTGATGAGTTCCCTATCTAGAGGATAGTGATTCTAGATTGGTTCATTTATGGGAAACTAAAAAAGATTCCCTTTTTAGCTCATTCATGGACTCTAACATAGAATATGAATATTAGTGTGCATGAGGAACTTCAACCATGGATAATTGAAATGATGAAGGAATAAGAAGAAAGAATACTAGTGGAATAAAAAGGGGTTGGTGGTAAGAAAATGAATGTTCTAGGAGAATCTAGTACTAAAAAAGTGGAAATTATAGAAACCATCAAGTTTATAGAGCCCACTACTCTAGTGTATTTCAATCCAGACATCTCAGGGTTAGAAAATATTACCACTATGAAATTTGTGGTGGGTACAAAAGAGTTCACCTTCCAAAAGGTGGAACCATTTGTGGGCCTAACTCCAGTGGGAGGATAGGAATTGGGAGAGAATTTCATTCACTAGGAAGATATGGAGAGCCTAGTTGGGGCTCAATCAACATAGGCCATAAAAATAATTAAAGGTATGAAGCAAAATATTGGTAACTTGGAAAAGGAAAATTAGGACTTAGAAACCCAAGCCATCCTCTCTATGCTTGAAAATATGATAATTTTTCTGAGTGAATCATTATTTGACATGTTTGAATCTTTTAAGGCCATGAAACTTAAGTAGAGTACCTTCACACAATAAGTTGAAGTAGACAAAGCCTTGGCCATCTAATGGAAATCTTTAGAAGATGAAATAGCCAAGCTCATCAACATGCAAGTAAAGAGACAGATCCCAAGATTCAAAACTATTATCTTGGGACACTTGTGTGTAGTCCTATGAATTATTATGGATAAAGTATATGAGTTGATATGTCAACAAACTTGTGAAGGAAGATGAGATTTTGATGAATAGAATTGAAAAACTCATAGGAACCATGCTAATAGAGCCTTCACATCCCACTACCATTGGGTTAATAGCTAATGAATAATTAAAATAGAGATCCATTACTTTAATTCCTTTTAGGGTACATTTTATTGCTAAGAAGATATCCTCCAATATCATAACCAAATGATACTACTAGTCCACTTTACAATGATATGCTCCCTTGTATACATACCAGTTTGGTCAATGCCAAAGTAGAGGGAAACCCACACATTCTAATTGGATAAATCCATAAAATTAGCTATTGGTTAATCCTTTTGATAAGTGGGGGCTTGATTTTGTTGGCCCCATAGATCCACAGTTATATAACAAGGATTATATACTAGTTTCTACATATTACTCTAGTAAATGGGTAGAAATGGAATAACTAACACATGTAAGAGATGATAAATTTTTAGATTTTATCTATGAATATATATTCACTTAATAAAATATATAAAATTAAATGGTTATAGAATAAGGACCATAGTTTACTTCAAACCTGATTGCATCCCTTATATAAGAGTATGAGATCCAGAACAAGAAGTACAATCCTTATCATCCTTAGTCCAATGGAGATGTGGAAGTCACAAATATATATTAGGATAATATTATAACAAAAATGGTTGTATTAAAATACAAATATTGGTCATCATGTCTTCCTAAAGTTGTATGGGTATACTAAACAACATAGAAGAATACCATTGTATTTACACCATATGAGCTGGTGTATGTTTTGAATGTTGTTATTCCTCTAGAATTTGAGCTCAAAACCTTGATTAATTTACTTTAAATTATCCTAGACATAACTAAAACATATAATAAGAGGATAAATTATTTCAATGCGTTAGATGATTTCCTAAGAGAGGCACTAAAACATACAAAGATAGTGCGATAACAAAGAGTGAGATAGCACAACAATTTTATCAGGTCTAGATAAATCCAACAAGGATATTGGGACCTAATATATGATTCCAAGTAAAATTATCATAGAGTAAAATTAAGAATAAGGTGGATTTGTCCTTGTGATATTAATAAAGTATTTGGTAATGGAGTTGTCAAGCTATGAACAATCAAGCCAATAAGGTCCTCTTTATTAATTAAATGATAGTATTCCAAAGATATAAGAAACCAATCTCCAAGGGAAAAATTTATAAATAAGATAATTTATTAATAAATATTTTTCATGGAGATAGAATTGGTAGATGAACACACTCTTTCTACACCATAGACCTTTAATGCCCATATTCATCTACCACATGGGAATTTAGCTCACCCTCGCTTTATTCAAATAAAGGGAAAACATGATATCTAAGCCTAGTTAGTTTGTTGTGTTATACTAACTAGGGGATCAATAAACATTAAAAATTTACATCTTGTTGGTTATTTAGAGTAAAAAAAATAGTAAAGCCATCAATTAAAACCTTTAGACATTATTGGTGGCCCTGACTAGAAAATTAATTTAGTAGATGACTAATGGATAAATAAAATGGATTTAGTATAAAACCATATTTTTTGATATTCAAGGTAAAAATTATTAAAAATTATTAAAAATTAAAAAACAAAATCAATAACTAGAATTCTCCTTTCTTTGAACCTAGTACCTTCATAAAACTTATACCTTTCCTATAGATAACTATGTTAGAATAGATTAGCTTGTAGCTTATGCTAAATGTTGTATCATAGTTACTATAGTCTCTACATAATGTTTTAAAGGATAAATATCAAATGTTATGGGTTCACTCATAAAAGACACAAGTTTTTTGACAGATGTCATAGGATGTGAGTCTAAGTTATATGATGATGATAGATGCCACATGACACTAATAAAATCTACATGATGGGTCTTTTTTATAATTAAAAAATTTAATTGATGATATTTTGAAACAATCAGATAATAAAGGATTTTAAATAATTAATACATATTCCTCAAGGATATTTCATGTCTTCATTCATAGCCCTTTATGATCATCTCACTATCTTCCTCCTATTACCATAAAATTGTTTAAATTATCCAATGCCATCGTTACTCATGAAGATATTTACATTAAATAACTGTCCCTATCAGACTCTATTTCACCATTTTTGAGGACCAACCATTCACTACACTTGAATTTTGTTGACAAAAACCATGGGTACCATATTTAAAAAAGTCACCTTCCACCAGCCCTAAAATAATATGCCTGCTGAAAGAGACTAAATGTTTTGTTTCAAGTATCATATCATCCCTACTATAAAGAATAGAATTTTGTCACCATTCTTAACTAATAGTTACACATGATCACCAATTCAGTCAGCATTGTTAAATTTTCACTCTATAAGATATCACATTCTTCACAATTCCATCCTATATGGCTACTCTATACACTATAAGAGACAATCAATTCATCAAAACTAGAAATCATATTTGAAAAGACTCGTAAACCAATGTGTATAAAGCTAATGATGTCACCATTTTTTTTGGAATGATTATAATTTGTCATTTAAAATTATTAAGTTATATTGAATAATTATTCAATAACATACTAATTCTAAATCCTTGGGCTAAATCAAGCTCAAAGATTTCATTTTTTAGCTTACTTATCACATCAACCTTTATTATCATCACTTCTATCACATCTAATTTTTCCTTCCCATGTGCATGATCTAAATTTATAATTTTTTCACTCAAGGGTGAGTGCCACCTCAAGTGGGGTGAGTATTCAAAGGTCTTTTGAATGATATCAATCAATGATATAGGAATGTGGAAAGTATTTTTAAGGAAAGTTATAGTTTATCAATAATATAAACAAGGAAAAATAATGACATATCATGATATATTAGAAATTTATAATCCTATAATGAGAATATATGCATCACACATTACAAAATTCACTATGTAGTTGTGCCCAAATATAAAAATAGACTTTTTTATAGGAAAGAAAAACTAATGCAAACATGTTTGGTGATGTGGTTTGACCAAACCCAACATACCTCATGTCATTAAGAGAGCATAGATAAATTCTAAATATTTTTTAGGATGTTAGATAGATGAGTTAATTTGAGATAATTTTAGGTTTTGATGATTAAATTATAGGGGGTTTATCCAATCCTTGTTAAATAATTTAGACACTATAAATAGGTAATAGATTGAGATATCTAAATAATTATTGACATAACATTTTATTTATAAGAGAATAAGAGAAATGGTAGAATAAATACATTACCACTAGGATAATAATATTATTCTATGAATAAGGATAATAATTAGAATTATCCAAACAAGTTAGATTATGCTCCTCCCATGGGATGAAGTTTCCTTATTTATGATCAAATAATTGACTTGTAAAGGTAGAGCTCCATTATATATAAAAACCACTTTAATTTCATGAATCATCTTTGACATGATAGAAAGATAATTATACCCAATTGAAAATTGAACATGGTTAGGAGAATATATGAAGAGGACCAAAAAATAAAGTCTAAAACTTTCTCTCACCATTATTTAATACAATCAATTATGAAAAAATATTTAAGAGATAAGAGTGCCAACATATCCATCATTAGTCGCATTCACTGACCATAACAATAATTCAAACCCTATGAAGATAAGTGTTTCAATTGTGTGTAACACCCTACAAAGCTATGATAGCCTCAAATATACTTCTATAGGTACCACTATCCTCCCAATCACATTGTGCCCCAATATGGTTCTAATTATGTTTCATGTCATATATCAAGATACAAAATACAATATTATCTTGGGAAGACATTAGATACACAAGATGAAGGCCATATCTTTGACATTATTTTATAAAATCTGATTCCTACACATGGAAAAGGTCTTCATGGCCCAAGGATACCCTAAACCCTTTGATATACAACAAGAAACCATGAATAAGTAGCTTGGGTTATACATTGATTGCCACTTACCTACCAATAGGGAAATAAAACCCCCATAATTGGTTGATGTTACTAAACACACAAAGCCTAAAGAGGTTATGTTGAATAATGGGGTTAAAATACCCTAATATTTGTTAAAATACAAGTCATAAGGTAAATACATAGTGATAAATGATTAAACCAATAATCTAAAACTAGGAACCAATCTAAAATATCGAACCTATGTACAATCGATATCATTAATCTCTTGGAAAAATATGCTCCACTCATCTTCTCATTTTACCCATGAGGAATGGACACCTACAATTTCTCTAATCCTTAAATCCAATAGCCTAAATAAGGTTTGGATATTACTAGACTTTTACATGATATAGGTGTTAATTAATGAATAAGTCTCCATTCATAAAAACCATCTTAGTGACTATTAGCATTATCTATGATTGATCAACCACATAGGGGCAAGAAACACTTCACATTCTACTCTTGTCACATTTGAGCTTTAGTGACTATTAGCATTATCTATGATTGATCAACCACATAGGGGCAAGACACACTTCACATTCTACTCTTGTCACATTTGAGCTTCTTTAGATTATATTATTAGATCATGGTATGATAGGGCCATACTAGTTTTAAAGAGTTACTAACCCATTGAGTTTTATTATTCTTGGGATTTTAATAATTCTAATTTAGCTTGTGACTAATTTTAATTCTCATCATGTTTCATGCCCTCCAATAGTCAAGCCAACCATTCCTTTCCCCCCAATTATCCTGGTGCTCTAATACAAAATTTCTACTGTGATAATAAGTACTATATAAATCAATATTTGAACCCATGATTATCCATATATTCCTTAAGGGGGAGCCCCTCTTCCTCTCATGAGGAGGGATGACCCTATAAAGTCACTCATTGATTTCTTTCAAGCTATAAGATTGGGATAAATAGTAATGCATGTGTCTTATAAATAGTATCGTAACCTACAAAACTATGTCTACACTTCATTCACCAAAATGAGATCTTAATTACATTAGCATAATCCACACATTAAAAAAATACCCTAACTATTTGATCATTATTCCCATACCAAATAGATAGCCTACTAATTGACCTTTTAAATTTCTAAAGGTGATTACCTACCTTAACCCAAAACCTAGAAAATAAACTATTGAGTTCCCCGAAGTGATTCCCTTATATAATCCTTCATGTTTACCTATATATATATATATATATATATATATATATATATATATATATATATATATATATATATATATATATTTGAGAAACATGAAAAAGTGATTGAGGGACAATAAGACATAGCCAGAGAATAAAACATTAGAGAATAAGCACATACTATTGAAAGACAAGAAGAAATTCCTAAGAGAAGGAGAATGGAGATTATTATAAAAAATTATTATTGATAATAACAAGGTAAGTGGAGATAAAATTATTTTTCTTCCACATTCATACAAAATAAGAAGAAAAATATCTCATCTTCATATGCTCTAAGGAGACAAATATCAAAAAATTAGGTGCAAGATAGCCAAACAACACACCTCTATAAACCATGTTATAACCTATATTAAGAGATTAATACCCTCAATAAGAAGAATACTTCAATTAAGATGATGAGAAAAATTCTAACATATTTCATTGAGATAACACCCTTTCCAACTCTAAAGTTCCATCTTTTGGAAAAATAGAGCAATGAGGTAGTCCAAAATTTGTAGAAAGAGAAGAAATAATGGAAGATAATACCACTAATAGTAAAATGGATACATATGAAAGAGAAACTAATAATCAATAGGGAAAATAATATAATTAAAAATTATTAGATGACCTTAGGGAGATATAGACCCTTAAGGCAAGGATTAGACAACTAGAGTTTAAAGATAATGGATTATATGCCTTGGCCAAGTTTGTAGAAGAATAGATTAGACATCTACAATTCCTTGAAGTTTAATTTATATAATAAAAATATTTTGTCATTTTAGGAAGGTTAAAAAGGACATATTAATATTAATTCATGAAAGCTAAGTAGACTTTCTCATCTGTTGTAGTTTAGATAGAATGGTTGAGTCAAGAGGAACTGTTCCTCAAAATTCATGTTAAAATTTATACATTATAGATCTAATGAATAATAAGTTAATCCCATTCAAGAAATAAAATGAGGCTTTGAATAAAAAGGATAAGGATAATGAATAACATATCAATATTGAAATAAAAATTTAAGTAAATGAGCGAATTTAAAGTAAAACTCATGAATTTTAGACCATGTGCAAGGGTTTATGGTATATATCTTGAAGAACAATGGGTAGAATTCTAGTTTATGATAACTTATTATGATATTCCAAAACTGTTGAGTGATCCTCATTATGTATTTTATTTATATAAAAATATAAATCTTGGATATAAAAACTAGTTATGTGAGTTGTACATATATAATTATGTTGTTCCCCATAATTTAGAGAGGAACCCAAACTTTTATTTGGTTGATGTATTATTGAGATATTTTTCTTCTTATCTTGTTAATGTAAATAAAAGATAAAAATAATCAGTTGATTACTATGAAAATAAAAATGAACCACATTAATTATTACAGGAGAGGATATAGACAAATATCATAGAAAAATAATTGGTGAAATTTATGAACATAAGAGAAGTAGTTACTATAAATAGGCAAGAGAAAATTGAGGTTCAAAATTAATAATTAACCTTAATGAAATAAATACATCAAGAATCCTATAAACCTTACATAATCAGATAGAATGAATCAACTCCAAATTTTAAAAATAAGGATCTATTTTGACATTATAAATAAAAGGCAACACTCATTAGGGTTACTAAGTATATTTATGTTACAAAAAAAAAGGTGAGGTTAGATTGATATAACCTACCAACCCCCTCTTTTATGGTTTCCTATTCTAGATTGTAGATTAACTAAATAGTTTAATCAAGCATCTAAAGAGACAAAGTGGAGAAGGATTAAAACCATCTTTTAAATATTCATAAATTAAGGATTAGGGGTAGCAAACCAATTGATTCCAATAAAACCATCTTTTAAATTTTCACAAATTAAGGATTAGGGGTAGCAAACCAATTGATTCCAATACCATTTACTCATTTATATAAAGGTTTAGGGTTACTTCAGGATAAGAAACATGCTTAGTTGGGGATGTGATGAGCCATGGAAATGAGCCTTTTTATACCTACTATAACCCCTTTTTGTATATATAATTTTACTATTTATAAGCATAAAAATTTGCCTTTTGTACTTTCCTTAGTACTTAGTAATTAATGAATAAAATGTACATCTCTTTATGCTTTATGGCTAAAACTATTATTTCATGAATTGAGCTTACATAATATAATTTTACTATTATTTTGGATTTACTAATGATTTGTTATGTTTATATAGTAGTTATAAATCATGATTAAAAAGATGTAGTTAACCAATAATAATGAAGGAATCAAACCCATAAAAACTAGATAGGCCAACATATAACACATGTAACAGTTGATTCTTACAACCCTTCACATTTATTATATATTTTTTATATCAACTCATATCATCTACTAGGTTGATGATAAAAAAAAATGTATCAACATATAATGGATCCCATAGCATATGTAACTATCAACTAACAAACGAATAACATCCTATAGTAATTTAAATCAAAATTAGATAATTCATAGTAACTACATGATAATTGTTCCACCTTATAGCCTAATCAAAATAGTTTTACTATGAAATAAAATTGTTCCATCTATTGAGATTTCATAATTAGTCACGTATGAATATGGATTCCATGTAAAGGATTAGTATAACAAAAAAATATACCACCATTAATATCCATCCCTATGGTCCATATTTCTCTACTATTGAAACCATGTAACTGAATTAATTATATATATAAAGAACCATATGATTTTTTATGTATCTTAAATTATTTATATTACTATATTAAATTATAATAATAAATATACCTCCCATATTTAATATAAGTTTATATAACTCAAAAATAAGTAATAAATCATTGTCATTATTGAAACACAATATAAACTCTTTGCGTTATTTTATGTAACACTACCCACATTGTTATATGATATTTAATGCAAGAATAATTAGTTTTACTTGAAAGAGAATTTTTGTTAAATTGAAGGATTGGAACTCATATCTAACCAAGGAGGCCCCCATTGTTAGGATTTGTTTTAAATATCCTAAACTATTAATATAGTTCTTATTTATGTTATTTGAGTAAGTATAGTTTCTCTTTGAGTTATATGCATGTTCAGTTCTTAAGTTAATTCAAAAATAATTTTATATTTGTGGGAATGTTATTATTTATTAAGGAATATTAAAAAATAATAAAATAAATAAGTTCATTTCCATTCTAGTAAGTGTTCATTTCAATTACAATAAGTGTGATTTCCTTTCCAAGTATTATACATTAATATAATTTACTTTAAGTAAGAGTGTTTCTTATACACAACCTATGATTCCTAAATATAAAAAATAATTAGTGTTTCATATATGGTGTTGACATCTTTCCAAGATTATGAACCTATGTTTAATAAATAATTAAAGCATCATAGTAAATAAAACAAGTGGTTCACCCTCAAAAGAGGGTTTTTAGGTTGTATGTGAGAGATTGGTCTTATGCCAATTTTAATTGATGGTTTTGTTCTTATATATAATCAACACATTTAGGGTAATTGTAAACTTAGTTAATTATGTAAGTAAAAAAATTATAACTATATCAAAAAAATTAGGTTAATGTCTAATTTAGTTGATTGTGGGTATTTACAACTGAATGATATTGAGTTAGCCAATACAATTGTAATTAATTGATTACATTAGTGATTTGGGTATGTTGAAGAGGTTTAAAATTAAATAGGATAAATATTATCTTTATTATTATTATTAACATAATATCTAATATTATAATCACCTATAATGCATTTTTTTATTAATTTGAATGAGGTGTTCTTCATAAACTCATGAGTTTAAAAAAATTGGCTAAATTAAGCTAAGAATTAATTACTTATCCTTCTAAATCCTTCAAAGATCATGATAAAGGGTACGTATGAATAATTGAAATCATTTTAATCATTTATTTATTTTGTAAGGGGTTGATAACTATTGGAAAGTAATAAGAGTGATTTTTTTCCATGTCATAATAATAATAAATGGGAAGACCCACTATTATGCTAGGGTTTTCATCTTTGTCATAATCATCATCATATTGTCAGGATCCTACTCCACCAATAAGAGTATATATGATTACCTCTTGTATTAGCAACTAAACATGGAATTTAACCAGAATGATAAGTAACTAGAAATATGAAACAACACAAGATATGAGAGACAATACACAATTGTATTAATAATCACTCAGAAGAAAATACAATAAAGAAGATGCCACTTTTTCTCCACCACCTCTCAGAGGCTTCCCACACCTAAAGTGAACAGTAATTCTCTCCTCAAAGCTCTCTCTCTCTTACGGTCCCAACACACAACTCCAATATAGAGTTGTTGTTCACCTCTCCAACCAGTCAATAATAATGCTGCCAGTACACCAAGTACACAACCATACTCCAAGTAGATCTCCCTGCTCCTATAATAACCTGCAATCACTAACAGACCATACTCACCATGTAGATATCTCTACACCTAGAAGAACCCTTATCCTTACCTCACCAAGTCCTCATGATTCTTCAACCAGTACCCCGGTGGATCTCCTAGTAGAAATTGCACAACCTGAGACTCCTTGACAGCGTGCTATCCACCCAACATCCTTTCCAGTGACTGATCTTGGCCATCTCCCAATCTGCACCAGATCGACGTCAGTTCCCTATGACTGACCCTGTCTACCAATGTCGGTATTTTGACCGATGCTGGTGTACCTCCTATCGATGTTGATTCTTATCTAACTGATGTTAGTTCCTGCTATCTAACACCATCGACTCTGCTGATCTACACATGACCGACGTTGGTGCCTGTCTGTTCGATGTCAATTCCTCTTGACTGATGCCGGTACTTGTGTTCACCTATGAGTGATGACTTTTTCCCTATGAGCTCTTTTTGGGTCAAAACCCTATTCAAATTAGCACAGCCCTACTCAAAATAATTTAGTCCCCTCAGTTGATCTCTGTTTGTCATCTCCTCCATGAACACTAAGGCTTTCCAGTTCTTAAGTTTGTCAAAAATATGTGTCTTCTACTTAAGAACATGCATTCCCTTCTTACATATGTAACCAAGCCTACAAAGCCACATCTCTACAATAGAAGGTGAATCAATAATATAAGTAGATAGATAAAGGATACCTACTTTCTTACTGCCATCTAATTCAAGTGCATCTACTATGAGAGTTACTGTGCATCTCCCATCACCCAACTTTCTTGAAGAAATTAGACTCATCTCCAAGACTGGTACCTGCATGACCTCCTTCAACACCTATGTGTTATCTGTCTGCAATTTCAGCTTCACTTCCCCTTTTCCAATAATCTAACGAGGCTCACCAACCCCTAAATAAATCTCTCCAAAGTCTCCCTGGACATACCCATGAAAAGATGCTCTATTTCAGGTTGCATGGAAAGAGGCAAAATAATCTATAAACCAAGATTCTACTTTATCCAGAGCAACTTGTGTAATAACCCCTGCAACATTTACTTCTACATGCTGGTCTTCTACCGACCAACAATCTTCCTTTCCCTGCTCTTTCTTTCCATCAATCAGACCATTCATACTATTCAGTTTCTCCATTCATAGCTTACTTTCTTTCTCCATTGCTATACTCCCACTCAATCAGAAACCCTGTGAGTACCCTGTAATCAACACACACTAACCAGATCTGAAACCACCTATTATTAACCTAACCAAAAGCTCTGATACCAATTGTCAGGATCTTACTCCACCAATAAGAGTATATATGATTACCTCTTGTATTAGCAACTAAACACAGAATTTAACAAGAATGATAAGTAACTAGAAATATGAAACAACACAGGATATGAGAGACAATACACAATTGTATTAATAATCACTCAGAAGAAAATATAATAAAAAAGATGCCACTTCTTCTCCACCACCTCTCAGAGGCTTCCCACACCTCAAGTGAATAGTAATTCTCTACTCAAATCTCTCTCTCTTACGGTCCCAACACACAACTCCAATACAGAGTTGTTGTTCACCTCTCCAACCAGTCAGTAACAACGCTGCCAGTACACCAAGTACACAACCATAATCCAAGTAGATATCCCTGCTCCTACAATAACCTACAATCACTAACAGGCCATACTCACCATGTAGATATATCTACACCCAGAAGAACCCTTGTCCTTGCCTCACCAAGTCCTCATGATTCTTCAACTAGTACCCCGGTGGATCTCCTAGTAGAACTTGCACAACCTAGAACTCTCCCTGATCATACACACTCAGCACCCCTTTGGAACTAGGAGGAGCTACTCTAGCTCTCTCTACAAGCTCAATGGCTTTCTAACACACTTTTACAATAAAACCCATGAGCCTATTATATAGATCTCATGCATACAATAATTATAATTTCTTAATTACAATAATTAGACATGCAACTCAAGACTATAATTAGCCTTTAACATGTAAACTCTCAGTTCAATGAACTAACTGTCCATGCAACGAATAGTTTTGGAACCACCATAGGCGACCGACATCGGTCCCTATCTACCTGGAGGTGACCAATGTTGGTCGATCTTCTACCAATGCCAGTTGTCTTCAGTTCACACCTACCGATGTTGATTTCCCTCTACACTATACTCTTCTGACGCTGGTCTCCTTGGAACTTAGCAACCTCCTCCATGTTTGCAATAGTTGAAGCTTTTAGCTCCACACCCTAACACATAGATGGAAAAATTGTAGTACTAATATTTAAACATGAGATATGTGCTAAAGATGGGATAATAAATATATTCATAGGGATCATCATAAAATGAAGGACCATAATGATAGTCCTTAGTCCCACTATACGTGTCATCATTTGTGATATTCACCATAGTAATAAGGATTATTGAGGCCTTTGAGGGGAATATTACAAAAAAATCTGTTATAAATGGGAAAATAATAATTAATTCCATAATATTTATAAATTGGTATATCTTCTATCAATTTATGGTCTTCAAGTTTGTCAGAATCATCATCATAGATGTGAAAATCATGTGGTTGATTTTCAACAATGTGATAAGTAGCAAAGGTGGGATTATTAAGGTTAAGATAGGGATCATCATAAATGGGTGTACCATATTGATAATATTTAGTATTGTTATAAGTGCCATCACTGGTATCTTCATCACATTAATAAGCATCATCATGATTGGGAACATAATTATCTATAGGAAATTGAGTAGAGTAATTACACCATGAGGAGTTTCCTTCAATGGTGGTTATATAAGGTAGAAAAGAGAAACCCAAGAAAAAATAGAATGGGGTGAGACTTACATTAAAAATCCTAAGAGGATACATTGTAGTGAATAAAAATTAATATAAAAAGTTGAAAAAATGTTGATCAAAAGAAAAAGGTGGTGTTAGCAAAGCCAATAAAATTGGTTACTAAATTAAAAAGAAGATAGTATAAAGTTGGTTGATACATTAAGAATAAAACTATAAAATAAATATTATATTGGGATATCCACATAGTTTGGTAAAAAAGGTGGTTTAATTAAGTATAGTATCAATATGGTCAACATAATTTGTTAAAAAGGTAATGGAACTAGTGACTAAAGAAAAGTCCTATATTAGGTTAGCTGATGTAGTAGAAATTGAGAGAAATAAGTAGAATGTTTATTGAGTTGGTGAATATAGTAAGATAAAAAAATTAATTGTATCATATTTTATAATGTATTTGTTTAAAATGTATAACTTTATTGAGCTAGCTGATAAAATCTAGAAAGAGAAATAAAATTTTTAAACTAAATAAATAATAGAAAATGAATAAAAAAGGAAGGTATAACTAAGTTGGGTGTGTTTTATTTTTAGGATATTATATATATTATTATAAATAATAAAGAGTGAACATGGGACAAAGGGGAACTAACTATAAACGATTCCATTATAACATACCCACATTATCCCATCTCTAAGGTACATTGAGAGTAAATTATTAAAAACCCAAATGGATGAAAGGATTCATATAGACTAAAAATAAAATACATTAGCACATGTAATATATGGTTACATGTGTGTAATCTAAATTATATAATTGATGTTTTCTAATGGCTTTAGTATTTAGGTAGCATCCCTCATATGATTTCTTAGCTAAATTAGATGACCTCTTTTCCCAAAATGATAAATCTTATGAGTTTTAAGAATACCAAAACATAATTTTATATTAAAATATAGTAATAATGGAAAATACATGATTCATATTGAAACAATAAAATATTGAAATGCAATGTATGAAATAATGAAATAATCACTCAAATGGTATTAGATAGGTTGAAATAAGCAATAAATAAAATTAGTAAAACTTAATTATATTAGGATGGTTAAGGTAGTAGAAATAAATATAAAACTTTATTGGCTAGGCTGAAATAATTGCCAAGAGACATATAAGTTGGATTATGTAGTTGGGAAAATTTAGAAAGTATATCAGTTTGGTCAATATAATATTTTAAGAACTAAGAACTATATTAGGTTGGTTGATAGATTTATGAAAAATAATAATATTATATTAATCACATGATAATATATGAAGGTTGTGAATATGTCTCTAAGAATAAAATAGGAAAATTATGAAAATTATCAAACCATAGGTGGGATAATATTCATGCTATATTTACCAAAATTAATGCATAGGTTAGGATGACATATAGCTATGCTATTTCTCTCGATAGATTAGGACTCAAATAAGGTCATAATAATAGATCCTACATATAATTTTATGATTGGGTAATGATCTATAATAATCATATACCCATTAGAGGGTAATCCACACATAAATTTCAAGAGGAAAAGGTTCCAAATCTTAAATGTATGACATAGGTTATAACTCTCACTATAGCTCAATTATGGGAAAGTGACTGCAATGATGATTTAAAAGGTGAAAGTAATGTAAATGACTATAATTGGTTATAAATAGGGTAATTTGAAATGGTAACACAAATGGGGTTCTATTCAACTAAATGTGATAAATGAAAATCATAAGCAAACCTATATCTATAGAATTTTATTTGATATAATTAAGATAATAAGGAATGATACACACATACATCCATAAATAAATAATCCAAGTAATATCTAATATAATATTTAAATAAAGAGAAAAATGTAGTGATATAATTTTTTACCTTTAGTAGACCTATCAACACTTAAATCTCCCCATTTGGATCAATTGGAACTTTAGGAGAGATTTTTTAGGTTGAAGACATAAAATGGTAAGATGAATACCTAAGGATCCTTGGTTTTATACTCCTTTTAATTCTCCTATTTATCTTTAAAGATTTTATAATACTAGATCTCCAAGATAAGGTTCTAAATATCTAATTCCTCAAAATAGTACTCAGGGGCATAAATAATAGTGTAATCTTATTTTATAAATGTGATATATATTTTGGGAATGAAATTTTACCCCTATATAAATCACTTCAATACCCAAAACTAAAATTTAATTCTAAATCAAGGGAATTGGCTAGACTAATACATTTAGAATATGTTAACTCACACAATACTATATCAGTTGGGGTGATATAACACAAAGGAAATAATATTGAGTTAAAGTTTTATTAGGATATATAATATAGTACAAGGAAGGAAATTTATAAAAAAACTTTCATCATATAATCTAATACATCATGATATAAGGGAGCTATCAAATATGGACATAAAGCATACTAGAAATTAAGATGGAAAGAGACTCATGAGGTCAGACTAATAGTAATATTGGTATAAAAAAATATGAGAAAAAATTATCTTAAAGTACCATGAGTTGATCCTACCCCATTATCAATGCACCAATTTAGGTGTGCACTTTTAGAGTGTTAAGTATAAACACTCCTCTATAGGATAATGTGGTAATAAATTGATAAAATTTAAAATACCAAGTGTATACACAATGTTTTGATTTTTAGGGTAATATCATCAAGCTTGTTATCATTAAACTAAGGATATGTGGTGGTATGTTTTTCAAAAAAAATAAGGTGAAAAATATATCCTCGATTTGAATAACCTAGATAGTTGAAAATGATGATATTCATGGAATGGTATGATGGGAAAAGGTTCAAGGGTAGGAAATTTTACAGACACCACATTCTTAAAATTTTACAAAATTAAAAGGGTAAGTATCACCTTGTACCTTATATATGGAACCTATGTAAATATATTTCAATCATTTTCATGTGGAAGAGGTGATGGGCCTCATATAATGAGTCCAAAGATTATTGAGTAAGATTTTATATGATAGAGGAAAATTGAATACCATGACCTTAACCCTAACCATAATAGATGGTACCCTAATGGGAAGCCAAATACATCCTAATGGAGATATTTATCTTTGGTCATACCCTTATCACATGTTATGGGTATACTTAAGGATACATTAGTAATATCCAAGGGTTGTAATAAATGACACAAGTGTTGTAACATTCATCAATAAATGATCATAGGACTCAAAATTCACCTAATGGGATGATAATAAAAAGGGGTGACATCCACATGAAGTAATATTTTATCAAGGATTATTGATGAAATAATGAATATAGAGAGATTTATATCTATAGTGAATTTGATATGGATAGACATAATGGACCCAGGAAAGGTAGCTTATTTCCCCATATGTGGTGGTCAAGGAATGTTCGTGTCAAACAATAGTTTCATAAAGAGATTTAAATTCATGGAAAACTCATTGTAATATAAATAATTTTTTTTTGAGATGGTTGTTTATAAATATATATTTAATGGTATCCCACTTATCATATTTAATATGATCTAAATATGATTGTAAAAGAGGAACTATGTTTTGAAACTAACCAAGTCTAATTGTGAATGTAAAAAAACATGTATATTTATGTTGACTCAATTTTATCAGTGTGGTTGACTAAAATTATGACATGAAAACATCAAAAGTGGATTTTATTATATTGTTCGTTACAGTACAATCAAAACTAGGTACAAATAATTTTGTATTGAGTTGGTCAATATAATTTAAAGAAAAATATTCAAAGAATAATATAGATCTAATTGATACATTTCAAATATAACTGGTATAAGGAATAAATTATATCAATTTGGATGATAAATTTCTACCTAAATTAGAAAAATGAGACTCTTTACCTTTCTAATATAATATCGTCATATATAAATTATATCGGGTTGGCCAATATATTTAAGCTATTTTAAGAGACATGAGTAATGCTATATTTATATCCAATAGCTAAAAAATAATGTGGAGAATAATCTGGAACTATTATATAAGCTAGAGGAGTGATAAAAGTATTAAGAAGAAGATGATCTATGTAGGAAAAAACATGCTTCATGTTGTTCATGCTCGCCAATTTTTATTTATCATTAGAATCATGAGGGTTGTTATGGATTTTAATAACATTAGTGGTTGGTTGAGAAAAGGTTTAAAGTTGATTGTTAGATTTTTTATTTTTATTATAATTTGGAAATGGGTTGGTATAGATGTTAAGGTGAGAATTATCTTTGTTAATTTATTTAATATTTACCTTAGAGTCATGAACCTTATATGCCTTGTCATAATATTGGTATCATTCTCTAATCATTTTTTCATGATGAAATTTTGTGTGAATAAAAAAATTGAATGATAAGTTTTTATTTTTCTTACAATATTTGTGAGAATGAACACAATTATAATGTAACATAAAATAAATTGTGGGGTTATACCAATTATTATTAGGATTATAAACATAAACATCTCTAAGTGAGGGTCTTGTTGTCCCCCAAAAATATCGCTCATTTTTGGGACAACATTTGAACTATTTTGGTCCTACAAATCAAAATCCTCTCTTCCCTTTTCAAAAATTGTTTTGAGCATTCAGGTTCTTCATTTTTCAAATATTTCTTAAAAATATACAGACTCTATAGGCTTGAATCTATGGACTCTATAGGCTTGAATCTATGGACTCTGCAGGCTTGAATCTATGGGCTTCGTTGTTTGATTTCTATGGACTCTGCTAGAAAGAAGTAAGCTCTCAACACTTAGGTGATTTCAAGGTTGGTTCAATGACAAGGTTTAATAAAAATTTCCATCGGCAAGAATCTAAGCAAGGATTAAACCATTGAACCATTGAACCTTGAACCATTTTGGGTTTAATGGGTTTAATGGGTTCAAAGGTTCAACGTCATTGCTAAGAGCTAAGTGCATTTGTCAAGATTCAAAGTTCAACCATTTCAAAGTTCCATGGCTCCGAGCACTTAATGAGTTTTAAAGGCTTTAATTGTTGAACCATTGAACCTTGAACCATTTTGGTTCATCAGTTCAATGGGTTCAACATTCAAATAGTTCAATGTGCTTGGTTCAAAGATATCAAAGAGACTTAACCAAATCAAAAGTGTGAACCAACCGAACCGTTGAACCTTGAACCACTCCTTAGTTTCAATGAGTTCATGGGCTCAAATATTCAAAGGCAACCTCAATTAAGGAAAGGAACATGTAAAAGAAAAGGATGAGCAGAAGCTACCAAGTGTCATCTACCAAGACACATTATACTTTGTTTCTAAGAGTGGTAGATACTTCCACATGTCACTTTTAAAGCTTATTAGAAGCTGACAAGTGTCATCATCTGTGAGATTGCTAAAAGTGAGTCTCGAATATTTTTGAATGTGTTTTAGAGTTCAACAGAAGCTACCGTGTGTCATCTCCCATGAGACTCTTAAATATTTTTAAGAGCTCCTATGAATTAGGTAGATGCTTCCATGTGTCCTCACCTATTCTAATAGAAGATGTCATGTGTCACTTGTTTGAAGCAGCAGAATGTGCCACATGTCAAAGATAGAGCACCCTTAAATACAAAGACACATAGCCAAGGAAAGGTTTCCTTTAGACAAATTGTTTGAAGGAACTTCTTTCGACATTTTGTTCAAAGGAAATAAAAGAGACAACAATCTTCTAAAAGAATCAAATCTTGAAGGCCACTCAGATGATCCCGAAGGGTAGGTACCCTTGTGGGGGGACACTCGACACTTAGAAATGGACCCTGTTCAAGACCCCGAAGGTCAAGTTCTCTTTGGGAAGGAACAAGCCTTAAAGTGTAGCAGAAGTTGCCAAATGTCATGAGCTGAGACACTGTCTATAACAAGTTTGAAAGTGATGAAACTCACCATGTGTCCCATCTCAGTGTGGTGGAAGCTTCCAAGTGTCTACATCTACGCTTTCATCCCCTAACAAGTTTCAAAGCTTATTCTAATAAGATTATTTAAAAGACACATATGTAGCCACATGTCCTCACTTACATCACAATGAAAATCAGACATAGAAAGTGAGAAAGACATGAAAGAGTTGCTAAGGAGAATGGCCGGCCTGTGAACATAAAAGTTAAGATGACTAGCTAGTCATTAACCTTCAATAGAGGAAAGACCCGTGAATGCCAAATTGGCTACGATGAAGTGTCTATTGATCTTTGTAGGATTAGAAGGTAGACCTAAATGAATTTGAAGACCTTAAGGCCAAGGCCAAAATGAAGAAGAGACAAAGAGATAAACTCAGTAGGAGTTATTTCTAGTAGGTGGAATAGTCCACCAGGTAAGTATTTGGGGGCTTGCCAGCATTGAAAGCATAGCCTATTTGTCCCCTTTGGCATAAAAGGCCACATGGATAAATGTGTGGGTAGTAAATGATGGAATGAGTAATTTAGGCTTGGGAAAAGACAATGGAGATGAATCAACATGCCATAGTTAAGGTAGCCACCCTACTCCAGCATGACTCTCCTTGACAGAACCAAAAATGCATCCAAGGCATTAATGCACTGCATGGGTCACTCCATGGGACTAAGTACCAAGCCTCCCTTGGCCTCTATATAATGTCATCTCTTGTATCATTTTGAGGGATATATTTTTGACCATAGAAGTAAAACTCTACCAAAATTGAAAGGCGAATACTGAGACTTTGAGCTTAGATTGTATTTCATATTATTTTATCTAAATGAGAAATCAAGCAATTCACAGAATTTGTGCTATATAGCTTGTATCATTTTAGGGAATTGTTCTTATGTCTATCTTCTAAATGTGTTCTTTCTTATTTAATTTAACAAGCAGAGCTAGTAAAAGTGATAAGGAAGGTGTCCTAAAACTAGTTACTTTCAGACTTTGTGTTGACATAATTGTTTTCAGTGTGTGTTTTTAGTTTCTTTTTGTGTAAAGGACCTTGGGATGACTTTGCACCCCTGTTTTATTCATATCTCACTCTTGGGTAGTCAAGGTGGAGACTTTGTTCTAGATCTTATATTGCTAGTTAATCTATATTTTGTTACCAGTCGCTTGTTACTAAAAAGATTGATGTTGCCTGTAAGAACAAATATTTCTGGAAGAAGAGAAGTGCCTTCTATTGCTTCACCAAGATTTCTACTATCCAAGAAGGGATCTAGCTCTTGGTTGAATGTTACTTCTGAAAGAAGAGAAGCACCTTCACCAATCACCCAAGATTTATCCTTTGAGCTATGAGCATCATCTTTGAAAAAAGAGAGATGGATGGTTTTTTCTACCCATGTGTGTTACTTTCTGCTTATTTATATAGTATATAGCCTCCGTATATTTAATAGGGAACCTAACCTTGATGAGATGAGAGATTTTTCCCCTATTGGTGTAGTAAAACTACACACTTGGATTACCAATCTCCCTATGCTATGGTGATAGGAACTATTTTTCTCACTAGTTAGTTGGTCGACAAAATATTCACCCAACAGTTTTTGGCGACTCCACTAGGGACAAAATAATTTTATGCAATTTAGAACCTCAAGTTTTAGATTAAAACATCACCTGTGTCTTACCCATTATCATTATAACCTTATCCATGCATTTTGGTATGGAATAATGAACTACTCCAGTGCTTTCCCATTGTTAATTTTTACTCCCTAGCCTCGCACAATAGTTTTTGGAGAATCTATTAGGGATGAATGTGCAATCTGAAGCCTCAAGTTTTAGATTGAAGTAGTCCCTACCCTTATCCATTATAGACTCTAACAATCCATTTTGTGTCTTACCCATTATCATTATATCCTGACCATTTTCCTCCATCTCTATTATTTTATTTGGTCTATAAAACCAGAGCTACTGGGAAAGAGTGCATAGTTTGAAGTCTCAAGCCTCAAGCTGAAGTAGGGCTAGTTCTTTTCCATTTTTGTTCTACAATCTAGCCACTCCACCCAAATTTTTTATCCCTATTTTTCATAATTAAATCATGGTAGTTCAAGGCCCCTGGGGTAACTCATTTGGCACACACAACTTGACTCCACCTCTGCATGAACTTCCATGCAACTCAAGAAATAACTTCCCCAAATTCTTGGGAGATGGGAGAGTTTGCCCTGATGAATGCATTACAGCCTTCAACATAGCCTGTGGTGTGATAGGGGTGGAATTTAAAGACATGGAAGTTAGGATTTTTATGGAGACCCTACAAGGTGCTTTTACAGAGTGGTTCTACCATCTACAGGCTCGATCAGTGATAAATTGGAATACCTTAAAAGCCAAGTTCAAAGCAATGTTCAAACCTGCAAAAGATGCACATGCCTTACTAGCCCAGCTCACACAGATGAATAAGGAGCCCCATGAGCCTATGAGAGACTTCATTGCTAGGTTTGACAAGCTAAAGCATAAGATTCCCATGGTCGCCCAATTGACACCTCATAATCTCAAGTGTTTCTTCATCAACTCAACGCTACCTAAAGTGAGTTTCTTGATGAGATGGGCTAGACACATAGACCTTGTTGATGCTCAGGACTTAGCTAATAAGGTTGAAGATGACCTTATATTAGAAGGAAAGATAAGGAGAGATCCAAATAGAGGTAAACCCTCTTCATCTTCTAAATACTCACCCATAGCCACCACTAATCAAATGGTGCAAAAGCTAGCAAATGAATTGCTAGCCTTGAAAAGACAAATGGCCCAAAGTATGTATACTCCTCCTAATCAGGATATGCCAAGGAGGAAATTTTAGAATCAACCATATCAAGGCAATGCTACCAGGAATCAAGGGCAGCCAAATCATCTTCCCCCCCACAAAGGAACCTTACCCTTGAAGCACCTCCAACCAAATCAGTAGTTAGATATCTGGAAACAAAACATGATTTCTCTTTCCAACTTGAGTTTGAGCAAGAAAATGACACTGATCTCTTCATGGAAGATCAAGAAGAATTAGTTGGCGACTCCTACATTAGTTTCTTTAATTACTAGGATGAACCCAAAAGTGAAGGTGAAGTAGTCAAAGGATCATACAGAGCATTCACCCAGTCCAAGAATCAATCAGCCCAACCAGCTGATAAGGAAAAAGTAGAGGAGTGACCTCAACCAACAATTTCAATTGCTAAGTGGGGAACCACTCTACCTTTCTAGCCAAAGGACGTGGTGATTGCCAGAAAAGTAAGTACCCCAAACATTTCTGCACCTTCAACTTCAAATTTGTAGGCCAGTCCTCCCCCTCCCAAAAACCAAAAGAATGAACTCCCATCCTCTCTTCTTAGTCCATTTAAATCATCTAACATAATTGATCATGTCAAGAAATCCAAAATTCAAATGATTGAATTTGACTTCTTGCAAGCCAATCCTGAGCAGTTAGACATTGGTGGATAACTAAGTATGGACCTATCTGAGGCAAAATTTGTGGTCACCCAAACTTTAGCCCTTATAGCTCAAATTCTATTTGAGCCATCAGGTAAGGGTAATTACTTCTTGACCATAAAGGATGCTCATGTCTTAGCTGATTAAAGTCCTGTAGCTGGCAATCTAAGATTTGATCTAAACAAGACATCAGAAGAATTGGTAGGGTGTAGTACAAATCAAGAAGGATCTTCCATCTCTAATGAAGAGAAATTTGATAGAATATCAACTTTTGATGATGCTTGGATCTTGGAATTTGATGGTAGCCATTCTTCCACTAATGTTGGAGCTAATAATGTGTTGATATCTCCTCAAGGAGATATTTTTCCTTCATGTAAGTTATAGTTTAGCAACACCAACAACACAGCTAGATGTGAATCTTTATTTCTTGGATTGAAGACTACTCAGGATGAAGATATCAAACTCCTTCACACCAAAGGAGATGCTGAGATGATGGTTTGTTAAGAGTTTGATGTTGACAATAAAAGCATGTGCTAGACTAGACTAGCAGAATAATAAGCTATGGTGGTGGACCATACTACTATACTCCAAAGCCATCAAAAGGAATTCTTCACCAAGAGATCAAGGAGTTATGGTTTTTATTTTAAAGACCATGTCCTGCCATGGGGTAAGAAGAAGAAAGAGCTAAGAGGAAGATACAAAAAATTGGTTTCCTGGTGGAGAGTTCCATTCACTCGTCACTATTTTTGGGGATAAAATGGTTTCCTACTAGTTTATCAAGATGGCACACTATTTTCACTATCTCACAGTGGGCAGCATCTGAAGCACTTCAAATCTTGAGGCATTAGTTAAGATAATCTATACATATGTATATTTGTATAGTCTTTAGTTCTATTTTTTGATTTTCATTTTCATTTTTGGCACCTTTCTTTTTTGGGTAGCATGACTCCATATCCCAATGGCACACTTCAAGGCACTAAAGATTCTAGTTTCTACTCCCCTCAACTATTCCAAGTTTTCATCTGACAGAAGTTCCCCAACTAGAACCAACTATTATCCCCCAAAAATATTTCTCATTTTTGGGACAACATTTGAACTATTTTGGTCCTACAGATCAAAATCCTCTCTTCCCTTTTCAAAAATTATTTTGAGCATTCAAGTTCTTCATTTTTCAAAGATTTCTCAGAAATATATGGACTCTATAGGCTTGAATCTATGGACTCTACAGGTTTGAATCTATAGACTCTACAGGCTTCCTAGGTTGATTTCTATAGACTCTGTAGGAAAGAAGTAAGCTCTCAACACTTAGGTAATTTCAAGGTTGGTTCGATGACAAGGTTTAACTAAAATGTCCATTGGCAAGCATCTAAGCAAGGACTAAACCATTGAACCTTGAACCAATTTGGGTTTAATGGGTTTAATGGGTTCAAAGGTTCAATGTCATTGCCAAGAGCTAAGCACATTTTTCAAGATTCAAAGTTCAACCATTTCAAAGTTTCATGGCTCTGAGCACTTAATGAGTTTCAAAGGCTTGAACCATTGAATTGCTGAACCATTTTAGTTCATCAGGTTCAATGTTTAAATGGTTCAATGTGCTTGGTTTAAAGATATAAAAGAGACTCAACCAAATCAAAAGTATAAACTGACCAAACCATTGAACCTTGAACTGGTCCTTAGGCTTAACAAGTTCATGGGTTCAAAGGTTCAAAGGTAGCCTCAATCAAGGAAAGGAGTAGGCAAAAGAAAAGGATGAGTAGAAGCTACAAGTGTCATCTACCGAGACACATTATACTTTATTTCTAAGAGTGGTATATACTTCCATGTGTCCCTTTTAAATCTTATCAAAAGCTGACAAGTGTCATCATCTGTGAGATTGCTAAAAGTGAGTCCTGACTATTTTTGAATGTGTTTTAGAGTTTGGTAGAAGCTACCATGTGTCATCTCCCATGAGAATCTTGAATGTTTATAAGATATTTTATGAATTAGTTGGATGCTTCCATGTGTCTTCACCTATTCCAATGGAATATTCCATGTGTCACTTGTTTGAAGCAATGGAATGTGCCACATGTTAAAGATAGAGCACCCTCAAATGCAGAGACACAGAGCTAAGGAAAGGTTTATTTTAGATAAATTATCTGAAGGAATTTCTTTAGACATTTTTTTCAAAGGAAATAAAAGAGACAATAGTCTTCTAAAAGAATCAAAGCCTGAAGGCCACTTAGATGATCCCAAAGGGTAGGTACCCTTGCGTGGGGACACTTGACACTCAAAAATGGACCCTATTCAAGACCCTGAAGGGCAAGTTACATTCAAGAAGGGTCAAGCCTCAAAGTGAAGTGGAAGCTACCAAATGTCATGAGTTGAGACACAGTCGCTAACAAGTTTCAAAGTGATGGAACTCACCACATGTCCCATCCTAGTGCGGCAGAAGCTACCAAGTGTCTGCATCCATGCTTTCAACCCCTAAAAAGTTTCAAAGCTTATTCTAATAAGCTTATTTCAAAGTCATGGATGTCACCACATGTCCTCACCTGCATCATAGTGAAAAGTAGTGATAGAAAGAGAGAAAGACATGAAGGAGTTTTTAGGGAGAATGGTAGGCTCGTGAATGTTAAATTTAGGATGACTAGCTAGCCGTTAACCTTCAATAGAGGAAAGACCCGTGAATGCCAAATTAGCTACGATGAAGTGTCTATTGATCTTTGTAAGATTAGAAGGTAGACCTGAATGCATTTAAAGACCTTAAGCCTAGGGCCAAAAGGAAGAAGAGACAAAGAGGGAAACTTAGCAGGAGTTATTTCTGGTAGGTGGAATAGTCCACCAGGTAAGTATTTGGGGCCTTGCCAGCATTAAAAGCACAACCTATTTATCCCCTTTGGCATAAAAGGCCACATGGATAGATGCATGGGTAATAAATGATGGAATGAGTAATTTAGGCTTGGGAGAAGACAATGGAGATGAATCAACATGCCACAGTTAAGGCAGCCACCTTACTCCAGCATGACTCTCCCTGACAGAACCAAAAATGCATCTAAGGCATTAATGCACCACATGGGTCACTCCATGGGACTAAGTGCCAAGCCTCCCTTGGCCTCTATATAATTTCATCTCTTGTATCATTTTAAGGGAGATATTTTTGACCATTGAAGCAAAACTCTGCCAAAATTGAAAGGCAAATACTGAGACTTTGAGCTTAGATTGTATTTCATATTATTTTATTTGAATGAGAAAGCAAGTGATTTGTAGACTTTGTGCTATATATCTTGTATCATTTTAGGATATTGTTCTTATGTCTATCTTTTGAATGTGTTCTTGTTTATTTAATTTAACATGTAGAGCTAGTGGAAGTGATAAGGAAGGTGTCTTGAAACTAGTTACTTTCAGCCTTTGTGCTGACATAATTGTTTTTAGTGTGTGTTTTTAGTTTCTTTCTATGTAAAGGACCTTGGGATGACTTTGCACCCCCATTGTTATTCATATCTCACTCTTGGGAAGTGAAGGTGGAGACTTTGTGCTACATCTTAGATTGATGGTTACTCTATACTCTATTACCAAAAAGATTCCTATTGCCTAGAACAAGCATTTCTGAAAGAAGAGAAGTGCCTTCTATTGATTCACCAAGATTTATACTATCCAAGAAGGAATTTGGCTCTTGGTTGAATTTTACTTTTGAAAGAAGAGAAGCACCTTCACCAATCACCCAGGATTTCTCCTTTGAGCTATGAGCATCATCTTTGAAAAAAGAGAGATGGATGGTTTGTTCTACCCTTGTGTGTTACTTTTTGCTTATTTATATAGTATATAGCCTCTAAATATTTAATAGGGAACCTCCCCTTAATGAGAGGAGAGATTTTTCCCCTTTTGATGTAGTAAAATTGCACTCCTGGATGACCAATCTCTGTATGTTATGGTCATAGGAACTATTTTGCTCACTAGTTAGTTGGTTGACAAATATTCACCCAACATGTCTAATAAGGCATCTCCTAAAATCATAAAGGGTAGGATGTTTATAGAACACCTAATTTTTGACTTGTGAAGGAGGATGGAAGGGACATCCAATTATAGGAGATGCTTGGCATAATGGAATGGATGGTTCTATTGTATTCATAAGTATCAAAGACATAATCATTAATAGAATGATGATTTTTTATGTCTCATTAACACTCAGGTTTTAAGTTTAGGTTGGCAAGGAAATAATTGTCTTAGGAGATAATCTTATGATTTATCTTGATATAAGGATCATTATAATTATCTTGGAGAAAGGATCCTAAAAATGGATATTAAAATTCCATTTATTGTGGTAGTAAATTGATGGAAGATGTTTAATTTCATCCTATTTTTTTATCTTTGTTGGATAAGGATTTAAAATGTTTAATGAAATCTGGGAAATCTCATTTTTCACTTTCTTACAATTGATAAAGTGATATAAATTATTCTTAATTAATTCATGGGGTTTTACCTCTTTTACCAATTCATTAAATAAGTATTTAAATATATGAATATAGTCATACCATAGTTTATTTTATCATTATAAATATTCACTATAAAATATTTTGACTAATAGTATGGTAGCTACAAGCATGCTAAGTTTCATCTAGTATTTATAAATATTATCAAAATAATTAAAATGCAAAGTGATATTGGTGGATCTATTATAGGATATTATAGATTATGTCAATATAATCTATATTATGTAATAAAGTATCATTTTAAAGGTGTTTAATGACTTTGTTTTGAATTAGGGGTTCTAGAATCAAGTTTCCAAGAGTATATCTTAGAGAGGGGTAGGGGAGTAGAGTTGGGGGATTTATTTTGCATTCACATAAACCTGTTAATTTATAGATTATATTTTCATAATTTATTTGTACATTTACATTATTTTATCATTATTATAATTGTTAATGGTGGCCATTTAGTTCATTTATTATCAATTTTTTTTAGGACAATGTGTATTTTACTTTCAATTAGAGGCTTGAATGGCCTATTCACATACACTAGACTCAGCATTAATATTGGTATTAATGTGATCACTTTGGTTGGGCCTTAAAAATTATATGTTCACCATGTTAGTATACATACTAGGCATTGTGGATGAGGAAGCAAAGAGGTAAATAAAAAAATGGATTTTCCCCAAGTCCTTTGGAAAAACTATGTACAAGGGAATGAGGATATTATACATGGGGATTTGTCATGTTATGATAAAAATCTATAATGTCCTTACCCCTATTTTTGGGATGGTCTTGGGGATATATTTTCATTTCATCTGTATAATATATGCCATATTGTTCCACATCATGGATTTATAATATGTGACCTATTATAAATCTATTAAGTTTTTCATATTGATCATAGGTTTTGGATATTATGGAATACATGTTAAAATTATTATTAGGGTCATATTGATAATAATAATAAACTATAATGCATTAAATTATTAATATAAAATTTATTGGGATAAGTTAACTCAATAATATTACGATTATTGTCATAATATCTTGGAAAATATTGGTAGGTTTTCTATTTGGATTATTCTAAAAGATGTTGTATTTTAAAAGTGAAAGATAAAATTGAATAAAAATGTCTAATTTAATTATTTAAAACATATAACTATATAAAAATAGCTAATATAGTTACAAAAAATAGTAAAATTATTTCATGATGAATGATAAAGTTGTAGACACAAAAAATATGCCTTAAGATAACATATTCATTTGGGCTAAAAGATTAAATAAAATGTTTGATGATGTGAAGATAATTATAAGAATAAAAAAGGAAATTTTTGATAATGATACAATAAAAAATGGTTTAGATTCACATCAAGTTCACCATAATGTATACATAGAATAGGATGACTTGTAATAATCTTCTTTCTCTCAATAGACTAGGATACAAACAAAGTCATTACAATATAATGTGAATATAATTTTAAGATTGGGTAAGGACCTAAATTAAGTGTATACATAACAAGGGCTAATCACACTCAAATTTCAATAGGATTTGTTTCAAATCCTACACCTAAAACATGGGGCGTGGCTCTCACTAGGCCCTAAGATGTAATAATGATAAAAAATGTATGTTTTAAGGATATGATAAGGATATTAAATGTAAAAATTTGAAACAAATAAACCTATATTAAAGATAGATACAAATACTAAACTAATAATAAATTAAGTGGTTCAATAGTCAACCCATGGGTGGTTTATACAACCTAAGGTGATAAATGAAAATACTAAACAACCCTTTAGTTATTTGATCTTTTCTTTATAAGGAGGAAGAGAAAAAAGGACAAAAAACATACGTACTCAATAAAAAAATCAAGTATATCCAGTAATTAAATAAATGAAAGAGAATAGGGATAAAGATACTTACCTTTAGGTTTTAGCTCAAGTGAAACTTTGTAAGAGATAACCTCCAAGAATAATAACCCAGTCTACAAGCATTAATTTGATTACTTATCATTATAAATTTGAGATTAATCAAATCATATGAATGTGTTATATATTTGGGAGTGATTAAATGACCCTATATATAGTTTTGATGCCAAAATCTAAACCTAAACTCTAAAGTGATGGTATTAGCCAAACTAAAATAGTATAAAGGGTGTCAGTTCACTAAAAACTATATCATATAGGCTGATACAATAAAATTGATAGATACAAGAGTAAAAAATATATTGGCTAGGTGTACATAGTAGGGGAAGACAAGAATGGAACAAACAATATCAACCTAGCTGATGTAATATAAATATAGGGTGGGTAAAAACTGAACGGAAATCATATAGAGAGGTAAGATATAAATATACTTAGAGGAAATTATATTTATAGTAATTAATTTATAACATAATATTATGTGAACATCTCTTTTAAATAACCATAATTTTATCCCACCCTATTCCAAGTGCACTCCTTAGGACACACACTCAGGGGAATTGATTCACTAACAAGAATCTATAAGGAAAACTATCAGTTAAGTGATAATATGAATATATTAGGTGTTTACACCATGAAAGATCCCTTATTTCATTAGTTTTGAGTAAAAATTGATACTATGGGGGCATGTAGCTTTCTAATATTTTATTTTCCATGTAGACTATATGGGTCAAAGTGGGTATGTTAATGCAATAATGGTCATCGTGGTAATTATGTTAACCATGAAACCACGTATGAATTATAAAACATGCCTAAGTTTTAATGTGTAATATATTATTATATTCCTAGAGAATTATAGGTCACCACATGTGTGTAGTATACATACTTTAATAAAATAAAAAATGACCTATATTTGTATGGTTTATTCATGTGAAATTATGGGGAAAGACACCAACCCAAAGACTTATAAGTGTTGATAACATGTATAATTAATAATTTAAATAAATTAAATTTTTAAATACGTCTCTAATAAATGTGGTCACATGGATTGTAATTATTACAAGATGTAAAATGTTGTGCATAAATAAAGCATGTGAACTATTTAACAAATTTTCTCAATTAAATGAGGATATATGGACATATTTACCCTAAATTTGAATATGTGAGGATAGGGTTAAGAATATATAAATAATTAAATCACAAGGGTAATAAATTAATCCATATTAGTACAATTAATTATAAATTGAGATAAATGAATATTTAAAATTATAATATTGAGATATGCCAAATATAAAAAGTACCAAATTTGAAAAGATGTTCCATTGATTACAATACCAAATATAAATCATACTTAGTTAGGTTTATTATTTGAAATAAAATATAAACTATAAATAAGTAAAATGTATCTAGGATCATTATTCTAGATGAGTCATCATATTATATAAATTATACTTTTATAGTCATAGACAGTACCATCAGATCTGGACACTACCATCAATGCTAGTTTCTTACTATGATATAGGTATCTTGTACATAATAATGATTGGATATCAATGTCATAATTTTTTTTTATAGTTTATATATCTCATTTTTTATGATATATTTATATATGGGATAAAAGATATCTCTTTTTTCTAATTGATGAAACCCTAGCTCTTTAGACTTCTTCACCCTTAGAATAAATTTTCTTAAAATCATTTAGTGGGCTCATATTATCAAGTTAACGTTAATGACTCCTCTGTGACTGAGTAATACTTACATATCTAATAATCCAATGAGGGCCTCATACTTATGTAGTTCTCCCCCACTTTTTTTTTTTGTGTGTGTGTGCACAAGGGTAAA
The DNA here is from genome assembly GCA_037957365.1 of Torreya grandis. Classification (NCBI taxonomy): domain Eukaryota; kingdom Viridiplantae; phylum Streptophyta; class Pinopsida; order Cupressales; family Taxaceae; genus Torreya; species Torreya grandis. The sequence goes on from JARHVA010003710.1 coordinate 926,935, forward strand.
ATATACTATATGAAGATGCATGTAATGATATAGCTTGTAATTTAACAAATATCACTCATGGGATAATATTTTAATTATTCATACCTTTATTTATGACTACTCCTATGATTGATAAATAAATAGAGATGAATATGGTATAATAACTCAATTGTGTAATTTATTGAATGAGCCTTGATATGTACTTATTTTTTTATAGATGAATAATGACAAGGCGTAGACTTGTATTCATACCACACCTTTTGAAAATATCTCACTTTAGGTTTAATAATGCAAATATGTCAACCCATAAGTTTATAATCATTTGATATTTGAATGACTTTTGGAAACTAGACACTAGATAAGGATTTGGATAGTATCATCAGTGGTAGTGGCCTTTTACAGCTAGTAGTGTATAGTGGGCTAGAAAACATGTATGGATCTAAAACTAATAGTACATGATTTTTATCAGGTTTTAAACATTTTGTATTATATAAGACCTAGGTCATTAAAATGATATGGATTGAACTAAGAGATAATAATTTTGGCATACTGAGATGGTGAATGTAAGCCTATACGTATCATGGAGGTCAATAATTGAAGGGTATATACCTAATTGGTATTTATAAAATGTGAAATACTATGATTCTATAAGTATTCAATTTTATTATCTACACTTTCACCCCCTTTTAATATAGTAATGCATAAGGATTTAATTACTAGTTTGAAGGAAATAAACATATACCTAGTTATGCACAAGACAACTTGCCTTTACTTAATCCCAATTAGAGTTATTTTTTGGTTTATGAAATATAAATGAGAGAATTTTATAGTATAAATTATTGAGTATAATATGAAATTTTAAATAATTTTAATGCTTTAAAATAAAGAGAGGAAGGAAGCAATACACCTGTATCCTGATGCAACCATGTTGTCTCTTGATGATTTAACTTGGTAAAATGGCTTAATTATGGAGAATTAGAGTTTTAATAGGTTAAAAATTAAACCTTATAGATTTAAAGAGGGATATTTGAAGTTATTATGCCACCAATTTGGTGTGAGGGTGAGTTGTGACATGGCCATTGAGATAACTATATATACATCACACAACTCAAGTGTGAATATATAATTAGGTGAGGGTAACTAATTTATTCAAACCATCATATAAATATGGTGAAATTTTATTATATAATAACTCAAACCTAAAAATCTAGTGATGTTTAATTATTTAATCACTTCAACCTATAAAATGAACAAACTACTATACCATAAAAGGCTCGATAACAATATATCCCAGTATAATCAGTGCTTCCTAATGAATATTATAATTTGTAAATTTTGTAATTTGGGTGTAATATCATGGATATTAACCTATAATATGTCAAAAATATAGTATATTTTTCTTAAATATAAAAAACTATCTTTTAAATCTATGCAAAATCGATGCAATGTATAGGATTCTGACCCAAGTATATATCTAGACCATGAAATTGAACTATATATTATAAAAGTGTGGAGGTAATGTATTAATGACATGAAACCAATGAAATATTAATATAATAAGTAAGTTTTAAAGTATGTATTTCATGCCTTTTTAACTCACCCCCACTAAAATTTGGAAATTGTGAAAAATATGGAGGTCATGATTCAATGGCATGCCCCACTGACATTCCCCCTTTTAAGGTGAGGGAAATATAATATGGTAGGTTCCTTACCTTGATGTATATCAATATAATATGTGAAAAAATAATTTATAATATATTTATAACATGTCTAATTAGGTATATCAGTGAATCTTACATTATTTTATCACATCTACTCCTAAAATGCATGATATGGATCATGGTAGTGTCTAAAGAGTAACAATACAAAATCAAAAAATAATCAAGCACACACATAAGATAACTCAATTTAATTCATGGTGAAATGATACCACTTAAAATGGGAATGTTTAAATGTTGTACAATTGAAATGGGTGACATATTTAAATGCCTAACCAACATATAATGACATATTTAAATTTCTAATCAATATATAGTGGCATAGGGACCAATAAGAAAAGAACATATTCAAATGTTCCACATGAAAGATAATATTAATAAATGGAATACACTAAATGAATTATCAATATTAATATATGAAACATAAGCATATAATATAATCATATCATACTAGTCCTTCCATATATGTGTTAGCAAAAGACATTATGTAACATAGGATATCAAGCACATTTTGAAATATATGATCATGGATATATAAATGTGTAATATTTAGTATATAGTATCAAACTTGATAATGTAAAAATTATCATAAAGGATATATAACCTATATCAATTATGATCAAATAATTAGATGCCCCAATATACTATATGATGTGGGTAGAGAAGAAGTCAAACATTTATAAGTGCATGTATCATGTGTCTAATTATTATTGTATCAAAATAAAATATGCGTGAAAAATGTGTATATATAAAATTAAACTATATACTATCTACTAACATCATTCAAATAAGATATATGCCAAGGAGCTAATAAAACATGGGAATGTTGAATGTGTTTATATTTTTTGAATTTATTTGAATGTTTTTTTTGTTTTTGAATATTTGGAAATACAAGGTTGGTTTATGATCCCATCCAATATATGTTCATATTTAGATCCAAACTTGGAACATGCTACATCAAACTAGTGGTACTTCTAAGGAACATGCATATTTGTGATATCTATATGTATAGGATATATGGTTCTCTAGGTATGTATAATATGACTTTATGGTTGTGTGGAAAAAATAGGAGTAGGGGTTTTTGGAACCCATCATTTAGTGTTATGTTATTTCTTTGGATTAGTATTAATTATAACATGTTTAGTTTCTCTATGTAATTGAATATGTTGTGTAGGATTAGATGATGATTCCATTCAATCCACCATATATATCTAAGTCAAAGGCCTCTAAATTATGGGTCACCGAATAAAGGGTATTACCTATTACTTAACATTTCATGAAATATTAACCTTAGTATTTTTTATAGTTATATGTCTTGGAATAATCTTCTTTTTTTCAAGTGTATGTGCATATGGAATTTTAGAAAATATGACTACCCTATTGGTATGAATGTGTTTCATACACCCATGCACTTTATAAGCTACTGTGTGTATTTTATTTATAAAATGTCATCCCAATAACATATAAAAGAATCTTGTATATGGTATAATTTAAAATTTTGTAATCACATGTGTTAGACCAACCTATAAAGGTAAATAAATATTACCAATAAAGTGTTTTGATGACCCATTAAATACTCTAACCATTTTGGTCAATGGTTTTAAATCATCATATGTATATCCCAATGGGTACATAATGTCATGGTACATATTTTATCACTAGCACTGTTATAAATAATAACACTATGTATAGGTTGATGCTCAAGGTATGCTCTAATAAATAATTAATTAAGATCTATGTCATCATCCACTATTTTATTGTCATCAAATTTAATAGATGTTTTTAAACCATAGGAGATATTATGTGTGTATAACTACCAATAACCCCATATAATTGGTTACCATAATGTGATGGATGAAAATGTTCATTGTATGTCATTTTCACTTCTAGATATTTCTTAAAATGATCTTATAAAGGATTGTTAAATATATTATAATTCTTGTGATCACCAAGTTATGAACTTGAATCCTTTGGAGGAGCATCAAAGGTAATATTTTAGTCATAAATAAGGTCTTAGATATTATGGTTCAATATATAATATATATTTATATAATGTCCAAGGCCTTGATGATAATCACAATATGCATTATCATCATATCCTTTCCAGTAGAGGTTGACTCATATCAAACCCTATGAGAGAATAGAGAGATATGAAATGACATTCCAAAATATTTTGAAGTAAATAAGTTGGGGACTTAGGTAATCATGTAAATATTATATTAGCTATAATGGATAAAATAATTAGTTTTTTGTGACTATGTGTTAACCATTTTGTTTATTACATTTTTAGGGTTTATATGTTTTCCTTGTAGCTTGGTTTGATATGAAACTTGGTATTAGATATAGTCGGTTTTTTTGATATGTAACTTATGTTTGTTCAACGAAATAAGCTTAAATTCATAATCTCAAACAATATGACATAAGTCATAAAAATATTTTAACCTATTGAAATTAATAGACTCGTGTAATGGGGAAAGCAAACTTTTCTTGAAGATTTCTTGAATCTCTTTATTTTCCATTGGATTTTTCATTTCTATAATCATTCTTTTATAGAAAAAAACATATTCATTTATAGGTTCAATTATTTCTTGTGTTATCTTATGAATTTGAGAATATGGCATATTTTCAATGATTTGGATAGGCAAATGGGATAGAAATTGATCCATTATAATTTTGAATTATGTCACTAATTAGATTGCTAAATAATATAACCATTTTAAATCATAGTTTTTTATGGTCCTTGGAAATAATTTAGTAAAAAACATATCACTAAAGGCATAATCAAGGCATTCCATAAAGAAATATCAAAAACATTTTTTAGGATCACCCTTTCCATCATATAATGTGAAATTGGGCACAACAAAATTAGTTGGAAAAGGGTGAAAATATATTTCAATTACAAGAGGGTTATGTATCACATCTTATGAATTAATATCATTAGGATACTTTAAATCATTTTTTTCAATATTGGTAACCTTTTATTCTAAAAATTATATAACTTGGAGAAGAGATTTCATTATAGACACATTGGGATTTATAATAGATAGTTGATTAGTTACCAAATGGGATGTAAAAATGGTTTGAGTTGATATAAGCATTGACACAAGTATTTGAGTTAAGGTAGTCACTTTCCCCATGGTATATGTATCAATGGTATTTTGGTCATCAAGGAATAATGGTTTGAAAACATAATTCATTCCTCCAATAGATGTAAGAATTGATGTTATGCTCAAGTGGAGGGATAATTAATTTGTTCCTTTTTATATTAGTTAAAATTATGGTATTTATGATACTATCAAGATCCTCAATATTTTTATGAATACACTCATGAAACACAATAATAGATTTCCCTTTCTCTTAATCTATTTGTTCGTGTTCATTATTTTCATGATTAGGATCGACTTCTATGATAACATATTCAACATTTTTCTTATTTTAATTATTATCACTCTCATTAGGTATAAGATTTGATAACACATTAGTTCAATCCATATTAGGTGATAAAAGAATAAGTTCCAAGTGTTTAATATAAAAACCACATAATATATGGTTATGCCTAGGGTGCATACAGATAATAGAAAAAATCTAAAAATATATCAAGGAAAAACCTCAAGAGGTTGAATACCTTAAGACGAGCTAGGATTTGTGTAAAGAAACACAAAGGTCAGGATCACCAAATGTTTAACTCTAAATTTGAATATGTGGGGATAAAATTAAGAATATATAAATAGTTCAAGCATAAGGGTGATAAATAATTTATATCAGACCAATTGATTGTAAATTTAGATAAATGAATATTTTGAATTATAATAGTGAGATATTATAAATATGTAAATTATCAAATTTTAAAGATGTTCAATTTTTTGAACAAACAAAGAGAAATATTACTTATTTGGGTTTCTTGTATGCAAATAGATCTAGAATAGAAACAAATATAAATCATGCAATATAAATATTCTAGATCTCAATGCAAACAACATAATTGTTCTAAGTTTTCTATCACCTTTTTCATGATATATTGAAATATGGTATATATTTTATTACTCTTTGATAATTTATCAAACCCTATATATTCATCCTTAGAATGATTTTTTTTAAAAATGGGTTAGTAGGCTCACAGTGTCAAGTTAACCTCAATTACCCCTTGTCATTAAGTGTTGCCTACATAGATAATTCTCCAAGGAGGGCCTCATAATTAAATATTTTTTCCCTATGTGTGGGAGTGTGTGTACACAAGGGTATAATATACTATATGAAGATGCACGTATGAATTTAGCTTATAATTTGACAAATATCACTCATGGGCTGCTCTTTGAATGATTTATATATTTTGAATGACTACTCCTATTATGGATAAATAAATAGGGATGAATATGATAGAATAACATAGTTGTCATAATTATTAATGGGTCTCAGTATGTGTTTCATTGGTATTTTATAGATGAACAATGAGAAGGATTAAAATTTTATTTAAAACACACATTTTGAAATTATCTCATTATAAGGTTTAATAAGACAAATAAGTTGACCCATATCGACATGTTTTGGAACATTTAGAATTAGGATGAGTTTTGGAAACCAGATACTAGATGAAGATATGGAAACTATCATCGATATTAGTGTCCCTCTACAGTCGGTTGTGTCTAAAGGCATTAAAAATAGGTATGGATATGAAAATAATATTTCATGATGTTTGCTAGGTTCTAATTTTCTTTTAGTGTAGGAGTTCTAGATCCTCATAATGATATGGATCAAACTAAGATATAAGTATTTTTGGCATAATGAGATAGTGAATCTGATCCTTTCAACAACATGAAAGTTTATAATTAAAGGGTAGAGCCATGATTGATATTTTAAAAAAGTACAAGACTAAGATGTTATAAATATCCAATTTTAGTATCTACATGACTACACTAACTGTAGGATGTGCATAAAATTGTTTTGTAAGTATTTTTTTTGAAGCAAAAATAATGTGAGAATTATTATTATTATTATTATTATTATTATTATTATTATTATTATTATTATTATTATTATTATTATTATTATTATTATTATATATATATATATATATATATATATATATATAATATGTTTATGTCATACCTATTCAATAGTAATTTAATATTTGATTTATAAAAATGACCCTCAAAATTGTAATGATGGGATTAATGAATTTACTTGTGTTTTTTTGGTAATAGGAAAGGATTGGGTTCAACTCATTCATTGCATTATTTTATCACAAATTTAATTATGAAAATTTTCAGAGGATAATTATTTATCATTATGACATGATATTTTGGTAACTTTAGTACATATTTTTATAAAAATAATAACATATTAATATGCAATTTTTAGAAAGGATTCTCTCAAACTATTAAAACTAATGAATCATTATGGAACATATCTTAACCAATCATATAATGAATATAGGATATTAAAATCAAGGGTGTATAAATTACTAACTTCATCACATAAAAACCTCAACAAAAAATAAATAATTATTTTTATACATATCTAATAATTATTGTAGTTTATGATTAGTAAAATAGTCTAAAAATTTTCTCACATATATGTTGTATTTTTTAAAAAACTCCATATGAATTATCTACATTGACACATTTTATAAATGATTTTACATTAAATTTATGGTATATTACATAATATTTATAGATACATATCCTATCATGAATGAAATTGATCTAATTTATGAATTATTGTTGTCAAATTTCCTATGAAACCTTAAATGTTCATACTTGTATAAAATTTAGAACTAAGTTAGAAAAGTACATGATTTATATAAAAAACATGAAATTATTACATAAAAATTCTATTCAAAGGAAATTATATACCAAATTAAAAAATATAATGTGTTTGATGAGGAAATTATTTTTTTGAACCCAAAACAATGGTTGAAAAAAAAAGCTTGAGGATATATATTCAATGTTTACGGACTAAATAAGATCCTAATAAATTACATTTATTAATGGTATTTTGGTATGTTTTAAAATCCATAAATGGCCATTCCTTTATTTTTCCAAACTCTTATTGATATTGTAGTTAAAACCATGAGCTAAACGTTTGGGCACCCACCAAAACATAATTTACTCATTATAAAAAACATATTTTAAAATATGGTATGTTCTTATTTTAAATAAAATTTTTGATGTGTGGGTTTTCTATCTCCATAGATAAATCATTACTTCTAAATTTTCAATTTATTACGCTTATTTAATCATGGGTAGTTTCTTGAGTACTTTTTCAATTTACTATGTTTCATCTAGTTGATGATGATTGCAATTTGTTCCTTCAAATGATTCATTTCATTATTTTCTTCATGAAAATAAGATGAGGAGATTATCTCTTTTTATTTTTTACTAATGAATTTGTCATATTTTATGATATTTTATTGTGTATATTTTTTTATAAATTGTATTGAAATGATAAAATATTTATTTGTAATATTTAATTTTATGTATGATCATTAAATAATTTGAATTTTATATACTTTTAAATTATATATTTTTTTATTTATGTGTGTATTTTTACATGTTAAAAATAAAGGGTATTGAAATTGTGGAGAAAAATAATTACTTTATTAGTTGATAATCACATGCCTTCACATTAGAAACAATTAATAACACTCTTTGTTTTTAGGTTAAACTACCATGGTGAATAAGATAATTTGTATTATACACTATGATGTCATGGTTTACAAGAGAAATGAAGAATGATATAATTAAATGTATGTGACTCATATGTTTTATACTCCATATTACCTCTAAAACATCTTATTAAACTTTTAATATTCTAAATATTTCAAATTTTCAAATAACTCAATATTTTTTACATAAGTGTACATGAATTATTATACAATATGTGTTGATGCATGGAGTAAAACAACTTGAGAGAAGAAGACTTTTGCCTATTTTAACTAATTAAAAGTCTTGTGAATACTACATGAAACTAAGTAATTTGTGTATATGGCATAATTAAAATAGATGGTAGGTATAAAGGAGAGTATATTAATAAGGTAGGATGAGGAGAGGTATTTGTACTAATGAACATAATAAGGAATTGTGCATTATGCACTTGGGTAAACTTTTTAAAATGTCATGCATGAATAAATAGATGAATAATTTTGAGCTCATTTCACATGATTAATCAATTATTTAAATTTTAATAGGATAAAATAAGGTTTAAATTTTGTTTAAGATCACTCATACCATGCGAACCATGGACAAGAACATAAAAGTGACATAGTTGAAAAAGGTGAGATAGTAGTTTACATAAGAACATGTTATGTAATGAAGGGGTGAAACTAGAGGAAAGGAATAAACTAAGTACAAGAAGTATGTTGACATGTGTATAAATTTGAAATGAAGGGTACTTCTCCCCCAAAGTTTATTTATAAGTGTAATTTATGGATCCAAATAAGATGGATTAGGATGATTGACATCATATTTAAAGATACCTATTTTTTTACCATAGTTAAAATGGTAGAAGGTTTTTTTAATCCTAATTAGAGTGTAAATTTTATAAAATAAATGATATATGTGATAGGAATGAAGGCCTCTAGTGGTAACCCGATTGATTTTTAATTGTGTAAATAATGCAGTCTTTTCTTTTGGTGAATGTCTTAGTGAATATTTGGTGTAATGAAATAATTTGGGTATTGCATTGTTATGAATGTTAATGTGCCTATGTGTGTAATTATATTGTTGGGGAAATAATAATAATAATAAATTGTATCTAATGGTATTTTTATGCTACATGAACTAACTAGTGAATCCTATTAATGACATATAAGACCTTATAAATATAAAATTAAAAATAATTGAGATACTTATATGCATGCGCCTTCATTAGATGACTAAGAAAAAAAAGAAATGTCCATGAGCTCCTACTCATGAGTCTTAAAAGTTGCTCATGTACTTGTCACTATAAATTAAAGATGTTCAAATGTATCTTATCCTATAAAATAATCCTCCTCTATTGTTGATACAAATACATTAGTTTATACATTCATATATCACATGATCTAATTAGCATCCATAGTGACTGACACAAGCTTGCATTGCCTTGAAATATGCATCTATCCAAGTGAGATTTGGATTCTTCCTTTATAATAACTATATGTTAAATTTAATTAAATTAATAATTTGTATAATTTGAAACTATATATTTACAAAAACATACCAATATTTCTCTCTTTGCTTATATCATTTTTGGAGTTAGATTGACTTTGGTGTTGAGATATTATCATTACTTGTCTCAGTATCCTTCATTTTTATATTTTCATTATTTTCCTTTATTTTAACTTCACATGGAGAGAAAATATTAAGGAAATTAAATTATTTGTTGGTTTTTTAGGCCAATTCTTATCCATGAAGATGACTATCATGAAGAGATAAGTCAATAAGAATTATATGGAGTAAGGATTGTATCCCATCATGAAAATTATTTTCTTATTATCTTTTTATATTTATTTCCTTTATTCCACATATGGAATATATACTAGCATGTTATTATCCTCACATACATGATATTATACCTGGACCATTTCCTTTTTTCTCCTTCCTAGAAACTTCTATTTCTTCTTCTACAAGTACTCTTTTTGATATATACTGATCACAATAGTCTTCACTCATATTGTTTTAACCATAAATTAAAGGTTATTTACACAAAACCTCTTATTGTCCCTCAAGACAACCTCTTCCTCTTCATTCGCATGCTGCTTAGCAAATTTTATTTCTTATTTCCTTCTATGGAAATTTATTTTGACAAATCAATTTATGCATTGGACTTTCTAAAATAGCTTTTTTTCTCATAGATGATAACTCACTTGGAAACTAATTAGTCATAATATGTATATACTCATTTAATAAAGTCTAACTTTATAAAGGTATATCAATTACATTAGTGGTTATAATGATTGTCCTTGGTTGGTTAATTAATTTACATTCATCTTCTTCTCCATTTACCCATTGTAAATGTAAAAACTTGTTACTACACATCATCAATACCTAATTATTAATTTTTGTTGCTTTTGTACTTTAATGTATCAATATATTCAATATTTCTTTTTACATATTTATCAAATTCATAGGTGTTGTTTCTTCCATCATAGATTTCCTTATTATCAAATTGTGAGGTTTTACCCACTAATACATGGAAAAAATCCATGGGTATCACATAATATAACACCTCATATTGATAGTTTCCTATCTAAAAATCTACCTTACATTATTCATTTAGTAAGATCTGATCCCCTTTGTTAAACCATGACACATTATAAGGTGTTAGATGAGTTATATTATTCAAATTTTAACTCTCAACCATATCTATAGATAATACATTATCAATACTAACACTATATATTATCATTTTACAACACTTACCTTCAGACTCATAGGTGTTTTTGAAAAAAAGTTAATTTATGTTGGTTCCTTAATCTCTTTACTTGGTTTGAGAAGTATATAATTCATCACTAAATATTCCCTTGTTTTAGGTGCATCACGTGATCCTATACTCTTATATTTTTAAACTTGCATAACCTGATTATTATGGCTTATTTGTAGATAGTCTAGGCATCCATAAGATATATGGCCATAGTTATTGCATCTAAAACATTTTCCCCAAAATAATTATCTATCACCTTATACATATTTATTTCATTTCCTATATGAGTGAAGTCTTATAATTTCACCTTCAATTTGAGATATAATTTCTCCTTTATCATAAAACTAAATCTATTTGTTGCCATCATGTTTCCCTCTACCTCTAAAATTGCTACTTTTTTCCTTTAAAAACCTGAGTATATTTCTTGGATAACATTTCCTCTTCTTTGAGAGCTAACTAGCAGGCTTATTTTGTTGATCTTGGAGATATAAGGTTGATCTCATCTTGAATTTGGAATTTTTTTTGATTCAATTACCTTACCACCTTTTCTACATCCCCCTATATAATTCTTGTTCTAATTATCAATTTGAATAATTCCTGAGTGTAGTATTTCATAGTAATTGACTTCTATCTCAAGTTGTCAAATCTTTTGAAAAAATGTGTTTGATAATATCTTTGAATAAATTTATATTTTAATATGGATACCATTATGTCTCATATCTTTGTATTTTCCTTTATTTCCTCTCATCCTTGACTCCATCCCACCATAATGAAACATGTCCTTTCAATTTGGTGCAATAAAATTTGATTTTATTTATATGCTATACTTGCTCATAATCAAATTAATTATCCATTTCTGATATCTAATCAAATAAATCCTAAACATTAAGAATCTGTTCATATATAAGAACTTCCAATTGAGATCTTGACCTGACTTTCATGACTACCCCTATGAGTTTCTCTTCTTTACTTTCTTGCTATTATTTTTCTACCACATCTCCTAGTGGTTCTTATTATATATCACACATGTAACCTAATTTAACCCCTATTATCTAATCTAATTCCATTTATTTCAAATTTTCTTGTGAATTTCCCATATATTCAATTAATATTGATCGAGTAGGCAATCTCTAACCTTTTACACCTCTTACTTTTACTACCATATATACAATATTATATTTCATAGATTGTCTTCACTATATTTATGGAGATGTTCTCTTCTCTAGGTCACCTCTACAAACCAAGAATATTTCTCTATTTTTATATTTCTTCTACTCATATCTTCTAAGCTTTGATACCAATTTGATGTAGGGGTTTTAGGTCTTCTTATGTTCATAATAATCTATCTTGTTTTGGACTAAACTTAAAGTCTTATTGAACTAAATTTGAGTTATAAGTGAGACATTTTATGATTTTAAATATTTTCCTCACATTTATAATAATTTTATTCAACTTAAAACATAATTATTTATAGTTCCATATATGAATCTTTGCTCAAAAACTTGAAAACAAATCGATTACTAAAACCCTCATACACGTCTACAACTTTCTTGATTAAAAATATAATTTGTTATAAGGGTTGTTTCATTACAAGTTGAATTTTCAAAATATCACTAAATTTTTATATAATTTTTCTAACTCAACAAATAGTTATAAACCTTCATAGAGATAATTTTAAGTAAGAAAACAGTGAAACAATGTTTTAGGCTTAAGTTTGTATATAGATCTATACTCTCATACAATTGATTTTTGACTCAAATATGGATTAAATAATGATTTAAATGTCCTTTATAATTATTCATGATGATATATAATATATTATACATGAATTTCCACTTCCTAATGACAAATTTCTCTAGGATTTATAAAACATAATTTTATATTTTAAAATCTCAAGACTTGTAGACTGAGTTTTAGTGATATATCTACATACAAGTCTTAAAATATTTTAAATTACCTATAACACAATTTAAATGTAATAAAATACATGTATACAAATTTTTATATTATTTAGTTTCTTTATTCAATAATTATTCAGGTCTTTATCTTCTTAAACACTGTTTTGGGCCTATTGATAGTTTGTAGACACAATAATGAGTATACACACACACACACACACACACACACACACACACACACACACACACACACACACACACACACACACACACACACATACATACATACATATATATACATATATACATACATATATATATATATATATATATACATACATATATATATATATACATATATATATATATATACATATATATATATATATACATATATATATATACATATATATATATATATATACATATATACATATATATATATATATATACATACATACATATATATATATACATATATATATATATGTATATATACATATATATATATATATACATATATACATATATATACATATATATATATATACATATATATATACATATATATATATATATATATATACATATATATATATATATATATATATACATATATATACATATACATATATATATATATATATATATATATATATATATATATATATATATATTCAACAAAACTCATGAAAAAACCTTATTTTATTTATTTTTCTTTCAAACTAATATACATAGACCTATAAACTATCACACATTCACCAATAAAAAAAAACAACCTAAGCTTTTCTCCTTTTTCATACATTCTTAGGCTCCTTATTTTATGTTTCAAATTTTATCATTAATTTATTAATGTATAATATGTGTTTCATATTGTTTCATGTACCAAGGATTTATCAACTAACCTTAGACTTCTGAAACATACTTTGTTTATTCATAATCCTATGTTACTTTCACCTTATCAAGGTTTAAGACATGATTGAAAACATTTACAATTGGATTCAAGGTTACAAGACATTTAAAACAAGTATATATACCCTAAGTATCCACTTAATATGTTTAATACCCTTACAGCATGATAAAACCACTCAAATTATTCAAAATAAATTCAAATCTTTAAATTTCCCATTTTGTTAAGAAACCTAATAATGCTACCAAATAACCTATAAATAACTAGTGAATCATGGACAAGGATTATTATTAACTATTCATGACCTATGAAACCTTATAAATACATAAATAAACATAATTTAGCTACTTATATGCATGCACTTGCATCACATACACATATGGCTCATTGATTTAGGTATGTGCACTGAGTTGGGGCATAATTCTATGGAGATTTCCCATAACATGATCATGTTATTAAATAATTTGATTATATTATTGACATAGCATGATCATGTTATTTAAATTATTCTTAGTAATTACCAAGCCATAATGTGATCATGTTACTACATAATGTGATAACATTAATGTAAAAGCAATAATGTGGTCATGTTCTTGGTGTTTTTCACATTAAAGTAGGAAAAAATGTACATGGAGAGAATATTAGTTAATAGAAAACATTATCTCATTATTGTAAAATAAATAATGTGATCATGTTACTATTGTTTACACATAAAATAATGTGGATATGCACATGAAGCCAATCTTTACCCTAAGCTTTTATGTACTAGTCAAAATGTTACATTTATATTGTTACATTTATTTAGTTATAATTTATTTATATTATTACATTTATTTATTTATATTTTGAATTTATTTTCACAAATATAAGAAATTAGGGTCACTTTACCTCTGATAGAGTTGATCTCATAACTACATGCCTTATGATGTGGATTTTTTTTTTCAAAATCTAATTTGATCAGTACTTAGGCATTTTTAGGGTCTAAGTTTTGAACTTAAGGATTTAAGGGCATAATTTTTGCAATTGATGCCCATATTTTGTAAACATATATTATTTTTTAGGTTTTTATTCCTTCTAAATTGATTACTAAAATTTATAGGGGTCTTAGATTTGTCAAAATTGAAGTTTGAAAACCACTCACTTTGAAATTGATGTAAAGTGGTGTTATTGGTGTAGCATAGGTCACATTTATTACCTCCACACATAAAATTACCACTTTTTGTTAATTTCACTTTTTTTCATCCCTCCCTTATCCCTAATCACTTCCTACTCATCCCTCATCACCCTTATTCACTCTCTCATCATTTCTCATTTTCCCTAATCACTCCCTCATTAACCCTCATTATCCCTATTCTTTTGTAGTCACCTCTTCATCATCCTTTATTGATCATTCATTGACCCTCACTATCCCTCATTATCCCTAATCACTTTTTCATTGACCCTTACCATCCCTCATCATCTTTAATCATTCCCTCATTGTTCCTAATCACTCCCTCATTATCTCTCACCATCGCTTATCATCCCTAGTCACTCCCTCATTATCCCTAATCACTACTTCATCATCATTAATATCTTCCTCCTCATCCCTCATCATATCTAATCACTTAATTATTGACCCTCACCATTATGAATCACTTATAATCTCTCCTTCATTATCCTTAATCACTCCCTCATTGACCCTCACCATCCCTAATCATTGCTTCATCATTACTCATCATTTATAATCACTCTTTCATCATTCCTCATTTATCATAATAATTCCCTCATTAAACCTCACCATACCTCATCCTCCCTAATAAATACATCATCCTTTTTAATCACTCCCTCATTGACCTTCACCATCCTTCATCATCTCTACTCAATTACTCCTCATATTTAATCACTCGATCTAGTACCTTAATGGTGGTATTTTTTTGGGGTTTAACAATACTAAGAGAAATAATTTGAGAGTTGAGTGATAGAATAATAAATAAGGCATAGTGCTAAAATTTATGTCAAGGAAAATTTGAAATATAAATATGTAGAACCTATGAAAAAATATAGGCCTATTAGAAATGATTTAATTCAAAATTGAAGATCCGCTATAAATAGAGAACATAGTGAAACCACCATATAACCAAAAATGGGTAGTAAATATGATTATCACCAAGCTATTTGATTTCTTGAAACCAATCAATTACTTTTCATTTGAGGACATTTTATGATTTAGATAATTACACTGAAGGCCTTAAATTTATGCGTCTATTGATTGATCCATCATACCAAAGAGTGGAAAATAATTTTCAAATGATTAGAATAAGAAGTCCAAGAATGGAAAGTGGTGCTTAATTCATAACTTAAATATCCAATCCAATGAAGAGTGTCACATTATGAACTCCCTAATTCACATCTCAAGAAGTGGATACGAGTTATCTAGCACTATAAAAAGGTAAATAGATAATAGATTATGAACCGAATGATATAGTTAGTAATAAAAATATTTTTACTTCCCCTACATAAAATATATGAATTAAAAATATTTTTTCATTAAAAAATGTATATTAACAGTGAGACAATACACTTCATCATTTCCAATGGAAGTCAAAAGAATTGAATTTATCCTAAAGCATATTTTCAAAAATTGAACTTGAAATTGTTACATCATCCATAACTATATGCTAGTGTATGGTCTAGTGTAGGCCCTCAGAAATGAATCACCTAGCAGTGTCACTTGGTGTACAAAATAAAACTTTTTAAAGATGAAATTACTTATGACATCTCACCATTAAATGTGTGTGATTTTTTACATGTGGTCAACTATATATTTAACATTGACATGTATACTATGAATTAGATCCTCAAATTTTTTTATAGATTATCATGATCTAAAATACCATATATTGTAGTTATTTCATATGATTTCAATAATTAATGTCAAGAAGTGTAATAATATTATTATTTATAGTAATAATTATACTCTTGATGGTAATAACTAAATTTAATAACATCCTTATGTTACCATATCACATTGTGGTTTATCCAAAAATAACAAAGACAAAATAATTAAACCATAAACTAGATGAATACAAGGATATATTTTAGGCACCTAAATAAGTTACTACATGTTTTACACTAAATAATAATATTGATTTGATCCCTTAACCAACTATAACTCAAACATATTTATACAACATATAATTTATATAGAATGAATAGATCACGTTGTATATCCATGAAATCAGGGATAATGGACACATCATGCCCAAATCATTTCCCTAAAGAAGCCCAATTGTGATTGTGCTAAATAAAGATGGTACATTAGGTTGTGATTAAATTTAAAAAATATTATCAAGATTAAAGTGAAGAACTATGATCCTCATCTAAATATTAAATCATTTTTATGCCATATCCATGGTGTATAATTCTTTTCCAAAATTAATTTTAAGTTTGGGTATCATCATATTCATGTTAAACCTCTAAAAATTTGGAATATAATCTTGAAAAAAAAGGAAGGATTGAATGACTAGTTGGTTATGCCTTTTAGGTTAAATCATATATTTAATTAATTAATTGAGATGTTGAATGAAGTCCTCAGGCCCTTTACCTATGTCATTTTTTTAATCTACCTTGATGACATCCTAATCTTTAGAAAACATTGGATGAACATCTACATCATGGTAAACTAATGTTTCATATTTTGTAGAAACACATTTGTATGATAACATAAATAAATGTTCATTTTCAATGTAAGAGATAAAATATTTAGGATACATTACACAAACAAGGAATGCATGTGTGAACCTAGCCAAGATTCAAGTCATACAAGAATGGCAAACACCAAATAAATTTGCATCTGATTTAAATCCTCTCAAAATTAGAAAATTATACAAGAGATTTGTGTTTAAGTTTTATCATTTGAGACAAGATACCAAAGGTGGAACTAATTAAAGTTTCATCTATTCAATTTAATAATAAATATAATTTGATGAACTAAAATTTAGACTTTATTTTGTGTTATTACTTATCTTACTTGACTATAAATTTGGAAGATCATCCAATTCATTCAGTAATAAAATTGACTATCACAAATGGATATGAACAACACAAAAATCATAAAAAATATTTATTTTTTATTATAATGGATTAAATAACATATGATTGGAATAAAGTATAACTTTAGAGTATATAATTATGTCATATGATGAGGGAGTGATTAGGAATGATTATGGATTATAACCATAAATCATGGAGTGATGAGGGATGTTGAGGGTTAGTGAGGAGTGATTTGTGATGGTGAGGGATGAGAAAAGAGTGATTATGGATTATGAGGGATGAGGAAAGAGTGATTAGGGATGGTGAGGGATGGTGATATTCAATTAAGGATTGATTAGTGATGATAATATTAGGTGATTAGAGATGATGAGGGACAATGATAATCAATGGGGGAATGATTAGGGATGAGGAGGGAGTGAATAAGGATGATGACATATGATGAATAAGTGATTAGGGATGATGAGGTATGAGGAAATAATGATTAATTATGATGAGGGATGAGGAGGGAGTGATAAGGGATAATTATGGATAGTGAGAGTGAATGAAAGAGTGATTATAGATGATAAGGGAGTGATATGAGATGATTGGGGATATTGAGGGTCAATTAGGGAGTGATTAAAGACAATTAAGAATGATAAGAGAGTTATTAAGGGTTATGAGGGATGATGAACAAGTGTAATTAACATAAAGTGGTCATTTGATGTGTATAAGTCATCAATGTGACCTATGCTACCTGAATCACACCACTTTGGATCAAGTTCAAAGTGATTAATTTTCAAACTTGAATTTTGACAAACCTAAGACTCTAAAATTTCTAGTAATTAATCCATAAGGCACAAAACTCTAAAAAATGACTACATGTTTACCAAAAATGGATATCAATTACAAAATTTATGTATTTAAATCTCTAGGCTTAATAATTAGACCCTAAAAATGTGTAAGTACTGACTAGATTAGATTTTGAAAAACTATTTTCCACATCATAAGGTATGTAACTATGAGACCAACTCTATCAGATGTAGAATGACACTAATTTATTATATTTACTAAAATAAATTTAAAGTATAAATAAATAAATGCAATAATATATTTCCTTATACTTAACATTTAGAGTAGTAAATATAAGATTCAAGTCAAGATTGGCATTATATCGATGTTCACATGATTTTATGTGCAAAAAAATAGTAACATGTTCATGTTATACATTAATGAGATCATATTATTAAGAATATCATGCTATTAATGCTATCACACTATTGACATGATCATGCTATTAACATGATCACATTATTAATGCAGTATTTTTATTTGAATTTGAATTAAAACACCATTCCTTTTGGCTCAAGAATGGCTTGGATTTTGGAGATAAAGGCTTTGACCTATAAATCTAAAAAAAATTTAGATATTTATGATAAAAAAAAACAAAATTCAACTTTGATCACCAAATACACTATGAATTTTAATCGTAAAATTAAAAAACCTAATACCATCATGATGAACATGCTCTCCTCTTTCCAAAAATATGGTTTTTCTAATTTGTTTACTAATTTAAGGTTTCAAAATATGTTGTTTTATAACTATATCTTTTTTAGGCCACTACATGCAAAAAATATATATGCCTATACATGTTCATGTAATTTTTTTCTTATTGATATAGTGCAAAAAAAGTTATATGGTCACAAACTAGGCATAATTATACAAATACTAAAAAAAATGATTTTCATTTTTTATTAAGGTAGTTAGGCATGTCACATGGACCGATATCCATTTTTTATTATTATTTGGATCTATTTACTTGAAAAAATTCATAAAAATAAGTATTCATTAAAAAAATATTAAAATATAAAGATCACAAACAATAATATATTATTTAAATGTTTCCTTAAGGGTCTCAAAGAATATTAAATTCTTCTCAAAAAATGGGGCACCACACGGCTATCTATCTACTCTATTTTCATTAAAAAATAAGAGTTCCTCTTAAAATTTTAGATGTTTGACTTAGTTATACTTAACCATTTTTTTTTAAAATAGTGTTTTGGAAACTAGACTTTAAATTCTACTTTTCATGCTCTTATACCATCTTCAAATTTGAAGTGTAGATGTCTCAAATTATCTAAAAAAATTTAAATTTATGAAATTTTAGGTAAATCATGATATGGGTAGGCCCCTTTCTATCCCCCAACTTTGTCACATCCCTAGTTCAAACATTTTATAAAAAAAATGCATATCTTACACTCATATAATCAATTGTTTATTGAGTTTAGATAGAGTTATTAATCACAAAAATAAATTTAGAGATTTATTATACTAGAAAATATTTTTTTGTTGGTACTTTAATTCAAATTTAAGATATAACATTTTTTACATTTTTTTTTTCATGTATAAACATTTAAATGATAGAAAATGAGAAATAAATAATCATTAGATGTTGATGTTTAAAATATACAAACAATATAATGTATGTTTAATTTTACAATGTTTAAATTTAATTAGATATCATGCAATGATAATTTTTTTATGTTTAAGAATTAATTTTAATTAATTTTTAATATTTAATATATGATCATTATTTCATTTAATATTTAAATCCTTTTAAATTACATATGTTTGTAGTATAACACAAAAAATACAAATTAAAAATCATTAACTACTTAATTCCTCATAAAAGTATAACATAATTATGTTAAAGGTTAGTACATTTTTTATATACTGTAGGTAGAAGAGATATAAATTTCTCTTTTATTATAATATAATTTACAATTGTTCTTACCATGATACACTTATAATATTTTCAATGCTTTTAATTTAAACAGTTCATATCTTTCATGTAAATAGTTATGGTCTCAAAAAATCCATTACAATATCTATCCTCAAGTATGATTATATTTAATTAAGATGTATATACTTCCCTAATAAGATACAATATGAAATATTTAATCTATGTCTACACTTTTAAATACATGCTTATAACTATATATAGGGTTAATACATTCACTTGATATAGGCATCATATAATTAATAAAAGGTAGAGGACCCTACTATAACCAAAATATATAAAAATGTCACATGACAAATGAAGGTGAGGTTATAACATAGAGTTGTTTATAAAAGGCGGGTAAATGATATGATTAATAATCTTGTGTAAGGAATTAAAGAATAAATAAAATATAGAACCATTATGTAAAATAGGGAAGCTAAATAGATATAAATCCAATAAGGAAATAAAAATTTATTATCTAAACTATGTATTATAACCAAGAGGTATTTAAGTAGGTATATATTGGAATGAAACTTTAACATAATATATTCTAATCATGGATAGGATATACAAACACACTACTCTATTATTTTCATATAGATAAAAATAAAATAAAGAGTTTAGGGATAGGGATACTTACTTTGGGTTGAATTTTTGATTTATTAATATCCCCTTGGATCAAGTGGCATGTTATGAGATATGTTGTAGGTTAATAATTGAATAGTACGGTATAAGACCCAGGTATCCTTATTTGGAGACTCCAAATATTAGGTGTTCATATATAGTTTAGACTCATTATCATAAACTCCAAAGACCTTTTACAAACACAAAAAATATAAAATTAGCTCATATACTCTAATTATTATTTTACTAAAGGTATGTTTAAATTTACATGAATATTATAAAGGTGTTTTACTCATTATAAAAAAACATATCTAGAATCCCTAAATATGGATTAAAATCCTAAAAGTGACATATAAAATATGTCAATAGTAGGAAATAAAAATATAATATGTCATCTAGAGTTGATATAATACATAATGGTACAAAACTATATCAAATGAGCTGATATAGTATAAAAAGGACCATAAGTAAGAAAATTATTGGGTTAGCCATGACCAATGTAGTATAAAACATATGGACTATAACATAACTAGCTTGGCATGGCTTAATTAGTCAGGAAAATATATTAAAATTAGGTAGAAGAGGTGAAAATTATGGAAAATATTATTATAGGAGGATAAAATGATATTGAGTTTAAATAGGTATAATAAGAAATAATATGACAATATATAGTAGAGTATCATGAGTTGACTTAAAATTTATCCTAGTGTAGTCCTTAAGACATGCAATCAAGAAGAAAATGAACTAACTATTCCTTAAACATAAAATGTTTGTGACTAAAAAAGTCATTGTATACTTATGCCCCACCCAAATATCATCTAGTGTCACAAATTTAGAACTTAGGATGGTAGTTTTGAAAATAAACATAGTAACACAAAATATAAATTAAGTGATGTAAATAAATGATGATAAGTGAAATAATTGATATAAAAGTAACACACACATACCTTAACATACCTATTTACTCTGTTATTTATTTAATCATATTTAGATATTTGTATTTTTCCCTATTTTATTCTAGTAATGAAGTTTCTAGAGTAAAGGAGAAATATACACCTGAGTGTGTACACTACACTATTTATTTTGAAAGAAAATAAAATTTTGTAGGAAACTCAATTATCAAAGAATTTAACAACACATTAAGTAGTCAATATCCATATTTATTTATTTTTAAATAAAATAAATTTAAAAGATGGAAAGGAAGGAGTACACATTTAGGGATATGAAACCATGTTTCCTTATAACTTGTAAATTTTATGCTTCCCTATTGGAAACTTAGACAAATGTCCCCCCTTGTCTAGGTACTTGGAGAGATGGTTCCTCATGTTGAACCATTAGTGAAATGAGAGTGATCAATTCCAAACACTGAATATGTAATCAATCCCTTGAGTTATAAATATTCATATATGTGCATGAACTAGTAACATTTGCCTTACATATATTCCAAAAGATATAGAGTTCCATACATCTATATGCTTGACTATAAATATATGTGAAACCTTTAATTCATATTATTATATTTATTTTACATATGCATCCAAGTGTGTATGATTCTGTATTCAATTCTATGTAAAGTGAGTGCATATGAATACCACATATCCCCACAATTTGTATCAATATGCCAATATATATCATGTATCTAACTTATAAATTAATTTGAATATTTTACATTTATGTTATGTTATATAATATTATTTTTCTACTCATGGATACTTGAATATATATGACAAGCCCACTATAAATAC
>JARHVA010003710.1:955000-1172500 GCA_037957365.1 Torreya grandis
AATATTAAATAAGAATAAAATATTGAAAGATAGTTTAGATTGTAATATATGACATTCAACCTAAAATATGACTGTAAATGTTGAATTAATTTAAATTAATTTATAAGTGGCATACACTAAGTATATTAAGTACAACTAATAGTAATATACTTAGTTTTTTATTATTTTTTGTTGTATATAGTAAGCATATAATAGTGGAAAGCATGGGAAAACTAGTGTGTGATGGTTCAAGTCCAAGAACAGAGTTTGTGACTATATATGGACAATTCTACCTCCCTATATAACTACATAATTGGGTCTTGTCTATATTATATTCCATTGACCTATAGTGTGTCTATGGATATATGTGTCTAGCTTTTAGCTTATGTAACCCTTTATATTACCTTGACAAATTTATCTAAGGATTATTATATTTATAATATGGTCAGCCTATAGAATAAGAATGCCTAAGTAGATTATATATATGAAATATTGGTTATTATTTGATTATCATATGATGAATTTAATTATTATTTCATTGTTATGAATGTTTCCCCATCAAAGTGGTTCAGTCATATTTATTGAGTATTCTGATCTTTCATCCATTATTTTGTGGATCTACTTATTATGCTCATATTTTTATTATATATTATTCTTTTAGTCTAAATTTTCTAGTTAATTTCATTACATGTGTAATCAAATAATCTATTGGGATAAGTTTCTATGATAAGTTTTTTAAAAATTGGTGTTGTTTTTATCTTGAGAGTTGAAGGATTAAAAAACATAACTTACAATATAGAAAGAATTAATTTTTTTCATCACAAAAATATCATTTGAAGTTTTTTTTGAAAAAAAATATGTATTTTTTCACCCTTATAAAAATTATAATTTTTTGGATTCATAGTGGTTAGATGATCACAATATTATAATTCATTGGTAGACTTTTTTCGAGCCTAAAACCCTTTATCGTAGGTCTTGTACATGGCTAGTCCAAACACTCCTATCGATGGGAAATGGAAAGACACTCCAAAAAATTCTCACAAGGATAAAATATAGTTAATATCTTTAGATCATTTAGTTCTATGTGTGGTTCACCAACTTTAATTATATATGCAAGTCATGATGAATGAAGATGATCTTTATGTTGTAAAATGGGACATCATTTTGTAAAAGGGGACATTGATGTTGTGAATAATTAGCTTGAAACTATCAATGGGAAATTTATCACTCTTTAGGATCATATTTAGCCAAATAATCCTCCACTAATCCATTTGGGTTATCTCAAGTAAAAAAATCACAACTCTAAGACTATTTGAATCACATGATGCCAAAAGTGGAAGTGCAAAAATTTGATTGTAAGGATCCACTCACTTGGATAAATAAAATGGAATATTTATTTGATATAAATTATAACGCAAGTGAATAAAATATGTTTACTATCTGTGTGTGTGTGTGTGTGTGTGTGTGTGTGTGTGTGTGTGTGTGTGTGTGTGTGTGTGTGTGTGTGTGTGTGTGTAACTTAATCAATTCATTTATTATTGGTTATTTTTCACTTAGAATTAAAAAGGGACTTATTGTTATGTAGTAGATATTTAATATTGAGCATCAAATGCACTATCATAACAACACATCCAAAAATTAATTCATTCATTTATAAATTTTCAAAAAATAGGGGTTGTTAAGGATTATACTTTCAATTCTTGAATCTCTCCTTAAGTATGGATGACATCAATGGGAACAAAATGAATGACATGTTTTTGGGTAAGCTCAAGGATAACATCTATATTAATATTTTCATGTATAATCTAAGTCTAGTATTTTAATCCATAAAAATATCATGAAATGTAGATGAAAAAGATTTAGTCAAATGAAGGTTTTTCACTACTAGTAAAGAACACAATTCCCCAACATAATCATTTCCTTAGCCTGTAATATTAACCCTTATAAAATTGAAGAGAAGTGTGAAAAAGGGTTATGTTTCAATTATGATATAAAGTAGATAAAATGACATAAATGAATTGAGAATAATTTATTTTATATTAAAGTATCTAATGAATATGAAGATGTTGATGTAGCCTTAGGTGAGGGTGGGGTAATGACAAAAGAATAATCTACATATGCCCAACTTGTTATCTCTTGTCATTAAATTTCAAGTATTATCAAGCATCAAACCCTTATTTTTTTGGGATTATTCAAGATACCAAAGGTGAAATTGTTTATTGACTCAAGGATTACACATAAATTCATCAATATTAAGATGGATACCCATTTTAGTTATTTCATTTACCTAACTCCAAAATTTTAGGTCATGATTTTAGATGGTTGATAGTCAATTGTTCTAGGAAAATTCATACTATTAAGCTTGATATGGGAGACTACAAACTATTTATCCTATGTTTTTTATTTCCATAGGTGGGTAGAAATTATTTTTAGAGTTAAATGGATTACAATATTGAGCACAATAGAGATGGATTTCAAGGAACTTTTTATGTGATTTTATTATGAAGGTAGAACATTTAAACTACTTGGATTATAAGAAAATATCTACAATTTTTTAGTTCACACTAGATGATAAAGATTATAAAAAATGATATGAAGGATTTGTATCACATTTTTTATCCATAAAAACTTAAATCAACAAATTAATATACACGTCTTAATCTATAGAATATTATTCATGACCACCCAACTATTTTTGGTACCATGAAAAAAGGATTACCATTAAGTATAAAACATGATCATGAAATTAAAGTTATTCTAGGTAGTTAAACACCTAACATGAGACTATAAATGTATTCATATTCCTATAAGAATATCAAAATTTGGTACATGAGATGTTGGAGGTGGGTATTACTAAACATATCTATGGTGAATATTCATCCCATGCGATCATGGTGCATAATGAAGATGACACTTGGAGAATGTGACCATATTATAGATAACTAAACAAGTAAACCATCAAATATAGATTCTCTATTCATATAATTGATGATTTGAGATATGAATTACATGGTTCCATTTATTTTACAAAACTAGCTCTTATTTTTAGGTACTATCAAATTTAGATTCTTGATGAGGATATCCATAAAACCATTTCAAAACTCATGAATGCCATTTTGAGTTTATGGTCATGTTGTTTTGTCTCAAAAATGTAAAATCTACTTTTAAAATTTTATGAACACCATTTTTAGTCTTTTTTAAATTAAATTTGTGTAGTTATTTTTTGATGACATCCTAATATACAATACAAATTAGGAAGAACATTTTTAACATGGGAGATATGTATTGTTAGTTCTATTAAAATGTTAATTTTATGCAAAAACTTTAAATTATCATTTTTTTAGTCTAATAGGTGGAGTAATTGGGTCATATTTGTCTACATGGAGTCAAATTCTACCCTTAGAAGATCAAATCTATGATGAAATAGTAAGGGCTAAAAACCCTCAAGAACTTCTACATTTTTCATGGGATAACATAATATTATTATATATTTGTGATAATTTATGGTATCATAGTAGCACCACTCAAAACTTTGTTAAATAAAAAATCTTTACATTGGAATTATATACTTACCAAGGAATTTGAGGAGTTGAAGGAGGTCATGTGAACCATTCTAGTTTTTGTTACCTCTAATTTTTTTAAAACCTTTATTGTTGAATATGATGCATTAGGTTATGTCATGGGGGTATAAATCATGTTATAAATAACACCCATTGAATTATATATTTTTCAACTCAATGTAAAAATTATTTAAATCCAATATAGGAAAAATATATATTATCTATTTTTCATGTACTCAAACAATGGATACCTTATCTAATTGGTGGATACTTTAAGGTTAAGATTGATCATGATAGACTAAAATAATTTTTATAATAACAAAAATTGGTTGATAAAATTTCGGGATATGAATTTGAAATAAGCTATAATAATTTAAAATAAAATGTTGTAGCAAGTGTGTTATCCAAGGGGGATGAATCTAGTGAGTTGTTATGTAAAATGGTAAGTTGGAAGAGGCACTAATAGGATGTGATAATGACATGGATACATATGTTTTGATTTATAATATACAATGTAATTTTTATGCCTCTTATAAATTTAAGAGTGCACTATCGTACAAATATCACATATACATATGTAAGAATTATAGCCTCCAAAATATGATACTTAATGAGATTCATGCGTCTCCAATAGGTGGGCACTAAAGTTTTTTAAAAACCTATCATAAGATCAATTATGATTTATTTTTTGAATGGATAAATGATAATATATATAAATTTATGGTTGAATTCATGGTGTCTCAATAGAAAAAGGGTGAAACATTTAAAATTCCCAATCTTTTGTAACCTTTATTAATTCCTAGCTAGATGTGGGAGGATATCTAGATGGATTTCATTACAGGGTTACTGAAGTATAAAAGTAAAAATGTAATCCTGGTAATTTCAAATAGGATCATAAAATATTCTCATTTATTCTCCTTATCACAACCATTTGTAGTAGTAGCTACTGATTTTCTAGATATAGTTTATAATTTGCATGGTACTCCCAAGATCATTATAAGTGATAGTGATCCCATATTTACTAATATTTTTTGGACTGATTTATTCTCAAGTTTGGGTAATCTATTGGCTAATATCTCAAAATATGATCCTAAATATTATGGTTAAAAAAGGTGGTTAAAATTTTATTAGAAGAGAATCTATGTTATTTTTCACTAGATAAACAAGAACCATGGGTTCATTTACTACAACTATTAGAATGGTGGTATAACACTTCCTTCCATACCTTTTCAAAAATGTCTCCATTTTTGAAAAAAAATTTATCATCCCCCATCCATGAATTCATCCTTGAGGATGCATTTAATGTTTTGATATGTTTAAGAACACATTCAACATCAATAGGGGATACTAGCTAGTCTAAGTGAGAATTGAACACTGACATAATACAAAATGAAGTAACAAATTGATCAACACTAGAGTGAGAGACATTTTGAAATAGGTGATTATGTTTTTGTGTAACTTTATCCATATAATTAGATGTCTTTGAAGTAATATAAAAATCATAATAAACTTTATCTATAATATTATGGCTCTTATAAGATCCTACATACAATTAGTAGTGTTGCATATAATTAGGAGATACATCGGTCCTCTAACATACATATTATATTTAATGTACCTTACCTAAATAAGTTAATTTAATAGTGAGTTTATACTTAAATTAAGTTACCATAACTAGATGGATAATTCCAAGTCATTATTTATCTTGAGGAGATGATTCACACATGCACAAAAAGGTTTATAAAAATATAGATTGAGTATTTCATTCAATGGAAGAATCTAAATTGGGAATATGAAACATGGGAGGATGATTTTTTTTTAGTAGCATCCATAATTGGTCAACATTGAGGGTAACATTAGTTTTAATGGGATGGGAATGATGTGCACTTAAGCTATAATGTGTTTATGGATATGTGTTGCCAACTTATGGTTTACATAACATTTTATATTATCTTATCATAATTTTCTAGGTGTATTATTTTGTTAGTAAGCTCAACCTATGGAATAACCTAGCCTAATTATATTATATACATGAGGTAATTTTTAGGTTTTTATCATCATATTTTTAATTATATTCTTACAACATTATTGTGGATATTTCCCCCTTGAAGTGGCACAGTAATATTGATCAAGTATTTTTCTCTTTCATCAATTATTGGTGGGGATCTACTTATTCTACTCATATATCTATGATTATTATTCCATTGGTGTGAATAATCTAAGTGATATCATTATAGTTTTACCTTATATTTTATTTAACAATATTTAATATACATAAAATAATAAAATATATTTTAGATTATAATATATGATAATCAATCACAAATTGATTAGTTAGGTAGGAAGGTGGATTACCTATCAAGCTAGATCCAAGAAGTACACAACTTCTTTGGAGGCTGTCAATCCACCTTTTAAGATAAATTAACGCTGATAAAAAAATGTTGCATAACATAAATGAAAGTTCTTAATTTAGGTGAAATAAATACTATTCAAAAGGAGTACTTAGATTAAACTGCTGAAAAAGTTCCTAGAGGCTAACTCCATCACCATCACTATAACCTTCACTATCCATCCTATGACCATCATTGTGGAGATCCATTTTTTCATGTCATGTTGTGTTGTAAAAAACACAAAGATATATCATTATCGAGGCACCTATTTCACCTACATCACAAATCTAATATAAGATAGGTGCCTCAAGAATGATATATCTCGGCATATTTTACATAGATTAATATAGGATAGGTATTCTAGTATTTTATAATATATAATATATAAATATATTTGAGTAGTGATCATTTACATGTATTAATTGAAATTGATTAATAAGTGAAATATTATAAATATAGTATGTAAATCCAAGAGTAATAAACATAGGGTTTTCTTGTTTATATTTGACTATAGTAGGAATCTAATATTAGAAAATAAAATAAAACTAGTTAGTCATGGTTTAAGTCTGATAATAAAGGTTGTACTTATATCTATACAAGTATGTGCTCCTTATACAACTACATAATGTGCTCTTGTTTATTAAATATGCATTTATTTACTATGAAAGTGAGAAAACTATAATATATCTATCAAATGCACCTATGTATATTTAAAGGTTTGAATTATAATGGTTATGTTAATGTTTCACAAAAACTTATTCTCTCCTTCTCCTTACTGTACAAACCTAAGTGTACTTATGAGAGATATAAAACTACAAAAAATATGGGGATGTTTAATGGATTAAGTTAACCCCTGTCATCTCCATTTATCATTTACCACTTAATAAATATCTAATACTCCAATTATGGAGTCAATCCACATGTATTTTTTTCATCTAGTGTGATTTTAAAATTGTGTTCCTTAACTGTATATATGTATCTAGTAATTTGGCTATTATTCTTGACAATGTTTTCTCTTGACTTGATTTGGAATGCTTCATACAAGACTTGTGACTAACAATAGTGATTTATAATAAATTTGGGAATAATATGAAATATATTCTCAATGTGAATAATTATATAAATACTCACTTGATAGTGCTAAGCTCTAGGAAGATCTAGTTGGTAAATAATGACATTTTATTTTTATTTATATGAGTCTAATTGAATACTTGTGAAATGTGAAAGATGAAATATATTGATATTTCAAAATTTGAAAACTAGACATCAAATGGAATGAGAACAAGTTTGTATTAAGTTGATATGTTTAGAGTAACAAAATTGTCTATATAACATGGACCTATTCCATAAAAATGAGAATAGCTGGCTTGAGAGAAGGATCAATCTGAGAGTGATATAATGTAGTTTTAGCAATGACTTGAGAGTTATTTTGTAGTAGTGATGGTCAATGGAGGGGTCAATACCACTTGTAGATGAATGGATAGAGGAATGACTAATAATATTCATATATTTTAGTGTAAGTCAAATAGCTTAAGATATGCCAATAATTAACATTGTCAAGTACATGTCACCAAATTTAGGTATCTATAATACCTTTCTACTAGAATAGACTATATGAAAATACTATAGTCTTTATTTTGATGGGAACATAAACTAAAATTATAACCCCTAAATATAAAAGGATAAAAATTAATAAAATTAGTGTAGACATACATAGGGGAGTCTAAAAATAGAAGTATTAAGAACTCTTAGAAAGGATAGTAAAATGGAAGGAACTTAATAAAGTCATGAAGAAAAGGATAAATTACATATATAATACACAATTTAGGAGAATAAATATAAAATATTATATATATTAATAAATGAATATCTAAATTAGGTCCAAATAACCAAATGAATAAGATGGTATAAATGTAAACTAAAACATAAAAGGGTAGCAATAAAATAAATAGCCATAAATATTAGGCTAAATTAGGTCCATATGACCTGAAATAAGGAGAATAAAATATCAATGTCCTAAACATAACAAATATAAATCCTATAAAAATAAATAAATTCCCAAAATAGAATCCCATAACAACTCAAAGTTGCATATTTTATTCAAACACTCTAATTACTCTAGCAAATTTAATATTTTTTGAAATCAATGTCCCTAAATTTCCAAACGAAAAAACAATGGCCTTGGGATAATAATTAGAGTATAAATATCATCCCATGGCATAAAAATTAAAATTAGCATACCTATAAAAATATGTTCCTTGATATTCAAGACCCTAATATATCCAGTGGTAATTACAAGGATTATGTACTTATGATATAAATTAGGTGGAACTAATAATATGCATTTAAATCCTCCTAACCCATTCTACTAGTTTACCACACCCCAATAGACCTTGAATCTATCATGAGGCCAACTTTGGAATTTGAGGTTCAACTAAGATATGAGGTGTGTCAATGATATGATCACATATATTGGTGTCATTTTAATTTTTACAATATATTTTGCATTTTAAAATTTTCCTTTGATTTTATTTGTATTTTTAATTTTTATTTAGTATCTTGGCTTCTGAATTATTGTATTTATTTATTTTCCTCGTATATATATTTTCCTCATATTAAGTAAACATTGTTGGTATTAATTATATATATATATATATATATATATATATATTACCAACAATGTTTGCTTAATATGACTAACATAAGATAACATACACATATATGATTAATAATAATACTTAGAGACCATAAAGCTTATATACTCCTATAATTTTACTTTAGAAAAGAATGAAATCTTGAAATCAACCTTGGTGTGCCACAAATGAAATGAAATTAGGTAATATAGAGATTTTCATGACAATTATTTGGGTTCCCTAGTCATAAAAATGAAGAAAGGGATATGATACAATGGTATACATGTTTTATATTTTCATCATATGAGAGGTAAAATATGGATGATTAACATGTAGATGTATTATAGTAAGATTAAAAAAAGAGAATATAAATTTATAATTGATAAAACACCACTCATGATGATTTCATTATGCTTATAATAATAATAAAAAAAAAAACTTTTATAAAGGAATGGGAGTAGAACTAAAAGGCTAATTATAATAGAGGATGGTAAATTGTGAGTAGGGAGTATTTGTATTCCATAATGTATTAACATAAAAATCACAAAATGAAATCCAAGAGGAATAAATATAAGTGTATAAGGACATCCCTAAGTAAATAAAGGTAGTAATAAATCGATGAGATGAAAGAAACATTAGGAATCCTAAAAATGAAGATAATATTATAGTAAAAGAGCCTAGATGAAAATGGTGTATAATGTGGATGCTTGAGAGGAGTTCCTGGTTTTATTCCCCAAGTTTTAACCTATAACTAAAATTTTGAAAATCCAATATATGTAAAAAATAAGGGATCTCAAAGATGTATATAAATAAGTGATAAGATTCAAAAACCAAGTGTGTCGAATAATAATGAGAGATCTTAGGGGAAATGTTAAGGTATGTGATAATAATCTTGAATGTGTAGATAAATTAATCTAAGATAAAACACATTATATTTACAACAAAACCTAAAAGTAATTTTACAATTAAATATGAATTAAAAGTACAATTTTAGGTAAGAAAGAAGAGTGTAACTTTGATAAATTAGATTCAAAAAAATAAAGGATTTTCCTCTAAATATTTATTCAAGTTGAATTTTTTATTTAATGTGTGTAATATTCTTGATTATTACCTTATTTTCAGGATGATATGTTTATAAGAGGAAAGGGTCACATAATTTTGTCAAGGTTGAGGAAAGGTGAGGGTAGGATTTGTAAGATGACTTTAAATTATGTTTTAAAGTAAGGATGGGAATTGGAAGATGCCCCAAAGTATAAACCAAGAGAAAGGTGGGAATTTTATATTTAATTAACATTTTAATCTATAAAAGGATGGGAATTTTAAGATTCACCACCATGTGAAGTGAAAAAAGGGTGGGAATTTTAAGATGCCCCAACATGTGAAGTGAGAAAAAGATGGGAATTTTAAGAATCCCCAACATGTGAAGTATATTAATATTTTATTAAATTTTATTTATTTATATTAAACTTAATATTTTCATAATTATTACTTTTTTTTATCATAATCTATTTCAATTTATCTCATGGTAGGAATTATAAAATCTAGTTGTTTTAACTTTTTAAGATTTTGTTGATCTAACTAAGATAAAATTATTGAAATTTAGATTATTAAAGATAAATAATTTAACCTAAAAATATTAATGTAAAAGAGATATTGATTACACCTACATTTTTTTTAAATTGACCAAGAAAATATGGGAGAGAAGGAACTTAATTGATTTTTTGATCTATACTACTCATAACCTATGCCACATTTCTCAAAATTACTCTATAATAACTTTTTAGCTACTCATATTAGGAAACATATTATCAAAACATTCTCATACATTACCATTGAAGCTCAAACATTTGTAAAAACACTAATCTCCTCTATCTTCCATCACTCTCTAAGTTGATTGTTATGTTTTTTATACCTTAAATTGATGATTTTTTTCACTTTATTTTACACATTATTGTGTGAAAATATTGATTTTGATTATATTTTACCTGAGTCCTTAGCTTCACTTTCAACACTATATTGACATTAAAAAATGGGTTATAAATATGGTTTATATAACCCGAACAGCTACACATTGAATTATTATGCATTTACTATGTTTCAATACATTGAATATGGCTCAAATAATATGTAGTTATCCCACCTAGTTGCATGTGTACTAAAATAATTATCCACTAGAATGTAATGCAATTTTTTGTATTTCAACACTTGAAACATGCAAATTTTACCATGTGTTAGTGTTCAAACTTGAATTTAGGGTTTTGTTTTGAAGGATTTTAAGATGTGTATTCCTTGGAAATAATTATTTGATGGAGTTCTAATGGATTTATTAATGTTTATATTATTTTATAAAATGAGCATTAGATAGTGAAAGATAGATATGGCCTTAGGATTGATTTGTATTTATAAATGAATATTTTATGTTTCCCCCATAACTAATATATAAAACATGATCAATCCTAGCCAAAAGAGATGTTTGATTTCAAAAATTAGTCTTTAATGATCCTATGACACTTATATAAATGGTGGTTACCTTGATTAACCATAATTATCCTATTATTATAGGTAATGCCTATATAGAAAAAATCAAGGTTTAAAAATACAGTGATAGTCTACTTAGGATTGTAAATAATTATGGCATAAACTAGGGTAATATTGAATATAAATGATATAAAATTGTGTTTTATAAGACTATAAATAGGTAAATAGATAGGGTAAAGTGTGCACAAGATTTAAAATTTCATGCACAAGTGATGTATATATCAAAGATCTGTCAAAAATCATTTTTCTAATTTCTATTCTAGATTTAGATGTGTACAAATTCCTTATTTTATGTTATTATTAAAAATTATACATTATATACTTCTCACATACAACTCAAATTTCACTAATATGCACTTCTAGATAATGGTGATACTCATGCCTCTTTTATTATTTAAATGAGAAATGGTATTTATCAATTTAAAAAAATTAATAATGGTCTCACCCACTATTTAAAAATAATAATTGCATATATATATATATATATATATATATATATATATATATATATATATATATATATAAAATTATTAAAAAAAATTCCCATTAATTTCAAGGTTAGGAATTCAAAAGAAAAGTTTTGAGAAGCATTTGAAAAATACTATTTTAAGTTAAATATTTATCCCATGCCTATTAAAAATTGTAATGAGAAAAGAAACAATTTAAGGGAATCAATAAATATTCCCACTATAAATATAAATTATCCAACGTTAGAAAAACATTAGGGCAAGTATGCAGCAAAGATATGTAAACTATGGGAAAAACCTACATGAGTATTGCTTGAGTAACTGTGAGATATAATATAGAATAAAATTAGATGTTTAAATTACATTATGATAGTGGGTAGCTAATTTTAATTATTTCCCCTCTCATTTTCTCATTTTTTTCTTTTATATATTTTAGTTGCTCATTTTAGCCAAAGAGATGATTTCATGATCTTTCTAAACTTACTAAATTTTAGTATTTAGATATAATCCCTTGATTTTATCTTATGTATGAATATCCTAAACTCTCATTGTAATAGAGTGTGATTGAACATAATTATTCTAGG
The DNA here is from genome assembly GCA_037957365.1 of Torreya grandis. Taxonomy (NCBI): domain Eukaryota; kingdom Viridiplantae; phylum Streptophyta; class Pinopsida; order Cupressales; family Taxaceae; genus Torreya; species Torreya grandis. Next base: position 967,152 of record JARHVA010003710.1, read on the forward strand.
TAATATATTTTTTTGGAACTTATTTTTCTACACTGGGGACATGGTATTATTGTTGAAATTCCATTTATGGGTTATGTCTTACCTTTTATAATTTAATTATTTTATTGTGTTTTTTTTCCATTGTACATATTGGTTTCATTATTTTTGTATATAAAATATATATTTCCATTTGTATTATGGTTCATCACCATTTTTTTTATTCATTTATATATTTCTTTCCTCCTCCAAGTTTCTATTTGATGCATAGTATATTAGGTATATTAGAATCAGATTAATAATCAGAACTAGTTAGATCTATAGGTTCACTATAAACTTTCAAAAAAATATTAAAACATTAAAATTATACCTTTAAAACAGATTTTAAAAAATTAGTGAAAACCCTCTACACATGGGGTGAAGCCTTATGGATTTTTACTCCCTAATGAAATTTACGATACACTAAAACTGTGATGCATAGTAATCCATGGAAAGTGGGTCCATGTAGGAGTTGTTGGAATTTTTGGGAGGAGATACAAGTAATGGAAAATAAATTATTATATCCCACTCTCATCTTCCCATCCTTGTTCAATATTCAAATCAACCTCTAATTCTTAGGTTGACTTTTATGTGATCTATCCTCATGGATTAGGGAAACTTTTAAGGTTTTACCAATCCAATGGTTTGGATAGAATTTAATATAAGGTTGTATATATATTGATATAATTTTATAAGTGTTTTAAAAAAAATAACAAAGTTAATTTTAAAGAGTTTTTAAGTTGACTTAAACTTTATTAAGTTGTGAACCTTATGTTTTTATGTTCAATTTCTTTTATAAATTATGGTGTCACTATGACAACTATTAGGTATTAGAAGGATAACTATGGGGAATTATTTGATCATTAATAATTATTATATGATTTTAAATTTAAGTCATACTAGTTAGAATCTAATAATATAAACATTGGAATCCAATATCACACTACTTAGAACCAATAATAGAGATATTGGAATCCAATATCACAATAGTAAAATCAATAACATCAATATTAGAATCTAATATCACATAAGTTAAAAAAAATTATCAATATTGAAATCTAATTTCATTAATTATAAAACCAAAAATGGTAATACTAGAAGTCCAATTTCTTAGATATATGTCTATAATTGACAAAATGATGGTTATTTTCTATAGAGTGAAAATAGGAAAGGAAGACAACATACATTCTAATCTAACAATAGGCAGACAAAAAAATATGTGTCATAGATAATTGAATATTATAAGTATTTATGCATCATAAATGACATGACTTTCATATAAATACATAACACTTATTTGACATTCATCTAAAACATTTATCCGTATTCAGGATTGACCCTATGTATGTCATTACTACTACACAAAATCCTCAAGGTAAAATTGTCAAGCTTATTAAAATCATCCTAAAACTATCTATAGCTCAATAAAAGTGTCCTTGACATTTTATTACAAGTATTATCAATGAAGGCATTAGTGATTTTGTGCTCCTATCCACTTATACAACCACATCCTACACCAAATAATGACTAGTTTTTGAAATTTAAATCATACTTTTGGGTTTTATTACACATTTCATAAGGTTAGATAAAGGAAATTACCAAAACAAATTCTTATAAATACACATTAAAGGTCATACATTATCACCCAAAAGGTATTCATTTGTTTCAATCTTACACACTATTGTACATTGAGAAAATATGCAATATCATTTCCAAATTAAAGATCATTCACAAGGAAAAATAATAATCCAAGTCAAGATAATTCTAAATAAAGTCAAGGGTTGTCATTGTTGAGTATTAAATCTAATTTTATAGCTACATACACATCATCAAGAATCACAATACAATAATAATACTAGGTGGGAAAACTATGTGGGTTTCCTTTTCCTCCTTCGAGTATTGGATACATAGTCATTAGTAAATAATAAATGGGGTGATTGGTGTCAAATCATCCCATAACACTCCCCTCTCTTTTATATGTTTTCAAGCTACCAAATTATCTTTAGGGTTTTAAATAAAAATAATAAAAATAGAGAATTTAGTGTAACACAATTTAAATTTATATATCTCATATTACTCAACACACATAAGCACAACAACCAGGTTTTTGACCAAGTTGGTTCATGAAAGACCATGTAAGACTCAAAGAGGTGGTGAATAATATGAACAAATATGAGAAATTTATTGTGCAAAGGCTAATTTGATGTAAATAAGTATTAATATGGAAAGGTTTAATCATAAAGGTACAAGGATTGGGAGAGATAATGAAAACCTTAAGGAAAATATTAGAATGGTTATTGATTTTAGTCTGACATCTATGCAAAACTATGTTCAAAACATGTAAGGGTTAAAACTACTAGAAAAGAGTAAATATGAAGAACTGGAGCAAGGAATAATGGATAAGAAGATGAAGGGAATGGATATTGAGAAACATGACTCTTAAACTCTTCATATTATGGATAAAATCATTAATAATATGAATAAGAATTGGAATGATGTGTGGGATGGGTGGAACTACCTAGGCTATTAGTGCTCTATTTGTGTTATTTTCATGTTGTGTTTTTGTTGTTTCAATGTAATATTTCCTTTTATGACATATTTTGGTTGTTATATAGGAAATATTTTTTTGTTATGGTTATTTATAACATACCCAAGTCTATTTGTAATGGGTAGGGTCCCTTTTCAAAATCCACTTTTAACATTAATTAAAAAATAACCATGTTTTTGACATAGTCAACTATGACAAGTTCACAGTCAAAGGACTCAAGTAACATATGATCCTATCCTATTGAAATGGTCATGTATAGAATTAATTTATTATATTTTTTTTGACCTATCATTATTTTTATAATCCTTATTTCTTTGTCTTTCCTTTTTAATTACCTATCATACTCAATTGGGACAAGTCTATGGTCAATGAACTCAAGAGGCTTGTGCTAATTTACACTTATGTAATAAATTTGAATTATTAATTTCATATTATGATCATGATTATAAGAAGTAAAAATCACATATTTTATATCTCCTATTTTAAAAATTTATAACAATCAACATAAATCTATGTTTGAACTAAGTTATTTCTTCCTAGATTTTTCCAAAAATAACAAGTTTTCATATATAGTAATTGTCATAATCAAAATAGTTGATTATTATACATATTTATGATTTTCATATATTAAAAATTTAAACATAATTTAACATTTATTTATTTTATCAAAAATATGGTAAAAGATATTGATGAACTTGAAATTTTGTTTTCAATCCTTTGTTTTTTTGAATTGGTTTTTTATTTCATTTTTTTCCTAAAAATTATGTTTTGATAGTTTTAAAACTATTAAGAGATATCATTATTTTAAACTAGGTATTTAGTTTTATATTTATTTTGGTATGATGGGTACTAACCTAATACACAATCCATTAGACAACACTATATATGGATGTTATTTTCTACATACCTCAAAGTATATCAAAAATGCATAGGGTTTTATTTTTTAGCAACATGTTTCCCTTGATCATTTGTTATTGCAGTGCAATAGTAAGATATTATCCAAAATAATTCACTCTTGATTTACCCTAGAGATGGGATATCATGTTTTAATACTTTTTTTTATTTCCCTTTGGGTTGTGTTGACTATTTATGATTGGGATCACTATATTTGAGAGCCTACAGAGAAAACACATCCTGACTAGTTAGACCCCTAATCCTTGTTACAAATTTAAAATTATGGTATTAATAATTAAATATTAAATATTATTATGTTAAACATTACATTCTATATTAATTTTTTAGGTTTTATTTGGATTCATTATATATGCATATTTTAAAAATACAAATATCAAAAGAAGGATAAAATAAATAATTTAAAGTATCAAGCCTTCATTAGCTTATATTACTGAAATATCAAATCTAAGATGACACCTATCACTATTAGGTGCCAAAATTAATTCATGAATTATTTTTTCCTTATGTTTTAATTATTTTTCCATGACTCATATTATATTCTATTATTACATTATCAACACTAGACGAGGGTGGATTTATCTTTCCCCTCAATAGAAATAAGGTAGTAAAAATTTTCCTCCCCAACCACCTCCATTTCCAAAAAGGCAGGTATATCTAACCAAAGGATATGATAACATGAATCAACTAAAAAATACTAATGATAATATTTTAATGTTAAATTTCTCCAAATAACTCCAATATAGAAGGGTGTTCTTTATAAATATCATGAAATACAATTTTACTTAGGAATGTAAAACCAAATTATATTTTTGATATTAATAATAATTTATGATGAATGGAGGAAATTATTTATTTCAAAAATTAATACTTACCTCCCAATCATATCATATATTAACACCTACTAATATTTATCTAGTTTTGTGTGCACAATAAAGTTATTAAAAAGGTTTTTATCGATAATGGATTAGGATTAGACATTTGAAATATATATTTATTGAATATATAGGCACAATACATTAGTTATTCAGACATTAAAATTTAATTATCATATAATATTTTATGGAAATTACTTAGATAAATTGTATTTCACATCATGGGTCCTTTATGATAGCCACTTTTTACTAGGTCATGCCTAGTAAACTCAATTTTAATATTATTTTAGGAATACGAAGGATACATGTGATGAATTTAATTTCATATAATATGCATACACATTTAAATTTAAATCATCAAGGATACATATATACATTCCCTTTGGATCATGAACCATTTAATTAATATGCATTAACTAAAATTTAGGATCATTGTATTCTTCATATGTAACAGCATGCACATAAATTCAAATAAATCACACCACCAATATATTGTATTTATCTAATGAAACTATCATTAAAATGTTTTAGTCAATATGGATTTGGGCTTAAATATTTACAAAAAATAAGATATACAAGACAAGGATTAGGAACACATGAATAAGGTACTATTAACCCCATTCAAGTAGTTCACCTAAAAGGATGAAAATGACTTGGTTATTTTTAAGAAACATTGAAATAAAATAAATAAATGCCTCCACAAACTAATATTTATACACATTTCCTTAAAGGAAATCATAGGATAAGATAATAAGTTAATAACACATTTGTATTACAATTAATATAACCTAAAATTATTAATGGAAACATTAATCCATAGATTTGGACATTAGACAAATTTTAAAATGATGATTCCCTCATAGAATACATTTGGGCATATGAGGACCTTACTTCTACCACATGAATATATTTCCTCATAGCATAGCTAACTAAGCATAACTTAGAGAAAATAAAGACACTGATGAACAAATTAGAGAAAATAGTCTAGATACCATTCATACAACACCATATATGGAACAAAAATAAACTCTAAATAATGAAGATACATTATAATATCATAATTTAATAGATAAATATCCATGACAAATACTTATTGTATCTATATTAAACAAGGCTGAAGATACAACTCTTGAACAATTTTTACATAGTTATACAAAATTATTCATATGGTATTATAAATATATTCTTTGAATCAATCCTATATTTGTAATTCATAATAGATTAGTAAACCTAAAGCCAAGCCAATCAATAAAAAATTATGAAAATGCATCCAAAATTAGACTTGGTAGTCAAATAAGATATCAAAATTATTCTAGATGTATATTTTATTAAAGTTATTGATTATATTGAATGAGTAATTAACATAGTAAAAGTCATAAATCCTAATTAATAAACTTTGTTTTGTACAAACTATGAAGATTTAAATAAGGCATGCCCCAACAATGATTTTACACTTCCCAAAATTGGCATGATTATCGATTCTACTACTAAGCACGAAATGTTATCTTTTATAAATGGTTATTTAAAATATAATAAATTCAATATTAATCATAAATAACAATAAAATTTTCATTTATCACACTATGGGGAAAATTATATTGTGTATTTACTCCCTTTAGTTTAAAGAGTGCATGGGCCACTTACTATAGAGATATGACACACGTCTCTCATGACTATATACCAAATATTTTTGAAGATTACATGGATGAATTAATTTTTTTTATTAAAAGAATTTACAAGATCATAGTTTAGATCTATATGAAATATTTGGAATATTGTGGAATTAAATGTGTGTCTAAATCTTAAAAATGCATATTTGGAGTTACACTAGGAAATTTACTTAACAATAGCATATCGCAATGAGGCATTGAATTAGATCAAAAAAATATAAAATATATCATTGATATTCCTTCCATAATAGGTTGAATAAATTATAGTCATCCAATGAAAATTGAAGCAATAAGGTAGTTTTTTGCTTAGTCAATTGATAAAACACAATCTTTACAAGCTTATTAAAGAAATATAAAAAAATAAAATGGGATGCTAGTTGACAATATATTTTTATGTAATTAAATAATATCTACTTACTCCACCTATTCTCATCCCTTTAATACTATAAAAACCTATACTATTATATATATCATCTATATATCACACCTTGGGAGCTTCACTTGCATAATAATTTGATGATCATAAAGAGCATGCCATCTACTACATCAATCATAAAATTGGAAAAAATATTTTTATATATTTTTATATATCATATAAATTGTGATAGTATATGCTCAATAATTAGACAAAAAGTTACCACAAAGTGTACCCACTTAATTTTCTTATGTCAAAGGCACGTTTGTTTTTGATAAGGTAAGGCGAAAAACCAAGGGCCAAACCCTTTACAATACAAAAATACAAGAAGGAAATAAAACAAAATATGCCTTCAGAGAGACGACAGCACTAGCCGAGAAACAACAAACATAAAAACAAAACACAAGAAATGGAAAGACCAGAATCAAAGAGGACTCTCCTTACATAACCATTGATTTGAGAAGATCATTAAGTTTCTCAGTATTCTCCACATTGTCAGCATACCCAGTATTACCCACCTCTTTCAGCATAAACATGTTTAGAAAAATTCTATTCTAGAGTCCTTTGGCAAAATTCTACTCTAGCCTCTGAATACAATCCTTCAGGGCCCTAGTCTCAGCTTTCCAATTAGTCTCATTCTCAATATCCTTGCCAGCTTACTTGACATACATTTTCCCCTTATTTTCAATAGGTTCCATAGTGCCAGCACCATGCTCCTCAGTAACCTCAAAATCCCTAGTCTCCTACTTCCCTCCAGTGTCCTCCAAAATTTCCTAGATTTCCAACTCCTTAGACTCTTCCTCCTAGGTTGCTTCTTTCAAAGCACTTTTTGAGTAATCAATTAGTCTGGCCTTCGAGGTAGGTTTACCAACAATCCACCCTGACCTTCACACTCTGAAGGAGAATCCTTCCTTATTACTTTTGGAAGACTTGTGAGATTTACCACCTTGGCCCCCCGTGGCCCTACCTAGATTTTTGTGGGTCCCCTTCGTGGTCTCTTTAATATTCTCTTCCTCTTCATCAACCTTTCTCTTCTTACCTTTCTTGCTCACAAAGGAGCTAGGGGTATCAATAAGGATATCTTTTGGGGTGGAGAAAGAGACATCTTTTGTTTTGGTATGACTAAGGGAAAAATAGGACTCATCAATAACATCCCCAGAGACTGGGTTGGAAGGAATGTCTCCACTATCAACTCTGAGAGTCTTAGATGGCTCTAGGGCACAGTGAAAGTTGTATAAGTATAAAATTAGCCCCTATTGTAGGGGAATAGGGTTCATATCTAGCTTCTTAGCCATTTTAGCTCTCACCCTCAGGACAGAGTGTTCCAAAGAGGAGAGTAGGTAAAAAGGAAAACTAATAATAACATTGCACCTGAAGTGATTTAACAAAGGGAGGTGGTAATTGTATAACCTAGTAAATCACCCTTCGATTGTGAATTATTTCATGAGAATTAATAACACTCCATCCCATGGATCTAAAATTTTAGCGCGCTTGAATCCTCCTTGATATAGGATGAGTTCTTCTCCCTCCCCTAGAAAGAGTTTATGGCTTGCCAAATCCATAATTCTGGTTTTCCTTTAAAGTTTTATTCCCTGCATGGTCATTACTGTGGCCATAGAAAAAAACTTTTCAAATATTTCAAAACTAATTCTACCCACTGTGACCCACCTATTTAACCATGATCTCACAAAATGCTCGGACAAGTTTTCATCATAACCATTAAGCCTTTCCAGATATGGGTTGATACCCCCTTCTTTACAATAATGCCAAACCAATAGATTATCTTTGAATTCACAACAATAAATAGGTTTAGTTTGAATATGGTATCCTCCCATTTTGTATTTATAGACCCAAACTATGGAGTTCCTAAGTTTAGCCTTTAGCTTTTAAATGGTTTCTAAACCTTGTTTCCATTTATGCATAATGAAGATGTGATGGCTCATTATTCAAAATACCTTGTAGAGATGACATTGTATACTCCCATGCTTGGAAATTATTTCCCATTGATTTTCATGATGAGACCCATGCACCTCAATATCATGATACAATGAGTCATGAATGATTGTCAAATAAGTACCAAGGTTATCAAGTTATGAGATCCTTGATGGCCCTCTCTAAATGGACTATCTCCGAGAACTATCCTTGTCATCAATGCACCTCATTCTTGACAATTCATATCCTTTTGAATAATCTCCCTAATGTTTAATGGAATATGAACACCTTGTCACCACACCCTCCAACCTAAAAATTGTTGACCAAGGTTGGCACAAACATCAGCGACCCTGTTTCCCTCTCTGTAAATATGGGAAATCTCTACTCTAGAAAACTTTTGCAAAATAAATTAAATATCAGTAATGATGTCTTTTAGCTTAATTCCCACATTTGAAGCTTTTTTAACTGCATCTATGACCATTTTAGAGTCTCCTTATATACTCAAGTTCTTTATTCCTAGGGATATAGCTAACTTTAACCCCCATAGAAGAGCCATTGCTTCAGCATAGTTGTTTCTCTAGCATCCAATTCTACCAGCATAGATAGCAGACGTCCATCCTTTATCATTCCTTATAATTCCTCCTCCACTAGCTTTACCATCCAGCTTGGATGCCCCATCAAAGTTGAGTTTCATCCAATTAGGCGTTGGGGGGATCCATTTAGAATTTAGTCTCTATAGCATTTTGGAGTTATTATACCCAGGGATCTAGTTTAAAACCTTCCATTTGGCTAAAAATTAATTTTCAATTTGAGATAGGGGTTTCTTCACAACATGAATATGAGCTATTGTGACACTTTCCATTATGGTCTTAGAAAAGGAGTTAAACACCTGAGATGCATTTCTAATAGTGTCCCTGAAAATTCTATGGTTGTGCTCTTTCCATAAAATCCAGCTCAAACATGGTAGAGTTTGCTTCCATAATTACATAAGCTAGGGATGTGTGAAGGTTGGATTCTAGCTGAGAATTACTTCTTTAATGTTATAATTATAGACCCATTCAATACCGAAGTTGTTAAGTATTGTGCCCCATAATTCCTAGGCAAAATCACAGTGGATGAAGATGTGTGAAATTGATTCCTCTTTTGAACCATACAAGAAAAATTTGTTAACCAGTGTAAACCCTCTCTTTTGAAGGTTATCCTGAGTTAGGATTTTATTATGAGTAGTATCCCACTAGAACATGTTAATTTTTGGAATAAATTTATGATTCCAAACCTTTTTCCATACATCTTTATTCTGAGCTTCAAGAATGAGCATATGGTAAGCAGATTTGACAAAAAACAATCCATTCTTATCTGGCCACCAGTATTGTTCATACTCCTAGGGGAAGAGAGGGATTCCAATCTCTTGAATGCACTACTAGATCTCCCACACTCTAGGGAAAAGATCAAGCCAGTGATCATAGCAGTCCAATAGATTTTTCTAGCTCCTCATCCCATTGTTATTTTCCATATAATCACTGACCCTATCTCCAAAAGATTGAGTAACCAAGCTATCAATCTCTCTATAGTTTTCTTGTGTGAAGAGAGCCTTGTCTTTTAACTAGATATCATCTCAAAATTTAATATGCCAAACATTTCCAAGTTTCCATCTAATTTCCTATTGAAGAAGGATTCTACTTTTTAGCATTTTATTCCATATCACAGATCCCTGGGGTAATCCCATTTATTGAACAAAGTTGGAATCATCAATGATATGCATGTATTTGGCATACATTATTTCCCATCAATCATTATTTTTATGGATCATGTTCTAGATAACTTTTGAGAGAAGGGCTTTGTTCATGTTCTTGATATACCTAATATTGATTCCACCATGAGATTTTGGAAGACACACTTTTTCCCATCTGACTAAAGACATTCTCTATTTGTCTTCGACCCCCATCCATAAAAAAATTTCTTTGGATCTATTCCATTTTCTTAGCAAAATATGTAGGAATTTTAAAAAGAGATAGGATGTATGTAGGAATACCCTACAACGAGGCCCAAAGAAGTTGCAGTTTACCAACACTACTAAGTAGTTTCCCTTTCCAACCAAGAAGTTTCCTCTGCGTTCTTTCCATAATTGCATTCCAAAAACTAGGATATACCTCTTTGACCATGAGTGGGAGATCCAGGTAGGTAGCTAGTAGAGAAACTTTACCACATTCTAATATATCAATGATTATATGTCTAAGTTCATTAAGAGTGTTGAAGAAATACACAATGCTTTTTTGGAAATTTATCATTTGTCCTGACTCTCTCACATAATTATTTAAGATATTCTTCCATATTCTAGCTTTAATCAATGATGAGATGCCAAAGAAGATGGTATCATCCATAAATTGTTGTACCACCATAGGATGAAGGGAGGAGGCAGGTTTGATGCCCACTAGCTCTTTCGAGGCTATATATTCTTGTATGTGTCTTCTTAGTGCCTCTACCATAATGATGAATAAGTACGGGGAGATAATGGTCTCCATAATGAATTCCTCTTGAAGATGAGAAAAACCCTCTAGGTACACCATTTACCATCACCAACAATTTTGCAAAAGAGACAGTGTTCCATATCAAGTGAGACATTTTATCATTAAACCCAAATTTCCTGATCACTTGGAATAGAAAATTCCATGAGACTCTATCATAAGCTTTAGAAATATCTAGCTTGAGAGCCATACCAGGGATTCTGCTCTTATCCATGGAGTGAATAGTCTCATGTGTGGTGATCATAGCATTAGGAATCTGCCTGCTCAGGATGAAACCTTTTTGAGCAAGAGAAATAATTTTGTCTAGGAAAGGTTGAATCCTCATAACCAACACTTTAGTACATAACTTAAAAATAGTGTTGCATAGACTAATTGGCCTAAAATCAATAAGGTGTGAAGGTTGTGATTTTTTAGGAACAAGTACTATGAAGGTATTATTAGCTTGTTTCAAAAGTTTACTTGACCTGAAAAAATCAAAAATAGTAGCTGTGAGATCCACTCCTACTCTCTCCAAATATTCCTAAAAGAATATAAGAGGAAAGCCATCAGGACTCAGGGCTTTGAATTCACCCATGGAGAATAAAATAGCATGGAATTCTTCCTCAGATATAGGCTTTAACATCTCTAGATTATCTTCTTCCATTATCAAATAGAGGATTTTATCAATGAATTGGTTCATAGGTCTAACATTTCTATCATTATTATTTTCTTCTATGAGCAGATTCTGAAACAAAGCCCTGGCTTATTCCCCTATCTCATTATCCTCGGTTATAATGTCACCATTATCTAGAATAAGCTTAGTTATTGAGTTGGTTTTCCTATGTTTCATAACTGAGAGATGAAAGAAGATAGTGTTCATATCCCCCTCTCTAAGCCACTAAACATGAGATTTCTATTTCCAAAAAACCTCTTCTCTTTCCATAAGATTCTTCCATTCATAAGATAGGAAATTCTCTTCTTCCAAAGTGTCTTTAGAGTCACCCCTTGATCTATTAGTTTCTGTATATCATTGAGTTTTCCCACTATATTTTTCTTCTATTGAAAGACCTACCTAAAGTTGTATCTATTCCATCCATAAACTTCTTGTTTAATGTGCTGAAGTTTCTTGACTATTCTAAACATAGGAGTACCTTGAATAGGAATTTTCCACCATTGGGCCACCATTTGTCTAAAGTCTTTGTGTTTGATCCACATAGCTTCAAAATGGAATGGGGAAGGTTGGATTGTCCCTGTTCTTTCCAATTGAGGAAGATCGAGCAATGGTCAGACATGGTTCTAAGAAAAGCCTACACATGCATATTATGATAATCCTTCCAATTACTTGAGATAATAAATCTATCTAATTTAACCAAAATTATTTGATCTCCTCTTCTTATATTGGTCTAGGTAAAATTTTGGTTTTGTAGTTCTACATCCAATAATCCCCAATCATTGATAAATTCAGCAAAGTTGAACATTTTGTCTGAGTAATCCATAATCCTACCCTATTTTTTAAAAGGGTATAGGGGAGTGTTAAAATCTCTAGCTAACATCCATCTAGTGTTTTGGGGATTATTCCTAAAACTGCTCAAGTCTATCCATAATTGTTGCCTCAAAGCTCTATTATTCGGTCCATAGACATTGATCAATGACCAGTTCAAATATTTCATAGAGAAATTGATGATCAGGAAGTGCTTGTTATAAGCCATAAGAGACCCCTAGATTTTATACCTATTCCACATAGTTACAATCCCCCCTAAATCCCCTTCAACTGGACTAATGCAAAAATCCAACTTAGGCCATATGTAGTCAGTAATTTTCCTGAAACTCTCCTCATTCATCTTGACCTCTTGGAGTAATAAAATATCTAAATTATTATCTAAAATGTAGTTTTTAACCTCAAACTACTTTGAGGGATTATTAAAGCCCCTCAGGTTCCAAGATAATATTCTAATTTAGAGGGTTTGAGGGATTGGGTCTCTAGTGTTTTCTGTTTACCACTGGCAATCTCCCTAGAAATCTTTCTTTGTCTTATTTCTCTTAGGGTTGGTCTCCCTTGTTTGGGCTTAGTGCCAACATCTACGGATTTTTTACCTTTTTAGTTCTTTTTCTTTGGGGTAACCCATTCCTCCTATTAATTACTACCACTTTGTCTTATTTCACCTATTGCTAAATAGTTTCATGCTTGGTCTCAGACTTCCAGAGCATGGAAAATGTATGTGTTTAACTATGAGTCTGCTTCTCCTCTAGTGGGATATATTTTTGAAGTTACTAATTCCTATCCATTTCTTAGAACTTTATCTTCTGCATTGTCTTCCTCTATCAGATGGTTATCACTTTCTCCTTCCTTAGACATATTAGTCTATTTGTCTAGAGGGTTGGATGTGTTTAATATAGCCTTATAACTATCATCTGATACTATATTTTCCTTTGAGATAGCTTTTCCCTCACTACTAGTGATATCCTCCTTATCCGTCTCCTCCTCTACCTTTTCTGTATTGTCAAGATTTTCCACATTAATCTCTATTTACCACTTGTTATTCTTTCTATGGTTGAGAGCCTGATCTTCCCCTTCAACTTGGGAATCATCTTTCCTTCTCATTTGCTTTTCTTTACATTTTGTCATTAAATGTCCCTTTCTCTTACATATTTGATAGAAACTGGTAGCATTTTCATATGTGATCAGTTGAGTCCAAGTCCCATAGTTAGAGTTTAGCTCTATGTACATAGGGAGAGTCCTATTAATTTCAAAATTGACATAAAGTATAGCATACACACATCTGGACTTTGTTCTGGTTGTGTGATCTACAGTGACATATTGGCCAATAGAATTGCCAATAGCTATGAAGATTTTTTCATCCCAGAATTCAAAAGGGAACCCTGACAATCTTACCCAAGCAGGAGCAGACTTATTAAGGTCTGATTTAGGATCAAATCATGGTTTCCATGAGCATAAGGCAAGAGAATGTGGGCCATACAACCATGGTCCTCCAATAAGAGTAGTTGTCAGGTCCTCCCTATTCCTAAATCTAAAAAGGAATAGGCTTCTTGCCATGGTAGTGATCAAAACACTACCCTTAACTTTCAACCTAGAAAAAACCCATTTCTTAACCATTTAAATATTAGGATGAAATGAGAAAAACTTACCTACCAATGTAAGGTCCATGGATGCCATGATTTCCTCCACCAGATCATCTGGGATATTTAGGGCCGTGCCCTCAAAGGTAATAGGGAGGTTTGACATGCTTTTCAAGGGGCACGTCTCTTCACTTGTAAGTGCTTTCTTCCATCTGTTAGATGGAATATCCTCTATCCAATTTTTTATTAGATCCAAAAAGGCACTACCACCGGTAGTAGCCTCCGTTGGATCTGTGATCCCTTCAGTCACACTCAGGGGGCCCTACTAGGCATGAAAAAACTAGTTTTAAATGTTTTCCATATAGAGCTATTTTTTTTCACATAGAGCTCACTGGGGGTATTTGTTACTCATGTAATACTCTCAAAGGCACATTTGTTAAGATGAATTGTCAAATGTGTAATGTTACTAATAGAATTTAACTTAAAAATTATATCACATAAATATGTCAATGGGGAAATAATTATATATCACTTATGATTTTTGACATTATTAGATAAATTATCAATTAATGATGTTTTTTTGTTAACTGATTACATATCACATTGGTAAAACATTGATCATTTACATTGACAAATGAAAATGCACCATTACTACTAGAGTAGAGATAGTATGCATCAATCCTCAAGTTAATCCATTTTAATTTTATTTTAAATTTGAATTTTCATGTAAAAATAATATATCAAAATACGAGGCTTAATTAATAGGTTTATCAATTATGTGCACACTAAAAATTAAATTTATGAAATCATATGGAGATGTTCAACTAGTGACTAATCATGTTTTAGATATTTATCAAACTAAAAAATAAAATTTAATCCCATAAAAAAATGGTATACATATTTATTATTAACTTTGAGACATTATCAATATAAATTATATCCCATAAAGACATTAAAAATGTGAATGTAATGGCCAGTGTTGCCTCCATGATCCTTGATTGACATTAATGATGAGAAGTAAATTTTTACTATTCATCAGCTAATACACGCATTAGTTACTACATTAGTTTTAGATTATTTATAATCCTTGGAAGTCACTTTAAATTTATAAAAATTAGAATGGTATAATGATATATATATAGTTTATTGTATCAGACTACTATTCTACAAAACACTACATTACTGAATAATTTCTTGTAATAGGATTTTTAGAATTATATATGCAAGGTGAAATGTGAATTAATTTTTTATGTTATAATTGGAATAATTTTTTTTTTAAATATCACTTGATAGGTAGATAATTCAATCTTTAATATCTGAATAAGTTAAAATATCCTTAAGTTATTGATATAAAATATTGTCACTTCAAGAATAATGGAATCTACCATAAATTGCTACAACATGATTACTATTGGCCTACAATAGAACATGAATGTCATGAATATGTAAACTTATGTTCTTAATTTTATAAGTATAGAAACATAAATCAATCTCCATCATATGAATTATAACCTATTATTTGACCTTGGCCATTTTCCATTTAGGGATTTGATTTGATTGGAAAGATAAATAAAGAATTATCAGATAGTCACAAGTTTATTTTCACAACCACATAAAATTGTAAAAAATTGGTTGAGTCCATACCTTTATAGTACACTAAATGAGATTATATTTATCACTTATTTATGACACATATTATTTCATGGTTTGGACTACCATCAAATATTGTATCATATTATGGATCATCCTTAAAAATTAAAATAGTTAAGCATTTTTTTGATAAATTCGAAACTTGTCACACTTTTTATACTCCATATTAACCATAAGGAAATGGTAAATAATAAGTGAAAAATAAGATAATTGTTAAAATTTAAAGTATTTTTTTTAATACATAGTGTAGATTGGTATAATCAAATTAGTATCACACAATGGGAATATCACAAAAGTGTGTGTTGGTTTTTTATTATTCATAAAAAAGGGTTTTAAATAGGTACCCTACCCTTTATAATAATCCTAAAGATAAGGAATCCAAATATAATATTATATTAATATAATATCCACAACACCCTAAAACTGTCAAAAAAACAATAATATCACAATAAGGAAACATCAAGATAGCACACCAAAATTGAAATCAATCATCCTTTCTCATTTCCAAATATGTTCTCTCAATTATTTTTAGTCACCTTGATAGTTTTATATATTTGGATAAAGTATTGGGGCTTCTTATTTATTTATATCTCCAAATATTTGTTCATAGGCCTTTTACTTATATCTATGTAAATATCCTCTACTAGACCTATTTAGAATACAAGGCTCAGACTTTCAATACTCATTTGGAAATTTTGCATGGTTATATTATTGAATTTTACAAAAATGCCTAAATTTTATTTGAGATTTTCATTGTATTTATCAAGAATGTTTATTTTGTCTTTCATTATTTTAATTTTATTAGTAACTTGTAGTAGCTCTTGTTTGGTAAATAAGTCACCTTAGTGCCTCACATTCTTCATATATTCCTTGATAATATTATGATCTTTCATAAACCATTTTATGAATGCTCTATGTAGGTCTATCTCTGCTTCCAATTTATAAATCTTACTCTATTTTTCAATTCAATATTCTAAAATATCAAATTCTTCTCTAGTTTTTCACTTGCCTCTAGTATTTTTCTTAACATTTTCCTTCTTTTCATTCTAATTACATTAGGTTTTATGTATATTGAGACCCTATACCACTATGAGGATGTTATAATCTACTGAAATAACTTTCTTGTTTATCTCAATGTCAAATTCTTGGGCTTCAACAGTCTTACTAAGATTTTCTAACATTTATTTTATCTAATCATAGGAGGAACTACACACCCCCCTTTTAGTCCCACTCTAAATAAAAAAGTAAGGATTTGTGACCTAGGCATGAGGTGGTCTAAAACTTTGGGCCTTATATTATACAAGCATGCATATGGTAATGAAGGTTAGACCATCTTCTAATTTTTTTAGAAAAAAATTAGTACTACCTATAGAGTTAAAAATTCCTTATTTATAGGTCTATTTAAAAGACATCATTAAAGACATGAGTATTAATAAAAATGGTTACCTAAATTAGAAATGCTTAAAAATTGGTGTATTCAAACTATTTAGCATCTAAATGTCTATCAAGATTTCATTGAAATATCATATTGAAATAATATTTTTAATCATGAGTTTAATATTGGTGATTTATTAATTAAAAAAGTTCAAAATAATACTAATTCAGATGAATAACTGAAAGTTAAGTTTAATAAAAATTGGTTGGGTTCATTTGTGGTTACTGAAAAGGTAGTTCTAGGAGCTTATTGTCTAGATACACTTTAATTAAAACACATAAATAACCCTATGAACAACATGCATGTAAGTTGATATTATACATAAATACAAAAAAATCAAAGTATAACAAAAAATAAATCAAATATTTCCAAAAAGAAAAAAAAAACATTCAAAAAATTAAAAAACATGACATGAACATGAGATAAAAATTCTAGTTTAATTATCTACATATGTTATTTATAACATATTTGATATATAACATATTATTTTATATACACACATGTATTTCATAAGGTATTTTAATGTGATATAGGACATACATTATACATGTATTCTTAGATGTCAGATTCCATTATACCTAGTGGTTGCATATTCTTATGTTGGGGGCATATAATTATATTGGTTAGATAATAGTATGTTATATGTTTCTATGACATCTCTCACATGTTGAGTTATATATCGTACAAATGTCATGTTAATCACTAATAATTTACATTGTGATACATAGATAGGATACTTTCCTATGATGTGACATGGACACATATGGAGGGAGTAATCTAATTTACACTTGTTTTATGATCCATTGATGTTGTTTACTTTATTTCATGATAGGCTAGACATTGTTTGATTATTTTGTGTGCACCTTGGCACTTGTTTGAAAAATTTATTGATCATATATATGATATCAATGCTTTATATGTGCAAATTTTAAACATGTCTATTTCTTATGGCCCTTAGCCCTATGTCGTGTGTAAAATTTGAACATATATATTTTTTGTAACATTTTTAATGTCCTTTGAATGTGGCCCTTTTTATTACTTAGTATAACATATTCATGTCCATTATATGTGACCCTTCGCCTTACTATATGACATTGTGTGGCATTATGTGTTGTGTGTGTTGTGATTGATGATCTTGGGTTCCATGATATATATCATGCACTTTTACTATGTATTATACTTCATATATGGTTAGTTTATTTCATGACTCATTTCTATATATATATATATATACACACACACACACACACATCACACTTATACACCTCACATTCAATCTGTTACATACATGATTCAAATACAATTACATTTCTATGATGACATAATCTCTACATGATCACATAACTTTATATGATTATATCTTTATCACATGATACAATTAACTCTTATTTTGAGATGAGTGCATCACAAGATAAATACTTCATCTCCAAAATGAGGACTCATAGTGGGCTTCAATTATATATACAGACCTCTATGAATAACAAAAAATAATATTTGGGATAAAATACAAGATTTCAAAGACTTAAAGTACTACAAAATTAGATTATATACCAGAGTATAGGTTCTCAAAGATTAAAAAATCAAACACATGACAAATATTATCACATTAATAAAAATTATGGGGACATATGACATGAATATGCACTCACTTTTCAAATATCAAAGTAAATAACAATGCACACTTGAAGGAATATGCATGTACATATGTAAAACAATTACAAAATCAAGGTCACATGTTACAAATATAGTTATAATTGAGCATATATGTGCATATAATTATATGTTATTGGAAAATATTTATGGGGGCATGATAATTTTTCATTCTCAAATATATATTTTTAAAGTTAAATTTTTTAAAATGCATAATACTTATTCATGCACATTCTCTAAGTTCAAAAAATCTCAACCACAAATTTCAAAAAGGAATGATACTTGTTCATGTACATTTTCAAAGATACAAGTCATAGTTTAAATCTCAAAATTTAATTTCAATAATAATGTATGAGTAATGTGGTCATGAATATTATTCATTATCTTTTGACCATGCAAAAATAGAATCTAGATTCATCTAAAGTGGTGTGATTTGATCTATTATTGCTAATGTACATTAAGGTTCAATGAGATTCAAAAATCATGGAATTACTTCTAGGTAACCCATTGTGTTGTTTCATATTATATTCTGAATGATGTACATGTGAGTCTAGTGACACTCAATAGACTTTGGATCACTTAAAGTGAACCTATCACGCTTTCACATTTTTAGATTAGTACATTGAGTATTATTCCCCATTCATGAGAGTTATAATAATGCATTTTTACAACTCAAGAGCTTAATTAGTTATTAAAATTTAGTAATTTATCACTCTTAATTTTCCATTGGTTCAAACTCTCAAAGTGCTTTAAAAAGGGGCATAGTTATTGTAGTCACTTTAAGTTTCACACTTTGAGGAGGTGTTTCAGGTTTCTTCACTCAATTGACACAATGGGAACTCTCTAAGTTTTTGGGTGGCATATTAATAAAGAGAACTTCCACATAGGTCTATCTCACTTGATGTGACACCTATACTATTTCTACACATACTCAAATTACAAATAAAATGGAAAGAGAAAGTTTAAAGCAATGGAAAAAGGGGTGATGTACCAAATTATAGGTCTCCTCCTATTTTATATGAGTTCATAACAAATCTAAAAAAAATATGGAATATGATCACACAACTTTGAGAAGTCTTTCTAGAATAAGTATTATTATCACTCCATATTGCACCTTAGCTAAAACGAGGAGAGTTCAAGTCCTGCTTCTAAACCTAGACTAACATGGGAATGGTCTAAGATTATGGGTTGCCTATAACTAGACTAGACCTCTAGGATTTTTTATAAGGCTAACTCATATTTTCAAAATTTGGACCTTATTTTTGAAACCTAAAATGTTTTTGGGTGAAAAGAGAAGATATTGCATAAAATGAAAACTATTCTAAGCTACAGTGATGCACCAAGAATTTATCAAACCCACTCATAAGCTTAAGACTATTTAACACACTAATTAATTATGAAATAAAATAATTCAATTATTATTATGCTTCTATGCAACATTATTTCATGTAGAGGTCTATTCGATACACTCAGACTATGGAGCGATGAAAATAAGGTCCAGTTAAAGACACTTAAGTTTGGCTATCTGCTATATCTTTGAGAGATAAATATTGAGAAACACTATATGACCTATAAAGAATATTTATAGAACTTAAGTTGAGTTTGGACATATATAAAGAAGATAATATTCATAGTTACATATTAAACAAACACAAAACACTAAACACCAATTAGCAAAATGACTATAAAATGCTCTATTCACTACTCCAAGAGGTGTCAAATATAATTATGATAGAGTCTATTCATACCAACCCAAGGGATGGAAAAAATATCTTTAAGGATATATTTATGGCATAAGGGAATCAAGAGAGAGGTATTTTTTGTTAGGTTGTGGAGCTAAAAGCTTCACCAGGATGCGAACAGGTGGAGTTGCTGAAGTGTCATAGACACCAGCATCAGTCAGGCCAATCGACGTCGGTCAGGAGTGGACAAGAAGCTGCTAACATCGGTTAGGGATCAGCTGACGTCAGTCATCTCCAAACAGACAGGGACCGACGTCAGTCACTTGTGTGGTTCCAGAACTATGAGTTGACGAACAATTTGTTAACGAACCAATTGTTTGCATGTTAAGAGGCTAATTATAGTCTTGAGTTACGTGTCTAATTATTGTAATTAGGGTTTAATTATTATATGCATGAGATATTTATAATAGACTCATGGGATGTATTGTAAAATTTTACTAGAGTGAGAGAGCAATGATTAGCTCCTTCAGAAGAGAGAGAGAGAGAGAGAGAGAGAGAGAGAGACCAAGAGTGCTAGATAGCCAAGAGGGCTTGTAGAAGAGAGCAGGGATTAGCTTCTCCTAGTTCTAAAGGGGTGTTGAGTGTGTATGATTAGGGAGACTTGTAGGTTGTGCAAGTTCTAGTAGAAGATCCACTAGGGTACTAGTTGAAGAATCATAAGGACTTGGTGAGGCAAGGACAAGGGTGCTTCAGGTTGTAGAGACATCTACATGGTAAGTAAGGTCTATTGATTTGTAGGTTGTTGTAAGAGCACGTAGATCTACTTAGAGTATGGTTGTGTACTTGGTTTATTGGTAGCATTGTTACTGACTGGTGGAGGTGAAAAACAACTTTGTGTTTGAGTTGATTGTTTTGACCATAATTGAGAGAGCGAACTGTTGAAGGAGAATTACAGGTGAACCCTAGAAGTGTGGGAGCTCTAGAGGTGTGGGAAGAAGAAGTGTGGCATCTTCTTTATTGTATTTTCTTCTGATTGACTATTAATACAATTGTGTATTATCTCTCATATTCTGTGTTGTTTCATATTTCTAGTTACTTATCATTCTGGTTAAATTCCATGTTTAGTTGCTAATACAAAGGTAATCAAGTGTGCCCTTAGTGGGCAGTAGTTCCTGGAAAAGTGGTATTAGAGAAGTTTGTTGTTCTAGATTACCTGACAAGTGGTATCAAAGCTAAGGGTGCAAAAGCAGGTGGACCAGGTTGATACCAATCTTGATAAGTTGGTATCAGAGGGTGGTTAAGTTACTAACAGGTTGTATCAGATCTGGCTAGTGTTTGTTGATTACAGGTCACTCACAGGGGTTTCAGATTGAGTGGGAGTATAGGAATGGTAGAAGAAAGTAATCTATGAATCGAGAAATTGAATAGCACAAATGGTCAATTATAAATTGATGGAAAGAAAGAGCAGGTAAAGAAAGATTGTTGGTTAGTAGTAGATTAGCATGAAGAAGTAGATGTTGTAGGTGTTATTGCACATGATGCTCTAGATAAAGTAGAATCTTGGATTATAGATTTTATTGCCTCTTTCCATGCAGCCTGAAATAGAGCATCTTTTCATGGGTATGTCCAGGGAGACTTTGGAGAGATTTATTTAGGGGTTGGTGAGCCTTGTCACATGGTTGGCAAAGGGGAAGTGAAGCTGAAATTGCAAATAGGTAACACACAGGTGTTGAATGAGGTCATGCAGGTACCAGTCTTGGAGATGAGTCTAATTTCTTCAAAAAAGTTGGGTGATGAGAGATGCATAGTAACTCTCATAGTGGATGCACTTGAATTGGATGGTGGTAAGAAAGTATATATCCTTTATCTATCTACTTATATTACTAATTCACCTTCTGTTGTAGAGATGTGGCTTTGTAGGCTTGGTCACATGTGTAAGAAGGGAATGCATGTTCTTAAGTGAAAGACAGATGTTTTTGATAAACTTAAGAATTGGAAAGCCTTGGTGTTCATGAAGGATATGACTAACAGAGATCAGTGGAGAAGGCTGGATTATTCTGAGTAGGGTTGTGTTAATTTGGATAGGGTTTTGATCCAAGGGAGCTCATGGGTAAAAATATCATCACTCATAAGATAAAACAAGTATCAACATCGGTCATGGGAAACTAACATCGAATAAACAGGCATCAATGTTGGTCATGTGCAGATCAGTAGAGTCGGTGGTGTCTAGCAAGTGGCAACTGATGTCAGTCATGGATAACTGATGTTGGTAGTAAGGGTCAGTCGCAAGGAACTGATGTCAGTCGGGTGCAAATTGGGAGATGGATGAGATCGGTCACTGGAATAGATGTTGGGTAGACAGCAAGCTACCAACCAGTCTCAAACACCCATATGGAGGAATAAAAGGGTAAGTGAACCTCATATTCATTATTCAACTTCTTACTTGTTGCTTACTAATGGTCAATAAATAGGAAGATGTGAAGAGGCAATTCAGGTAGAATCCAAAAATAGTGGGAGCATGACATGAATTCTTCAAAAGAAAACCAAGTGGGAGATTTGGTAGAGTTTCTAGCCGAGATGAAAGCACTGAAAGATGGATGGATTCCCAAGTTAAAGAAGATAGTGGATGGATACGTGAGATGGAAGGCTAGGATATATGGTCTTGAGGAATTTGCAAGACAGTGGTACAAGTTTTTTGATAGGTGGATGACAAAGAAGGGCTTTAGTCAATGTCAGTGTAACTATTGTGTTTGTCTTACCAGGGTGGATGATGGTCATGACATTATCCTGTTACTATATGTGGATGGTATGCTTGTTTTAGGGTCATACATATAGGGAGTTGTTAAGCTAAGGGTAAGGTTAGTTCAGAGGTATGTCATGAAGAATTTGGGAGCAGAAAAATTCTTTGGCATAAGAGACATGGAAGATCACAGGTTGATTTTGTCTCCAGTGAGAACTGATGTGAAGAAGGTGTTGGTGGGGTTCAATACGTAGGATGGTTCAGTAAGAACACCAAGGGCTGGACAGTTCAAGTTGAGCTTAAAACAATGTTTGAAATCACATAAGGTCTAGTGTAGACCTAAGTTTTCCCAAGCAGTGGGAGTTGTCAGAGAGTTTGGAGCTAATTCAGGGAAGAAGCACTGGAAAGTGTTTCAGTGGGTTCTCAGGGATTTGAGAGGGACCAGCAGTAGGGATTCATGCTATGCAAGGTCAAGGTCTTCACTACATGGAGTTGTAGGTTCGGATGTGGTAGGTTACTTAGATGACAGGAGGTGCACCACAGGTTGTGTGGTGGTTGGTCTTCAAGATTGAACTTGAAGAGGGATACAAGCTAGGAAATGAATTAGATGAAGGTACAAGTATAGGTACAGGTGTAGCTATTTATCTCCAAGTGGGATATTGTTATGTTATGGAGCTAAAAGCTTCACCAAGATGTGAACAGGTGGAGTTGCTGAAGTGTCACAGACACTGGCATCGATCAGGCCAATTGATGTCAGTCAGGAGTGGACAAGAAGCTACCAACATTGGTAAGGGATCGGCTGATGTCGGTCATCTCCAGGTAGACAAGGACCGATGTCGATCACCTGTGCAGTTCTAGAACTACAAGTTGATGAATAGTTTGGTAATGAACCGGTTGTTTGCATGTTAAGAGGCTAATTATAGTCTTGAGTTACATGTCTAATTATTGTAATTAAGGTCTTATTATTGTATGCATGAGATCTATATAATAGACTCATGGGCTGTATTGTAGAATTGTACTAGAGTGAGAGAGAAAAGATTAGCTCCTTCAAAAGAGAGAGAGAGAGAGAGAGAGAGAGAGAGAGAGAGAGAGAGAGAGAGAGAGAGAGAGAGAGAGAGAGAGAGAGAGAGAGAGAGAGAGAGCAAGAGTGCTAGATAGCCAAGAGGGCTTGTAGAATAGAGCAGGTATTAGCTTCTCCTAGTTCCAAAGGGGTGTTGAGTGTGTATGATCAGGGAGAGTTTAGGTTGTGTAAGTTCTGGTAGAATATCCACTGGGGTACTAGTTGAAGAATCATAAGGACTTGGTGAGGCAAGGACAAGGGTTCTTTAGGTTGTAGAGACATCTACATGGTAAGTAAGGTCTGTTGATTTGCAAGTTGTTGCAAGAGTAGGGAGATCTACTTAGAGTACGGTTGTGTACTTGGTGTACTGGCAGCATTGTCACTGACTGGTGGAGGTGAACAACAATTTTGTGTTTGATTTGATTGTTGTGACCATAATTGAGAGAGTGAACTATTGAAGGAGAATTACAGGTGAACCCTAGAAGTGTGGGAGCTCTAGAGGTGTGGGAAGAAGTGTGGCATCTTCTTAATTGTATTTTCTTCTGATTGAGTATTAATACAATTGGGTATTGTCTCTCATATTCTGTGTTGTTTCATATTTCTAGTTACTTATCATTATGGTTAAATTCCATGTTTAGTTTCTAATACAAATGTAATCAAGTGTGCCCTTAGTGGGCAGTAGTTCCTGGCAAAGTGGTATCAGAGTAGTTTGTTGTTCTAGATTACCTGACATTTTTGGCACTCAAAAGGGATTCAAATGAATTCAAATCCATTTGAATTGTTGTTACAACTACCTCTACAAATATGCCCATTTAGACCATTTGATTGATCTAGCTCACCCTCATCCATTGCATCATTATAATATCTTATCTATAATGGTCCATGGTGGATGTAATGATGGTATTAAGTCATTTTCATTTGTCTTAATGTGAAAATACTTATTACTAGTTTATTGATGCATGCCCAAGTGGGGATAAAGGTTGTTTTCTTATGGTTGACTTTAGCGATGACCATTAAGATCTATGTGTCTTACTCTATAGGTTCCCAATGACATCATCTAGTCCCAAAATATCTACTCTACAACTAAAAAGTGCTTGATCTTGCCTCCATCATACTTGCTTACCTTAGTTGAAAATTGACTCTTTGACCTTTGCTTAAGTCACTTCAGCTTTCCTTTGTTTTGATTGGTCATCAAAAACTGACCTAGATCCTTGATTAAAAACATTGATCTACTTATGCACAAATACATTTGAGTTATCGATCTTTTGCCAGTTGAATGTGCTTGTGCCACCTATCTATTATGCCTTTGCTCTTGAGCTTTGCTGACTTTTTGATCCAGCTCACTCTATTAGATTTATTTGGTTTAAATAAATGTGATCCCTTAGATATACCTTTTAATTGTAAACCTTGTCCCCACCTATTCCATGTGCCCTTTTTTCCCCTTGAAATAATTCTAATACTCTCAAAATAATTCCCCCTAAAGGAATTCCAATACTTATTCAAATGAAGTGTAACAAAAATTCCAAAAAAATAAAACCTTGTACATCTACCATAGGATTTGTGTTAAACACTTCCTCTAAAGGAATGATTTAACACTTTGGATAAATGATAAAATATTTGGTTAAGTTTAAACTTAGGCCTTTTCTAGACTTTTCCCTATAATTTTTCAACACCATAAGAAAATCTACTTGGATCCCTCCGCTTGCAAAAGTTGAGCTTAATTTAATATCCACCTAATCCATTCATAAACTTAGACCCTACTTCTCTATTTGAATTAGACAAAATATTGGTATGAATTATAAAATGACCAATAATTTTGGTGACTTAGCTAGCTTGACCAGCCTAATGGTCATGGAACCCAGACATTGATCAATCTTGCTCAAATGAAAATTACTTACAAATATACTCTACTTAAATTCTAGAATTTTTTTTTAGATTAATGGGGAGGGAAAATAGAAATAAAGCAATAAAATACAAAGAAATAACATAAACTAATAATATAATGATTAACAACATCAATGTGTAAAATCACTTGGAGGAAAAGAATAGATCTATATACTTATGTACAAGAGGTGAGATATGGGACTAGTAGCATAACTTGAGATACCTACCATTGACAAGGATGGGGATGTTCTCTCCATTCAATTTGGCAATCTCAAAATAATTTTTATCTTTTTAGCCTGTGATGACATAGGGTCCACTCTAAAGGCTATCAAACTTAGAGTGTTTTCCTAGTTTGGCACCATCCTCATCCCATTTGAGGATAATGTCACCTTACTAGAATGTCTTTGATGAAGCTATTTTATCAAAGGTCATCTTGACCTATTTTTGGTTAAACCACATTACATTCATGGCATCATCCCTTATTTCCTCTAGCTCTCTTAGATCATTCATCCTAACCTCCATTGCATCAATTTCTAGAAGCTCTAGTTGGTGTGCAAGTTCTAAAGCTGGAAGCTCTAATGAAATGGGTAGCCTTGCTTCTCTTCCATAGACTAAGAGATAAGGGGAGTTACAAATGGACTTATTATGGGTGACCATATTAGCCCATAAGGTATTCTTTAGTTGTATGCATTAGGCTCTTTGATTATCTTCCATCATTATCTTAATGATCTAAATCAAGTTCTTATTAGTGGACTCCACTAATCCATTACCCTATAGATAATAATTAGATGAAAATTTTAGATAGATGCCCTAATCAATAGCCCACTCACATATTATTTTGATACTAAATTCCAAATAATTATCTAATATTATGGTGGATGGTCCTCCAAAATGGGTGACCATGCTTTCATAGAAATCAAGAATAGAGTTCTCTTTTTCTTCCTTCAAGGAAACTACTTCCACCCACCTAGTGAACTAGTATATGGTTGTCAAGACCCACTTATGGTCAAGATTGGATGGAGGATTAATCATGCCAATTAAATATAAACCCCATTACATGAAATGCTTCTCAATTTTAATAGGCTTCACTGGCATAGTGGATAGTTTATGTTTCCCTATAAACATGGCACATTTTGAACACTTTATCACCCATGCATGTGCATCTATAAATAAATTAGGCTAAAATTAACTAGATTTTATGATTTTTGTAGCTATGGTGCTCCCTTAAAAATGGCCTCCTTAAGGACTATCATGTAATTATTGGAGAGTCTTATCAAATTGGTTAGTTTCAACACATCTTAAATCAATACCTCCAATGTCTCTTTTGAACAACACTTAATCAATCAAGATGTATGGCACTGATTAGAGCTTGAAGTGTCTTCTTTGTGATGTATTGAAACCCATTGAACACTCCCCTATTTAGAGAAATATTGCAATGTTCCATGTCTAACTGAATGGAAGAGTGTCCTCCTATTCCTATTAAGTGTCTTGGATTACCAAGATTGTCTTTTTTTCTTCTCTCACATCTCTATTAAAATGTCCACATAATCCCTTTCCTCAAACTAACTTTATGACCCTAAATTCAATGTCATATTCCATACACTCCATGACCCATCCAACTCTCTTTTTTTTCAAATCTCTATTTAGGATAAAATACTTCACACTTGGGTGAGCAACCATTAGTATGATTTTACATTTTGAAACTAGATGCCTAAATTTATTCAAATTTCTAACAACAATAAACACATGCTTTCCTATAAATGTATATATCTCTTCATAACCCTCCAAATCTTGGATTAAAAAAGAAATGGGTTTCTCTAAAAGTCAAATATTATATTGTATGAACATCACAAAAATTGCATCTAATATGGAAAGGGCATACAGATAGAAGTCCTTATTGAAATCTAGATTTAACAGAGTGGGGGCATGAGATTTGGCCTCCTTGATGTCGTCAAAGCTCTTCTTTCCTTCTCTTTTCAATGTGAATTCTTTATGTTTTCTTAGCATACAAATGAGTGGCTTGACCATCTCTACAAAGCCTATAGTGAACCTCCTGATGAAGTTGATCTTGCTCAAGAAACTCTATAACACTTTATTGTGTTTGGATAGTGATAGAGCAAGGATTACCTCTATCCTTTTTAGATCAATGGATAGGATATATTTAGATGCAACATGTCCCAAAATTCTTCCCTCATGCACTAAAAAAATGCATTTATTTAGATTCAAATAAACCCCAAACTATCTACATCTATCGAAAATAGATCTCAAATGTGTTAGATGATCATTAGGGTCTTTTGAATAAATTTTTATATAATCAAGGTAAACTAAAACCATATCATTGAAAAGACCATGAAAACCAATTTTCATTACTCTTAATAGGGTAACACTACCATTGGAGATTCTAAAAGGCAT
This sequence comes from Torreya grandis, assembly GCA_037957365.1. Taxonomy (NCBI): domain Eukaryota; kingdom Viridiplantae; phylum Streptophyta; class Pinopsida; order Cupressales; family Taxaceae; genus Torreya; species Torreya grandis. The sequence goes on from JARHVA010003710.1 coordinate 995,614, forward strand.
TTTAAAATATTCATAGGTACCCAATTTTATAGTGAAGTTCATCTTATGCCTATTGTCTTCCTTTACCATGATCTAATTATAGCCATAATATCCATCAAACAACGAGAACCTTTGAGAACATTCCACCTTTTCTAGAATTTGATCCATGGATGGTAGTGGGTAATGATCCTTTAGGGATACCTTATTGAGGTCCCTAAAGTCAACACATAACCAAATCTCTCCATTCAATTTTTTCATTATAACAAGGTTTGCCACCTAAGAAGAATGTTTAATTAGAAATATTATCCTAGAATCAATCAATTTATAGAGTTCTCTTCTCATGAGATCCTACACTCATGGGTTGACATGCCTCTATTTATGCCTAATTGGTTTGGAATGAATTTATAATTCAATGGTGTGATGTGAAAGCTTGGGGTCAAATCCCTTCAAATATTTGTACTCAAAGGTAAAAATATAAAAAAATCTTGGTATAATACACCAAATGTAGCTCTTTCTTCTATTGTATTGTCCTTTCCCAGGTTCAACAACTTACTCTTAAAGATATATACCCTTCTATAGTGTTCCTCTTTAACTAATATGCATGCCTTCCATTTTATTACTTAGTTATTTTATTTGAAGATGCTTTCCAATGTCACAAGTCATTTAGGAAGCTTTTTTGATCTCAGATGTACTATTTGATAATCATATTAATTTTGGAACTTGTCTTGGTTCCTATGGTAGAACTCTACCTCTTGCATTAGAAAACATATGAGTTGATCATCATTGTCAAAGACTTGCCAACTTACCTCATTTTTAGGTATAGTTGGTCTACATATGATTTTGACCTTATCTTAGCCTTGGTTGTCTTTGACTCTTTTTGATATCTCATAGTGGGTACCAATGGTAAAGCCTATTTGTGTCCTAGTTTGCTTCTCTTGGTATGGATTGGATATCAAAAACCAATAAATCTTCCATAAAGTCCCATACCTAATGCTTATAGGCTTTAAAATGGTAAATCTTAAATGAACTTATGCCTCTCACCTATTTCACTACAATTTTGATATTAATATTGACCTTGAGGAGTTGGATACCTCTCTTCCTTGCTTCTTTAAAACCATTCAAAATAGCTTCATATTCAACTGTATTTGAGGTATAGCTAAATTATAGTCATACATCATAATGGTATTTTTTTCCTAAGGGTGAAACCAACATGGCTCTTACCCCACTTCCATTCTTTGAGATTGATCCATCAAAGAACAAAGTCCATATATCATATTCTTCTTGAGTAGTTCTAGTTAAGGAAGGTATTAAATCACCTTCCTCATGCATATAGTACACTCCCATGTTTGTCTCCTTAATGATGTTGTATTGATCAAATCCATGGTTGTTATTTTTAAACTTATCCAATTATATGTCTAAGATACCTTTTAGATGACTATGGCGTTCTTGTTCAATAACCTATTCAACTTATTCAAATCTGGCAGAATTGGTATTTGTAAGATTGGGCATGTAGAGTTTTAGGTGGAACCTAACAATGGGATCAGACCTTATGGTGACTTTCATTCCATACCTAGTTTTACAAACCATGTATGACCAATCAAATGATAGATATCCCCTAATCTTAGTAGTGAAGTCTATAGATAAGCATAGGACAAAATAGGGGGAGGTTTACCACCATCACATCCTAAGTAATGACATAATTTGGATATGTAACCAAGGTGATATGAAGAACCTTCAAGATTCTTACTACCTTATTAAGTGATCCATATAATTAGAGCACACCATTTTCATTAGGCACATATTTGATCCCAAGCTTAACTACTATGGCTTTAGGCATCACTAAGGTTGAATCACCTAAGTCAATCATGCAATTGTGGACCAAACAATCCCCTATGATGAATAATAGATAAAATGGGGGAGGATTTACAGCCTTAGAAGGATGGAAAACATTTTTAAGTTGTATTGTGCTTAGGACTTGATTGGGAACTTAGCTAAGGGCTTGATTAGGCTGACTATTATTGATGAAGACAACATTCACTTTATCAGCCATTTTTTCCACTTGAGAAAGTTTAGAGAGATATTAATGGAGAATATCCTTTTGCTTAGGGATAGATAAAGCATCATACATGGACATAGTTAATTAGCCTTCTTTAAATGATATATAATATTAAAAATAAGACTAGTACTTTGGGATTAACCTTTAGAGGTAGAGACATCACTTAGCATTTGAGTAACATGAGGAACAAAAGGGGACCTCTGTTGCTATCCATGGGATGAAGGCATTTGTTGATTTATAGGAGTTCTAGCAGCTACATCTAAAGAAGTGAGTTTCTAACTAGTCTAAGGAGGTGATGTATAAGCTTTAGGTTTCTGTAAGTTGTCCTCAAACATCCTTTTATTAGCTCTTATCTAAGCTAAAACTGATTCATTTTTCCTCTAGGCATGTGCCATATTGGCTACTACACACTCAGACACATATTCCCCTTCTTGGAAATTCACACATGTGGTATTAGTAGGTGTTCCACTCATGCTCTCTTATTTATATCTCAAAGCTTCTAATCATGACATAGTAGGCATGTTGTCTTGAATTTATTGGGGGGATTATGGTGGAGGAGGCATCATATCATGAATCTCAAATGAAGGAGCATGTTATCAATCAAGGTCTTGATACATATTTTTGGTAGTTTCCATTTCCATCTCATTGGACATTCTTTGACTGCCATGAACCTTCTTAGGAATAATTGTTCTAAGTTATCACAATCACTCTAGAATTACTTGGAGCATTAGGATTGTATTGATTTAATTGAGTCTTATGCTCTTGTCCTTGTTAATAGGTTTGATAAAGTGGCCTATTGTACTAAAAAAAATTATTATTATTTTGGTATGGCCTCTATGGTGGATCCTATTACCTCTCCATTACAACCAAATTATTATTTTAGGCTTTAAGGAGACTCTCTATCTTCCCCAGTCTATTAGTTTTCTCACCTTTTATTTGATAAAACTTTGTTGATTCTATAACTAGAGTGACAGTTGGAGTAAGAAGATGTATTTCTAGAAATAGAGGCATTGATGGCCTTGGAACCAACTTGTCTTCTTGTATGAATAAATTTTCAACCCTAATTTCTACTTCAAAAGATCCATGTAGGGTATTCCCTCCCTTGGATTGAATCATTACAGCTACATCTGAGTTGAGAGCCTTCAAAGAGTATATAAAAGCATAGTTGGGCGTAACCTTGATTATCGTAGGAATTATTTCCCAAGTCTTCTAAAATCTTAGTTTAAATCCACCATGAACTCATTAGGGTATATATTTATTATTTTTAGATAATCTACAAGTGAAATATGATCATTCTTTTCTTCATAGTGTTTGCATGGGATCTCTCCAAACTCATCCTAGCTATTGATTGATGTGGGGGATAAACATTTATACCACTAGAGTGATTTCCCTTTGAGATGGATTCCTAAAAACCTCATTTATACATTTTATTGAGTTATATGATGCATGGAACAAAGGGTAGCAATATCATCAATATGGTCTACAAGATTAAATGGATTTTAACCTATATAATAGGCAAGAGCCTTTAAATCTGAGACTAGAATATCATCCCATTGAGTGAGATTTAGAGGGATACCACCACTAAATGAGATAAAGGTTTTCCTCATAGGAATAACCATCTAAGGTATGGGTTTTATAACAATGTTTGGTTTAAAAATACTAAATTGAATAAGAGGATTTTAGGAAACAATATGGGCAACAATAGGGGGAATAAAAAGGGTAGGTGTAAGCTTTGGCTAATGGGTCTTCTTTTGTTTTGTTGATTGTAAATGTAGCTTAGAAAAATTTGTTCCCTTCCCTTTTGTGGAGTTTCTTTTGATAACCCTAGGGGATATAAAATATTATGCAAGCATGGAAATAAAACTTTGAAAGTTACTATTATACTCAAATACGCAAGATTAGTGGTCCCACTAGGCATGCTAGAACTGTTAGCACTCTAAAATACACCCTATCTAACAAGAGGAGTTTTCAAGTCCTACTTCGAAACCTAGACTAACATGTGAATGGTCTAAGGCTATGGGTTACCTATAATAAACCATAACTCTAGGATTTTTTATGAGGCTAGCTTCTTAGAATTTTAGAATTTGGACATTTATTTATAAAAACTTAAACTAGTTGGGGTGAAAAGAGTTAAGAAATTACATAAAATGAAAACTATTGTAACTTGTGGTGATGCACGAAGAAATTATCAAACCCATTCATAACCTTGGACACTTTAACACACTAATGAATTATGAAATAAAATAATACAATGCTTACTATGCTTCTATACAACAATATTTTATATAGAAGGTCTATTTAATACACTTAGACTAGGGAGAAATGAAAATAGGTTTTGGTTAAAGACACTTAAGTTCAATTATCCACTATATCTTTGAGAGATCAATGCTGAGGCACACTATATGACCTAAAAATAATATTTATAGCACTTAGGTTGAGCTTATACATGCAAAAGGAAGATAAAATTCATAGTTGCATATTAAATCAAACATAAAATATTAAATACCAATTAGGAAAATGATAGAAAAATTATCTATTCACTACTCTAAGAGGTGTCATATACAATTATGGTAGAGTCTATTCTTACCATCTTAAGGGATGAAAAATAATTTCTTGAAGGCTATATTTATAATAGAAGGGAGGCAAGAGAGAGGGAGTTTTGTTGCTCAAAATGGAATAAAATGAATTCAAATCCATTTGAAAATTTGTTACAACTGCCTCTATAAATATACCTATTTTAGAGTATTTAATTAATCTAGGTCACCTCAATCCATTACATCATTACAATATTCTCTCTATGATGCTCCATAGTGGCTATAATGATGGAATCAAGTTTTTTTCAGTTGTTCTAAATGTGAAACTACATATGACTAGTATTTTGATACATGCCCAAGTGGGGAAAAAGGTTACTTTCCTATAGTTGGCTTAGGTGATCGCCATTGTGATCTATGTGTCATATTATGTAGGTTCCCAATGAAACCATTTGATCTCAAAATATCCACTCCTAGATCCAATTGAAATGTGCTCTAGTTTGACTCCATCATGCTTACTTTTCTTAGCAAAAAATTGACTCTTTGACATCTACCTAACTCATTTGGGATCTCCTTTATTTTAATTGTTCATCAAAAACTAACATAGATCCTTGATTTTCACCGTTGATATGCTCATGCACAAATACGCATGAGCCATCAATATTATACCATTTATATGTGCTTGTGCCATTTATCCATCATGTATTTGCTCTTGAGCTTCATTGACTCTTTGATCTGGTTCACCTTCCATTAAATTTACTAAGGTTCAAATGAAAATTTGCCCTGAGATCTACCTTTGAATTTTCAACCTTGTCCCCAATCTATGCCACATGTCAAACATGTGTTAATCATCAATATCCTTTTATTAGTCTATAGCTTCACATGCTTTAATAATGTGTCGATATCTTGATCTATTTGACTATTTGACTCATTTTCATGCCATTAGATTGAGATGCAATGATCAAGTGAGGACTGTTGATCTTTCTAGGATCCACTATTTAAAACTCAATCGATACTTCATGATATTAAAATTTATGGTCTGCTTGACATCTTTTGACATTCATAGTGATCCATCATTGATGGTTGTGTGATTATCAAATTTAATCCCAAAAGGATTTACTTTGCTCACTTGATGTTAGCGTAAATATATCTAGATTTTGAAATCCAAATGGCTAGTGAGAAGGGATTGAATTTGATGTCTTTGGGCCTACCCTAGAAACTTTTGAAATCAATTGGCTATTTCCTTCAAACCTTTTACTAGAAATTTTTTTTGGTATTTGTGTGGAACACTTTTTTTGAAGGAATTCATTTGCCCTAATCCTTGCCTCATTGTGCCTCAATTAATTCTTATGGACAAAATTCTCAAAAGAGTTTATGTCTTGGTCCCTTTCCCTCTAAAAGTGCCCTTCATAACTTTTACTTGGTCCAATTTACTGGAAAGATCCTTTAAGGAAAATGTAGAGGACATTTTTAAAAGAAATTGACCTCTCATATTTTTGTAAAGTGCCCTTTATAAAAGAAAAGTACCCTTCAAAAAATTGTAAGTGGACCATTTCTTCTAGAGACATACCCTTCAAAAATTTTAAAAGTTCCCTTTAGGACTTTTAAAAGTGCCCTTCATATATATTTTTTGGATCACATCCCTGTGAAAATATCCTTTAGGCTTTATGTGGATTACTTTCTTCAAAGGAAATTTCTTGATTTATCCTTGCATTTGAGCAATTATTTCAAACAAAATGTCTGTTAGAATTCATGTCTTTGAGATCTTTATCTCAGATAAAATGTCCAATGGAATTTTTCCTTAGTCTTTTACTTCAAGACAAAAGTTATGAAAGAAATTTGCCTTTGGGAAAATTGTCCTAGATAATTTTTTGAAAGTAATTATGTCCTTAGAAATGTCCTTCGACCCTTTTGACATAACCTTTTGGAACCTTCTAATGATTATTTATAAAAAATGCCCTTTTGGGAAGGACACTTTGCCAAAAAAATACCATTTAAAACCTCTGAATTAGATCACTTTTTTGTATAATCCTTTAGGACTTTTAAATGGAAAATTTTCCCAAGAAAAGACCTTTTAGGAGAACTATTTGGGGCACTTACTACCAAAAGGACATTTCAATACTTTTAGAAGTACCTTTTGAAAAACGTGTAGTGGACACTTCATTACAAATAGTGCACTTTAGAAAAAATGAAAAGGACCTCTTCAAAGAAATGACCGTTCAAGGAATTTGTTTTAGACAAAATGTCTTGAACAATTCTTGATACTTGGAAAAAAGGCTAAAAAATCTTGAAATAATTCCCATTGAAAGAATTCCAATACTTAATCAAATGAAGTGGAACAAAAATTTTGAAACAACAAATCCTTGTACATCTACCATAGGTTTTGTGTGGAATACTTCCTCTAAAGTAATGCCTTAACACTTTGGCAAAATTTTGTAATATTTGGCTAAGTAAAATTAGGCCTTTTCTAGACTTGTCACTATAATTGTTTAGCACCATAATAAAATTTGCTTGGATCCCTCCACTTGTAAATGTTGAGCTTGTTTTGAAAGACACCTAATCCATTCATCAATTAGGACCATTATTATCTATTTAAATAAAAAAAAATTGGTATGTGGGCCAAAATGGCCAACAAATATTTCAATATGGAGGTTTTAATTGATACATAAACTAAAAGGGAAAATCAAGAGGCATAGAATGAGATACTAATGAAAATTTTCCACACTTAACATTTTCATAACCACTTGATATATGCCATAATATCTATAACAGATAACTTACCCATAAAGAGATAATAATGTAGAGGATAAATGCAAGGAATTTTAAAAACAAAACTATCATTCATCAACAATTCACCATGAAGACACTAAATGTGAGATGAAGAGCATTCACCTCAAAAGCAACAACAAGTATAAGTTTAGTAGGGATTCATCATACTAACTATTTTCCCACTTAAGTGGAAGAATAAAAATGTAATTATTAGAAATATATTCAATATCAAATATTATTTTTCTACATAGGTAAGATTATAAATCATACAAAAGGAAGAAGTTGGTTACAAAACCAACCAATAGGTAAAACCAACCCATATAAACAAAATATAAATAAATAAACTAATTATGTTGGATCATAAATGATCCCAAAAAATTATCACTTGACCCAAAGGGGTATAAAAATACTAAAGAAATTGATGGGGAATCTAGAACAACAAACTTGCTCTGATCCCACTTTTTAGGATCTTTCTCCTCAGAAAGAGCACAATATGATTACCAAATACAAGCAATTAAACATGCAGAATTATCTAAAAGTAACAAGTAACTAGAATTCACAAATAACACATAATATGAGAGACAATACACAATCTTGTATTAATACTCATCCAGAAAGAAAATACAATAAAGAAGATGCCACTTCTTCTTCACACCTCTCAGAGGCTTCCCACACCTCAAGGGCTCCCAGTAATTCTCAATCAAGAGTTCACTCTCCTACCAAAAATGATCCCAACACACAACTCACACATAGAATTGGTGTTCACCTCCAACCAGTCAGTAATAACCCTGCCAGTACACAAGTACTCTAAAGTACTTCAAGTAGATCTCCCATGAACCTGCAACAACTTGCAATTCAATAGACCTTACATACACATGTAGATCTCCTATGAGCTTGCAATAACCTGCAACTCAAATGATCTTACAATGGAAGGATCTTCCTTGCCTTCCTTTTTAGTTCATAATTACAATACATGCCAATGGGTCTATAAATAGATCCCAGACTTAACCATAACTTAGAATCTTAATTTAGACACGTAGCTAAAGACTCAAAATAGCCTTTACATGCAAACACTCAGTTCAACAAACTAATTATTCGTGCAACGAATAGTTCTGGAACACACAGGTGATCGACATCGGTCCCTATCTAACTGGAGATGACTGACGTCGGCCGACTCCTACCGATGTCAGTTTCCCTTCTGTTCACTCCTGACCAACATCAGTCAGCCTAACTAACACCAATGACTGTGACACTCAGCAACTCCTCCATGCCTATAAATAGTTGAAGCTTTCAGCTCCACAACCTAATAATCTCCCACTTGGAGATAAATAGTTGCAACTATACCTATACCTATACATCATCTAGTTTGTTTCTTGGCATTGTATCCCTCTTCAAGATCACCCTTGAAGACCAACCACCATAAAAACTATGGTGCACCTCCTATCATCCAAATCACCTGCCACATCTGCATCTACAAACCCATGTAGAAAAGAACTTGACCCTGCATAGCATGTGCACCTGTTGCTGGTCCCTCTCAAATACCTGAGAATCCACTAAACTACCCTCGAGGGCTTCTTTCCCAGATTGGCTCCTAACTTTTTGACAACTCCCACTGCTTGGGAAAACTCAATTTTAGTACACATGTACTCAACCTCATTATGTGAATCAAGACACTATTCATAGAACTATCCAACCATCGGCATGCTAACCGGTCTCACATAATCATCCTGAAACAAAGTCAACCTGTGACCTTCCATGTCCCTAGAACACAATCATGCCAAAGAATCTTGCTGCTCCCAGATTCCTCATGACATACTTCTGAACTAGCTTTACCTTTAGTTTAGTAACTCCCTGTAAGTGTAACCCTACAACAAGCACACAATACAGTAATAGAATAATGTAGCTAATATTATCCGACCTGGTAAAGAGAAACACAATAGTCAAACCTCCATTATCCTGCAGCTTATTCAAGACCATATACCCTGGCCTTCCATCTCACATGTCCATTCCCGCTCTTCTTTATCCTGAACATCCATTCATCTCTTAGTGCTTCCTTCTAGCTGGCAACTCCACCCAAAAATCTTGTTTGGTTCTCCTCCAAGGAATCACATCCTTCATCCATGCCAAGTTCCCACTGTTTCCTGGATCTATCTACTCTACTTCTTTAATAACTTCCTGGTTCTTTACCATCAGTGAGCAATAAGTAGTGTAAAGAAGGGAAATGATGAATTTGAGGCTTACTTACCCTTTAAGTCCTCCATATGGGCACTTGAGACTCCTTGACAGCTTGATGTCTACCCAAAATCTATCTCAGTGACCGATGCCGGTCACATCTCAATCTACACCCAATCGATGTCGGTTCCATGCAACTACCTCATCACCAACGTCAGTTCCCCCTAACCGACACTGGTGTTTATCTATCTTGAGTCACCGACATCGAGCTACACATAGCTGACGTCGGTCCCTGTCTGGATGCTGATGTTAGTTTTCTAACCAACGTTAATCTCTGTGTTTTTCTTGTGATAAATGACTTCTACCCTTGAGCTCCTTTTGGATCCCACCCTTGTCCATATCAACCTTGCTCTGCTCAAAATTCTTCAGCCCCTTTGACTGATCTCTATCCGTCACCTTCTCCTTAAAAACCAAGGCTTTCCTACTCTTGTCACGAACATCGGATTTCTCAAGAAACTTCACTTTCTTCCTCTGCTTATAGAAACCATGATCCATGCTTTTCAAATCCGAAAGCATACCCTTTGACTCAAGAACATGCATCTCCTTCTTATTCATGTGACCAAGCCTATTAAGCCACATCTTCAAATGTATAGCTGAAATAGATAACCCAAAAAGAGAATCAATAATACAAGTAGATAGATAAAGTGTACCTACTTTTTTACCTCCTGCTACAACAAGTGCACCCTTGGTAACCTTCCAAGAGTTTGCTGTGAGAGTTACTGTGCAACCCTCATCACCCAAACTTCTTATAGAAATCAAATTCCACTCCAGAACTGGGACATGCATGACCTCCTTCAACACCCATGTGTTACCTATCTAAAATTTTAGCTTCACTTTCCCTTTGCCAACCATCTGACAAGGCTTACCATCCCCTAAATAAATTTATCCAAAGTCTCCCTGGACATACTCATGAAAAAATTCCCTATTTGGGGATGCATGGAAAGACGCACCAGAATCTAAAACCCAAGATTCTAATTTATCTAAGGAACATATCAGAGCATCATGTGCAACATAATCCACAACATCTACTTCTTCTTCATGTCCTTCATGCTGATCTTCTTTCAACCAACAATCTCTCTTTAAGTGTCCTTGCTTTCCACATTTCCAACAGGTTATTCTGCCATACCTAGACTTGGATCTCCTGCCTATCTTAGACCTTGATCTCCCATGCTCTATCTTCTCTCTTTGCCTTCCCCTACCTTCAACACTCAAAGCATTCCCTGATGATTCCCTTGTGCTTTTCCTGTGAATCTCTTTATTCAAGATTACACTCACAACATCATCCACTTTTAAGATTTTTGAAGCAGACGCAGTATTACTAACTACCATTACCAAATTCTCCCAACTTTTAGGTAATGAGCACAAGATTAAGAAAGCCTTAATTTCATCATCAAAAATAATATTAACTAAATTTAACTGGTTTACCAAACCATGGAAATCACTAAGATGACTATGTACAGATCCACCTTCCAACATTTGCAAATTAAATAATTGCTTCATAAGAAATACCTTATTCAAAGCTGAGGGTTTTTCATATAAATTTGCCAAAGATTCCATCAACTCTACCATTGTCTTAACCTATGATAAGTTGGAAATCACAGACAATGCAAGACTCAACCTTATAGATCCCAGAGCCTTCCGATCAAGAACCTCCCATTCTTCATCCTTCATATCCCAGGGCTTGCAATCAACCCCACCCAACGGTAAGTACAAATCTTTTTGATACAGATAATCTTCAATCTGCATCCTCCATAATTGATATTTCTTTCCATTAAACTTCTCCATTTGTATCTTACTTTATTCTACCATTTCTCTACTCCCACTCAAACAGAAACCCCTGTGAGTAACCTGTAATCAACACACACTAACCAAATCTGATACAACCTATTAGTATCCAACCAAAAGCTCTAATACCAATTGATGGGGAATCTAGAACAACAAACCTACTCTGATCCCACTTTTTAGGATCTTGCTCCTTAGAAAGAGCACAATATGATTACCAAATACAAGCAATTAAACATGCAGAATTATCCAGAAGTTACAAGTAACTAGAATTCACAAATAGCACAGAATATGAGAGACAATACACAATCTTGTATTAATACTCATCTAGAAAGAAAATACAATAAAGAAGATGCCACTTCTTCTTCACACCTCTTAGAGGCTTCCCACACCTCAAAGGCTCCCAGTAATTCTCAATCAAGAGTTCACTCTCCTACCAAAAATGGTCCCAACACACAACTCACACACATAGAATTGGTGTTCACCTCCAACCAGTCAGTAATAACCCTGTCAGTACACAAGTACTCTAAAGTACTTCAAGTAGATCTTCCATGAACCTGCAACAACCTACAATTCAACAGACCTTACTTACACATGTAGATCTCCTATGATCTTGCAACAACCTGTAACTCAAATGATCTTACAATGGAAGGATCTTCCTTGCCTTCCTTTTTTTAGCTCATAATTACAATACATGCCAATGGGTCTTTAAATATATCCCAGACTTAACCATAACTTAGACTCTTAATTTAGACACACAGCTCAAGACTCAAAATAGCCTTCACATTCAAACACTCGATTCAACAAACTAACTATTCGTGTAATGAATAGTTTTGGAACACACAGGTGACCGACGTCGGTCCCTGTCTAACTAGAGATGACTGACATTGGCCGACTCTTGCTGATGTTGGTTTCCCTTCTGTTCACCCCTAATTGATGTTGGTCGGCCTAACCGATGTTGGTGACTGTGACACTTAGCAACTCCTCCATGTCTACAAATAGTTGAATCTTTTAGCTCCACAACCTAACAGAAATGAACTATGAGTCATCCAGTTAAAATATATTACAATTGTAATTGGTATAATGTGCATCAGGGACTGATATTACTAAATCAGAACAAGATCACACCCTATCTAACTACATTGATCCTCACATTAAAATTATCTAACAAGTGATTTCCCTAGTACTGTGTATGGCACATCTCAAACTGATGCCCAATAGTTGTCAACATCTACCATAGACCTTTGCTCAACACTAAAAATGATATCAACTCAATGCTAACTCATACTACAACCATCGATGACTGATCAAAAACAAATATGCAATATCTTCTTGCCTATTAGGTGAGAGGTGAGAATTAATGCATTAATTAAACTAAGTATAAACTATTGAAATGATCCACATAAAATATCATATCAACACTATATCTGTGAAACTAAAGTATACAAGCCAAAAAATGCTACTACTTCAAATCCCAATTTTGAGCCTAGAAACTCACACAAAGTGGGTGTGTTAACATCTCATAATATATATTCAACATTTTTGAAGTAAGAAACTTTGTAGGCATCCCATCCATTAGAATAATATGTATAATAATAGCTAAAAAAGGAACTAGAAGTGTGAATAGAGTAATTGGAGTGACCAACAAAGTTTTCTTCTACCATTCGTAGATGTTGATAGGACATCCTTTTAGAAGGGCACTCTGTAGACAAGTGTCCTATACCACCAAAATTGTATCATGCTTTCTCACATCCATATTGACTAGAGGAAGAATAATCTTATGAAGAAGAATGCACACGTTTGTGTTTGTGTTGATGTTCATGCTTCAAAAAACTAGAGTGATGTCTATGCTTTAGGGAACCAGAGTGATGTCCTATGCTTCAAATAATGAGATTGATCCTTATGTCTAGATGATGCTTATATATAGAAGTATGTAGTGGAGAGGTTTTCTATCTTGGAAAGTACTTTGAAGAATGTTTTCTATTATGATCATATAATGTATTACTTGTTTTGTATAGTAGGTCTCCTCATTAGGTTTTTATTTCTTCTTTGTAAATGTCACTCATGTTAAGTGAGCAACTCAAAAATGGAATCAAAAGTACATTTTTAAAGCTTATCACTAAGCTGTAACATTTATATAAAGTTATTATATATAGGGATAAGGCCATTAAAAATAATATAACTAATCATTTCATCATCAATTGTCTCACCAGTATGGCCATAATATTGTCTCAAATTTTTAATTAGTGACACATATTTTGAAACATTTTCATCAGCTATTAGTTTAGGGTTGAACAACTGCACAAGAAGGTCCAATTTTTTTATATATAGGTTTATATAATATAAGTCTATTAGAGATTTCCATACTTTCCAAGATTTAGGACTTGTTGGCCTCTATGTGAATTATAACTTGTGCACTACAAGTTGATTTTATTAAATAAAGGGAATGTTTGTCACATCTATGAAATTATGAAAGATTTATGGAATTAGTGGACAATGATGATTAATTTTCAACTAATTCCCATAAATCATTGAAAATCAATGTATTTTACATGTTAATTAGCCATTCCTTATAATTTTTAGGAGTTAAGCATCCATTTTTAGAAATTAAGCTCATAATTTTAGCCATGGTGTTTATTAAAACCATTCTAAAGAATAGGGAATGCTATTGAGGTTTTTCCTTTACCTTCCAAATAGATTTAAAATAGAAGAGAATCCTAGAACTTGTAAGAAAATATTACACCTTATAAATCCTATTAAATTCTACAAAGCCTTTGAAAAAGGAATATTATCTTCAAAAAAGCATCTTTGACTTAGATGAATTTTAACCTAAAAGTTACTTAGGAGGGTTTTCAACTTGTAACCTCTCTATTTACAAGTGACTCACAAAATTTTGACAACCAACTCCACTATGACCATTATTAAGATATAAAATACAAGATTTCTATTTTAACCTTTTCTTTTATGATTTTTTATAAATAGATCATATCTTTGTAAACATGATTTACCTATGCATGAAAATAATCTTATTGAACCTTTTACTTTTCTAAGTTTTTTATGGAGCCCAATAAAAAACTTAGAATATATTTAGGTTTTTGAAAACATTGACATATTATTTTCTTTGAAATCAGTGGCATTCACCCACACTACCATGATTTTTCTATATATATCACTAGACTAAGCAACCAAACTTGTTAACTATCTTATTCCTTACTTTACAAGACTGCTTTTAGATTATCATGCCAAGCCTGTATTCTATCTAGTCTGCACTCTATTATCATGCCAGGTCTGAATTTTATTTGGTTTTCACTCTATTATCTAGTCTTGTATTCAATTTAAAAAATCAACTTGAAGCATATATATCCAATAAATAAAAAATAATGTGCTAATGAAGTGTCATACAAATAAATAATTTGACCTATGTAAATTAATCATTTTCCACCCATATTATTTTAGGGTCACCTTATAAGTCAATATAAATCAATAAAATACCTTAATTGAAACTATCCAAATTGAAGGCTATATCCAAATTCCCACTTAAATAAAAGTTGTGCTATATAAAATGTTAGGTATGTGAACAAAACTAGGTCTGTACTTTATGTACACCATGTTATCTCTCAAAATCTTTATATCTTGGCTTCTTCCTTCACAAATTTCTTATCACGGTTATGATACCACTGTTTGATCAGATAATTAGAAGAATAATAGTTTAATTATTAAAAATATATTCAATATAAAAAACATAGTTTTATTTTTGTATATACGGAAGCTTATAAATCTTATGGAAGGAATAAGTTGGTTACAAAACCAACCTATAGGTGAAATGAACCCATATAAACAAAATATAAAAACAAAATAATTACTTTAGATCATAAATGATCCTGACACTAACATGGAGGATCCTTTACAATGTTATTTATAAGATATGTATAGAAGAATGGAGAAGAGAGAGAGAGAGAGAGAGAGAGAGAGAGAGAGGAGAGAGAGAGAGAGAGAGAGAGAGAGAGAGAGAGAGAGAGAGAGAGAGAGAGAGAGAGAGAGAGAGAGAGAGAGAGAGAGAGAGAGAGAGAGAGAGAGAGAGATAAGGTGGGGGTAGACATGTATAATGTCCATTATAATTGTCATCTATCATGAAATTAGTTATAATGCCAATAGAAAATGAAAATTTTCCTATGATTATTCATCTACATGTGATGTTTGTGCTTGTTGATGATCTCATGAGAAGTGGTGTAGAAACATATCTTGGACTCCTATGACTCATCCTTATTCTCTTGAAACTACCCTTTCTTGATTGAGGATTTACAAGTTGATATCCTAACACATGGATTAATTACCCTCATTCACATATTTCTAGGCCATTTTTTGAACTTTCAATGCATCTTTCATCTTGGTAAGAAAGATACTTAAGGCCTAAACCTCTTCATACTATGATCCTTATGCTTAAAACCTATAATTTCATGTCCAAGACTACTTGATCCAAAGGAATGCAATGAAGACAAGTCCATGTCTTTATCCAAGGTCTATTATTTGCATAAATACTACCATAATAAATTTTACACGTCATGTAGGTCTTTTAGAATTATCATGCAACTCTATTTTAAGCTTATACATCATATTTCAATTGATTAGTTATCTATTAGGTCTTCATAACCTATCAGTAAGGAATTTAGACAAGGATATAGGTATTATCATCCTTGTTACATGAATTTCACAATAATGTTATTGGTTTGTTAGGTCTTATTATGAGTATTCAATAACATGTTTAGATTGACACAATCTCTGAAATGGTTATATAGGCATGTATGCTTTCTTGAGTGTTCTCAACAACAAGACTAGTGGATTGCCTATGAATAAGATCTCAAAATTACCTATAGTCATTATAATGGGATTGTATATAACTTATACATTATTTAAAGCATGCCACACATATGTATACATGTGTTTCATGAGGTTTCTTATTACCATTTATGACATTAGGAAGGTTTACAACTTCATCCTCTTAATGCAAGCAAGGAAAGTCTTCATCTTGTCTTGGATTAGTTACTTGAAACATATATTAGCAATATAAAAGTATATTAAATGGATGTTTTAGGTACATTATACCTCTACCTAGGTATATAAATTATCTTTATTTATTTTATAATAACAAACCCATTTAAACACCATGCAAACCAATTGAAATAGGTAGTTTTAAGCCTCTTTTCTATGTCTTTGCTTCCACATGTGCCAAATTTTTGACCCAATAGGTGACCATGAGGATAATATACATCTTCAAGATGTCTTTAATTCATTTCATGTTCATTTGAGTCAATTTTTATACATACATGGTCATCGAGCTCTTTGAAGGAACAAAAGGTAGTTTTAGGTCTTTAATCTTCTTAACGATTATTCATAGAGTATAAGCCATTGATGGATTTAAAAATTTCTAATAAACTATATTTAATAGGACCTATAAAAATACTCTAATTTAATTTGGTCCCAATAATTGGATCAATCAACTTATCATATGAGAAACTCTACCCTCTCGAGCTTAGAAGCCTATAGGTGCTTCTTCGAGATGACTGTCTTGAGTAAAAAGTCATTTTCATGATTTTATTTTGTTTTATATAATTATTTTTTCATTTTATAAATCCAAAATTACCTTTACATATTTTTTTAAAAATCCATTAATCCCCCCTAATGACCTTGATCCTTGATTTTACCATGGCTAGTGTTTCTTG
Organism: Torreya grandis; assembly: GCA_037957365.1. NCBI lineage: Eukaryota > Viridiplantae > Streptophyta > Pinopsida > Cupressales > Taxaceae > Torreya > Torreya grandis. Next base: position 1,012,683 of record JARHVA010003710.1, read on the forward strand.
ATAGTTTTAGGGGTTTTTGATCCTATTTTTCTTATTCGGATGTTTTATATTCATTAAAATAATATAATAACTATGGTAAATTTATCTATTTTACATAATACTAAAAATTATTCTCAAAACTTCAATTTCAACATAGAAATTCACTCTCTCTTTTATATCTTGTGTTGAGGCCTGTAAGTGCCTATTTCAAGCTTAAAAACCATTACAAACCCACTCTTGAATTTGACTCCCTTACCTTTTATGAAATTTAAGGATATTGGGAAAAATTTTAATTATTTTTTTACTTATTTTATGACCTTTCCAAATGATAAACAATACATAATTTTCCAATAACCTTTCAACTCTACCTGTAGACTTGACACAATCTATTTGTGCATGCATACATTAGCTATCTTATTTCCATTTATTATATTTATATTATTGGAGTAGTTTTGATGATATATATATTAGGATACTAATATAAATATTAAATTATATAATTAATTTTTAAAATTAAAATATGTCACTTTTTCTCATACTTGAAACCATGTTCAAGAACACTATATCAATGTCCTTCATGGCCTACCACCTATAATTTCTTGTTAAAGATGATCATGGGGGTTTACCAACATTGTTAGGTGATATATAAGTGTACCATACACTTTAAAATTATTGTTTAAATATATATTTCATATGGTTTATTCCCAAAAACACCCAATATGCTTGCCCATTGGACTATATTTTCTTTCATTTGAGGCCTATGTGTTGAACCAACACTAGAAGACCATTATAGATATTAATATAAGATTGGGGAAACATGGAATGAGATGTGAGAGACTATTTAATCTTCAAACCATTTTATATAACTTTTTCATAATCCCAAAAAGTTTTTAATGACATCAAATAGCCCCAAAACTTACACTCTTTCAACATTTGTAGACTTGTACCTTCACATTTTTACTCATTCATGCATTGAACACTTGCTTGGAATAGGTTTGGGAGGGATAAATGGATTTTTGAGGTATTTCACATTTTTGACACTTTATTTTCAACTACCTTCATTCCTATAACACTTTTTAACCCCAATAAACCCTACCTATAATGTCTAAACCAATAGAATAATGGAATGTATTGGTTATTACAACCATGATCACTAGGATTTTGTGTCAAGTTTAATGTTTTAGAGAACTTAAAACATATATTATATGATTTTAAACCTTTACCATGCACTCATCAAACACATTAATTTCATTGCAATATAAAAATCATGACATTGGGGTTTAGTAGGGTTTAAGGGGTGGTAATAATGGATCATAAAGATATTCCTCCTAATACCAAAACTATTGCCATGTATTTTAAGGGAATAGTGGTGGAAAACATACCCTAATGTAATTTTCTATAATGCATCTCATCCTTTATGAACCAAAATATTTAAAATGACTCTATTTACTTTGACAATGACCTAATGGATATCTTGAATGTTTTTTTTCCTTGTTTGGATCTATGAAATCTACCTAAACATGGTTTTGATCTTAGTGAGGATAGATTAGGTTTGGGAGATATTATAATACCATGATCAGTTTTAAAACCCTCTCAATGAATCCTTTTAATCAAGCTTAAGACATATACTTACTTATAAACCTATCTTTATAGTCATATAAAATGTAAAAATTGGTAGTTTGGGTGTGGCTTGTGACACCTAACCCATATGTCCCTCTTGCATTCTCTCATGACCCTTGTAGACACCTTTTTGCTTATTCCTAGTCATCCGTAGACTTATGACACTTGATTCTAGCTTAACCAGGCTACATTTCCTATGAAAATTCCATCCCCCTAGGTCTTGTACCTATAGGATAATAACATCCAACTTGGACTATAATGTCAAACCCTAGGGTGTATATTTTTGGTGCTACTATCTAATTGCATTTTTATCTCCAATGGTCACTTCCTTTCCGTTCCTATCCTTCTTCCTATTATCCTAACACACATACATTCGACCCATGACCAATAAATATCTATAAAAACCCATTAAAATTTAATTTATAAGGGGTTGGAAAATATTACAAAATCAAGCAAGAATAAAAGCAAGACCTTTGAGGCAAACTTCCCTATTATCTACAAATATCCATCTAATATAGCTACAAGCACATACAAATCCTCACACTAGTACCTAGGCACCTCAAACACACCTAGTTTAGCATTTATTCATCTTCATAACACTATTTCACAAATAACATCAAGTGGGATAACTACATATGACTTAATCCCTCTTCAGAGTATTGGTATTTAGGTAGGGTGCCCACTCAAAGGGTGTGGATACACATATAGTGTATATTACACACACTAACCCCTCCTTCTTTCTCAATATCGACCAAAGCATAATGAAGTCTAGGGTTTGAAGACTAAATCAGCTCTACATGGAGTTCCATATACCTTCACCATCCAAAATTTCATAGGCGGGCTCAAACAATGATAATGAACAAAACCCAAAAAACTTAGGTCTTTAGTATAATAGCGGTAGAATATGAATATAGTGCTAGACCCCAAGGTGTCCTATTTTGTAAATTCTATCCTTTCATAAAATAAAAGATAGATTCTAATTTGTGACACTATCCTAGTCATGTACAAAAAAATCCAGACCTTGTCTTAGTTGTTTCATCTAATTTTCAGCTAAGTCTTATTTTATTCACATTTATTACTATTTATAGAAAGGTTAAAAATATAGTTAAATTATACAAATCAGTAGATGAATTATTTAAATATTATTTACATATTTAGTCAACCTAGACTCTTAACTAAATTAGTAATAAGACTCCAATATTCCCCAAAAATTTAAATCATTTGGTGAACTTGACTTACTTCATTTGTGCATAAAAACCCTAGAAACCCTAGGGTAAATTACTTGTTAAAAATTTACCAATAATTTTTTGATTTTTTACCTACATATTTAAATCATAAATTTACTTTAATTTTTAAAATTCTATGGTAATTTTTTAAAAAAGCAATTTTCTTCCAAACCCTAGTTGCATATACTAGGTCCCTTTAAATCAAATTTTTGCCAATATTTTTCTAATTTTTTACATACATATTAAAAATATAAATTCACCTTAATTTTCGAAAATTTCATAGTAAATTTTAAAAATATCATTTTTTAAAACCCTAGATGCATATACTAGGTCCCATTATTTTTGAGTTATCACCTTACATCTAAAATCAGATTTCACATAAAAATAAAAATGGATCTCACTTATTTACACATATTTTTGAATTTATTTCAAATAATAAATAAGACCATACTTGGTCCTATCATGTACATGAATGATTAAGTTTACCATATGTTAAACAAAGCTTCTTTTTTTAAATTTCATGCTTACTTTCTATAATATGGGATGATATTAATAAAATCAGTGCTAAATACGTTAAGATACCTCTCACCTCACCTCTTTTGGATCCTCTATATCATCCTAATATATGTTTCATGGTCTATTTTACTCTTCCCTAGGTCACTACCCATTTCCAAATATCTTATTTGACACCCTTTATCCCTCCACCACCTCGACATATTGATTATCTATTCTCTCATTTTATAGCTACTACTAATCCTATACAGCTAGTAGATAATATAGTTAGAGATACTATTTGACATGCTACCATGGATCCCCCACATAGTTAGGAGCCCTACCACCCTTCCATTCGTTCCCATTCCAATCCCAACCCACCCATACAAGTAGATCCACACAAGGTATATGATATTGTTGATTTGTTGAGAAACACACCACCTAAGATTTCTATGTTAGAACTACTTCAAAAATCCAATGTGTTCAAGGGTATTATTTATCAGTCACTCACTTATATCCCTCTTATTCTATATTAGTGGTAAACATGATAAAAAAATATAGAATATGTTATTTCTTTTGATCATGAGGACATGCCATCTCAGACAGTTATTGATCAAAATTTACCACTATCATACAAGTTCAAGACAAAACCAATACAATTAAGAGAGTTTTATTTGATAGTGGTTTTGGTACATTCTTATAGACCATGGGATTATATATGGCATCCATGTAAAAATCGTATAAGAATATTAGATATTTTTATGATATACCATGATAGACATTGGGCACCATTATTTTGGATATCATGGTCTGGCCCAAAACCCTCTCTACATAGCTATAGGTCATGTGATGTCCTCTTCATTATAATTATTTACTTGGATGACCTTAGATACATGCTATGGGTGAAATTCCTTCTACTCTTCATTGATGTGTTAATTTTCTCCATGAAGGATACCTATATACATACCTAACATATAACTAGCCATTCATATATTATACAATTACAGAGTCGCATTCAATTATTTCACTAGATAGGATACTTCATATCACCATTCAGTCACCACCTCATTATATTTTTATTGATCATAAATATGCATATGAAGTAGGAGAGACTAGCACATATCACACTCCTCCACTTATAGCTGTGTCCTCAGCTCTAGATATTTAGCTAATCATATCAACTTTAGCCATTTTAGCTACTCCATCAATCATAGTTCCTAAAATTTTTACACTTATACAATCATTGATAGTAGTTCTAGTAGTACCAGTCAATTCTATAGATATATCTCTTTCAATAGTTACAATTACTTTGTCACTTACAGATACTCTTATAGCACCACTATCTTTTACTACTATAGTTAATGAGACTCCCATATCATAGTTACCCCTTGTGGTAAATTTTGAATTACCATATGTACATGATGATAATACTAATTCCTAGTCTACTTCATATGATGATACAACACCCACACTCATAAATGACTATTTGTGTGGATTAATATTTACACTAATTTGCTTAGGAGAGTATCGAAATGACTCTAGAGCTCTCATTACACATCCTACATCACTCTTAGCATCTTAAACTACACTCTTGGGATATAATCCACAATTATAGCCATAGACGTATCACTTGGCATATATAGTTCACACGGTTGCCTCTATGGAGATAGAGCCAATCATTCAAATTCAGGCATGAAAAACACAAAATCAACCATAAATTATGCTATAGATATTACTTGATCATGGATTAATCACACTACCTACAGTATGACATAGAACTATTAGTAAATTATCATAGTAGGATGGTCACCCATTTTGTCTCTTTCAATGAATCACAGGATATGAGATTGACTCATATACAACTTTACAATAGAGATTGGATTAAATATAGGCTTAGGGTACTATTTAGATTACATCCCCACCAACACCAGCTTTACCACTTCCACCAAATCCATATACTACCAAAGATAAACATCTTATAGGAGAATTATCACCTTTATCACTAGAGCAACCTTTAGTTCACCATCGATAAGATGATACCATTACGAGTGATATATCTTTGATTACACAAAGAGCACAGATCTTACTGACACATGAGGAGATATCCACCATGCATACAAAATCTATCGCATATGATGATATTCATGATGATGATATTAAGGCATTTGATAATGGTCATGATCCCTTCCTCCATCTCTATCCTCAGTGGGCTCCATCCTTGAATCCTTTACCACTTCTAGCCTAGTATTTTATGTCATTGTGTACATATTGCTTTATTCATATGCCTATATATAGCTTCTTTTCAATTTCGTGTACATAGTCTCCTTTTGATTGATTTTACATAGATTATTTTAATATACAAAAATAATATAACATTTCAAAATACAAAAACACTCAAATAATTGAAAAAAACAAAAAACATTTCAATTATATGCATTATCCATGATTTACATTTCTAATATCATGCTAGACTTACATTTATTATTATATGCTATTATTTTTTTGTTTATCTACATTACCATGCTTCACTTGATGTTTTCTAAGTGTGTGTAGTGACATCCAAATCCTTGATTGATTTACTCTACCCATTAAAGGGGCATCCAAATTCTACATTTGAGACATACATAAATATGTATACCCATTGGGGGCATCTTATACATAACTACACCATCTAGGTTATGTCATTCCTACACCACATTATGTCACTTTGTTTCATCACTCTATCAACAGTCACTAGTATATAACACTTGTGTATTTCTTATCATATACCTAGTCTTGTACTCCATGTTTTCTTACTTTCACTTCTTGATTTGATTATTTAGATGAAATTATATTTCCAATATTTACATGATTTCCTTTCCTAATTTGTGTGGCTAGATGTGATTTTTTTTATCAATTCATTTATATCTCCTGTACATACCTTGGGAAATTTGCCAATGTCCTTTGCATCTATTCTTATGTGTTCCTTAGGAAATTTTTCAATGTCATTTTCCTATACTTTTCTATGTTATTGTGGCTTTCATTCTAACCTTGCTTGATTCCAATTTTATGTGTATGTGGCATTTGAGCATGCTTTGTATGCTTACTTTCTAGTTTGAGTGACATGTGCCCATGTCCATTGTTTGTTTCACCCCTTGGCCACTATTGTATGCTTCTTACTCATTTTCTTATGTTCTTGTTTCTTGATTTATTTTAAATTTTTTGTAATGCCATGATTCATATCACAAATTATCTTGCTTTCATGCATGCCATGATGAATAGTGTGGTCCATACCTCCTTGAAAACTAAAAACTAACAACTAACCAGACTTCCATTTCTAGTTCATTATATTTCACATGATATTACATTATTGTATATATCTAGGCATACCCCTGTTGATCTAACAGTCTCTCATATAAATCATGCTATATCTTGAGATATCTTGTCAATTATCATTGCTATACCATATATTCTCATAGAATAACACACTTGTAGGGATCTTTCTTTTAAGGATACTCATTTTAGGGTATTAATTCCTACCCTCAAAATAGGGGGAATTAAACATGGGTTTTATCACAAAGATTAAAGCTCTTACCAATTGAAAATTTAGAGTTTAGAACACCTAAAATAGTATTCACATTTTGAACTAGGTAGAATAAACTATATAGACAATGATAATCATATAATAGTCATCAAAATCAAAATAGGATAAGATCACCAAGATTTGAATATAGAATCAAATATTAGGGTATTCAATTTTGGTACTCCTATCCAAACAACAAAAAAATAATTTTTCTAGAAATAGATAAAAAAAATTAAGTACAATTGTAATTTTGTCAATAATAGTTCAGTTCAGAATTAGTAGTTTTAGTATAGTTTTTCTTAGAGAATCTAGATATAGGGGCATTATGTAGGACATGATGGCTCTCACTTCTAGTTTTAGATTTGGTAGTTGGTATAGCATCTAGACCAGAATCCATGTTTCAGACACCAGTGATTAGGGACAATGTGTGCGATGTAATTGACTTCTTTTCTTTTTGATTTTAGTACATTACCTAGGTATTCTCAGTAGTTATGTACCTTATTCCATATGCAAGTGGTTGTCATTATTTCTGAGTGGCTTCCACATAAGCTTAATTCCTAGTTTCAAAGTGGCTTTCATACAAGCCTAATATCCACATTTTTTGAGTGGCTAAGAGTGGCCTAGTTTCCATCACACATTTAGCTATACATGCCATATGTTCATATTACAAAACATTCATGGGAATTAGGAAGCATCTCATACAACACACATTCATACTAGTATCAGTTCATATCTTCACTTCATAGGGCAATGATGGAGCCAAAGAATTATCTAGCCTTTGTATTCTTGAGACACTTATTCAGAGGGATTAGACATAGTCCAAACATTGATTAACACATGGATGATCAGATAAATTGATTTAGTGGGTGATGATATAGCCAAAATGGATAGCATTTGCATTCTTGAGCCACTCTTGAGGAGTTGAGAATTTAGCTCCATTCACAATTTTGCTCTTGGTACAACATCATTCATCACATACTCAACATCACTTAGAATGACAACAAGTTTTGTATTGGTTTATGTACCTAGTGAGGTGTATTCATTCCTTCTTCTTCCTCTCTCTCATACCCATATTTGTATGTTCTTATTTTAGATATAGTGTATCTATTAAGAACTAATATACTCTTTATTTTTTCTTATATAATTACACTTCATAACATTATTTCTCTATGCACACCCAACATCACATAGCTTTACGGGATTCACCCTTATAATTAATTTTAGGAACACTTTATATTTATCCTTTATCCCAATATTTCACTTTGTTTCATCACTAAAAAAAAGGGGAGGTAAATTTAATCATATAAAATGTGAAAATTGGTAGATTGAGTGTGGATTATGATACCCAACCAATAGGTCCCTCTTACATGCTATCATGACCCTTTTAGACACATTTTTTCTTATTCCCAATCATCCATAGAATTCTAAGACTTGATTATAGCTCAGTTAGGCTACATTTCCTATGATAATTCCATCCCCTAGGTCCTATACCTATATAAAAATAGTGCCCATCTTGGACTATAGTTCCAAACCTTAGGGTGTCTATTTTTGGTGCTCCTATCTAATTAAATTTTTAGATCCAATGGCCACTTCCTTATAATTCCTATCCTAATTCATGTCAACCTAACACAAATATATTCAACCCATGACCAATATATCTCTATAAAATCCCATTCAAAGTTCATTTAGAAGGGGTTGGAAAATATTACAAAACCAAGCAATAATACAAGTAAGACCATCGAATATAGCTACAATCACATCCAAATCCTCACACCAGTCCCTATCAACCTCAAGCACACCTAGTTTAGCATTTTTACATCTTCACAAAATCATTCCACAAAACACATCAAGTGGGAGAACTAGATATGGCTAGATACCTTTTCAAAGTATTAGTGTGTAAGAAATGTGCCCACACAAGGGGTGTGGATACATGCTCAATGCATTTTGCACACACTAAACTCCCCCTTCTATATCAAGATTGATAAAATCATAATGAATTCTATGGTTTTAAGGATAAATAAGATCTAAAAGGAGTTTTTTATACCTTCAATAGTCAAAATTTCATAAGCAAGCTCACACAGGGACATCGAATAAAACCTAAAAAACTTAGGTCTATGAGACAACAACAATAGAAGATAAATATAGCACTAGACCCCAAGGTGTCTTATTTTGGTGTTCCTATCATTTCATAAAATGAATTATAGATCTTGATTTGTGACACTTTCCAATCTTGCAAAACAAATTCTAGACCCTATCTCAGTCATTTCATCTAATTTTTAGCTAATTTTTATTTTCTTTCTATTTATTGCTATTTATAGAAAGGTTCAAAATACAATTAAATTATACAAATTAGTAGCTAAATTATTTTAATATTATTTACTAATTTAGTCAACTTAGACCTTTAACTAAATTAGGAATAAGACTCTAATATTCTAAAAAAAGTTAAATCAATTTCCATTATGAAAACTTTATTATTCTACCAAAATACCCTACTAAAGTTGTGAACCAAATGCCAATGGAGTTCCTCTTGGCTTATAAGTGATGGTGTAATGTACCAATCATATCTTTATCTCCTTTTCTTTCCATTTCTTACATCATACTATGTTTGTATGTTAGATTAATGAAAAAAACAATTTTCAAAGTGAATTTATGTTGGGAAAGAAGAATTTTGACACTTTGACCAAGTGTATAGACATAATGAAGTATAATATGACCTTAATCAGGTGTCACATGACCCAAATTGACCCATTTAACCTCTAGTAGTGTTACTAACTCCTCACATTTAATGTTCCTCAAGGGGATTACATTACAACATTGTAATAAACGATATAAACAATCAAATTAAACCTTAATATCTCCAAAAATAACTTAAACTTTCCAAAGTTATTAAAAAGATAATGATTATATTTCATTGGCATTGATTTTAGGTCAAGTTATTCACTATGGATCACCATGTTATCTTGGTATATCACCACCTCATTATTTATACCATGGATCAAGTATACTTTAACTTTTTAGAAAATTACCTAACATTTCCAAAGTCACCTTAAACGTTTCTAAACTACATGCAAAAGACTTCATGAGTGATGATGTTACAAGATTGCTTAAACAAGTCACACATCATAAACCTTATCAACCTAATAGGACCATTTTTAGACCATGAGACAACATGTAACACCAAACCATGACACCAAAACATTCCTATAAATAATATCATATACAAGGTTAGATGACTCAATTACTTGTTTTGGATAGACCTTGGTCAAGGTTTGTTGATGAGATAATATTTTTAGAGACCTCCTAGGATAGCTTGCTTGTTAAACATCTAAACTATTGGCCTTAGACATCTCATTGGGCATGGAGTCACTAAACACTATTTCTATATGATACCAAAATTGAACTTGAACATTACATTAGCTTTGAAAAAACCCAAAAACTAATCGTATGCCTATAAAAATCACCAATAAAACAAGACACACACAACTAAACAAACATGATCTAGAAGAACTTGGAGGAAACAAAGACTAATATACTATATACAAAGGTAGAAATTGACCTTAATAAAAATGATTAATTTGTATCCCATTGACTGATATATGTAACTCTTCTCCATTCAATGTTGAGAGATGAAAAGAATTATGTTGATTACAATGAGTGATGACATAAGACCCACTCCATAAAGTGTCAAACCTTATGTGTCTTCCAAGATTAGACCTATCTTCATTAAATTTGAGTATAAAGTCACCTTATTTTAATGATCTTGGTATATATATCATATCAAAATACCTCTTGGTTTGAGCTCAGTGAGACTCTACATTATGTATGAAATGATCTCTTACTTATTCTAATTCCATAAGCTCATGTAGGATATTCATCATGGTAACATTCTACAACATCTCAAGTTGATGTGTAAGATCTAGAGCTGGTAAATCAATGGATATGGGTAGATTTAATATTTTCCATAGACAAGCATGTAAGGGGAGTTTCCAATGGCTCTTTTAGGAGTTATCCTATCATCCCATAAGGCTATCTTTAATTTTATATGTAATGATCTCTAATTTTCCTCCATATTCCTCTTGATAACTTTGATTACATTATATTTTATGGATTATTATAGTCCATTTCATTGATTATAGTAGTTGAAAGATGTACTTAGGTGGATTTTTTTCTTCACATCCCACATACTTATATTGATGCCAAGGAAATACATTACACTATATAAGTTTAGAATGTACTCCAAATTTAGTTAAAATTCCTTCATAAAAGTCTAACACATTAGTTTCATTATATTCCTTAATAAATACAACTTCTATCCATATAGTAAAGTATTCAGTTCCTTTCAACACCACTTATGACCAATACTTGGAGGATTGATCATACCTATGAAATCCAAACCCCACTACATGAAATATTGGTCTACCTAAATGGGATGGATAGGGAGGGATTCAAGTTTATATTTTTATATGAATAAGGCATGATTTTTATAATTTATCACCCATGAATATGATTATTTAAATAAGTTAGGCTAATAATAATCATAACTTATCCTTTTGTTGTTGTAGTTCATTTTGCAAAGTGGTCACCTAATAGCCCATCATGGAATTTTTAAAATACTCTCACAACCTAATCATCCTATACACAACATAATGTAACTCCATTATGGTCATTAATAAAGAGAATTCCATATACAAGAACATATGGGATTGATTGCAATCTAAAATGTCTCATTTTATCCTTGTCTAGGCCTAATTGACACTCACGTATTTAGAAGAATATGACCATGTCTTGTGTTATACTCATGGTAGATAGAGGTATAATTATTTGAGTGTCATCTTTGAGTGATAATACAACTTAATTTTTTTCCTTAAATTTTGATGATAAGTGCTCACATAGTCCCTTGCCTCTCACCAAGTTGGTCACCTTAATATCCACATCATATTTCTTGACTTTGGTGATCTAACCAACATTTTTTTCATTCAAATATCTATTTACAAATAAGTATTTTATGCCTAGATGAGACACCATCACATGTAATTTATTTTTAGACATCACATGTCTAAATTTTTTAAGGCTTCTTACGATAATAAACACTTGCTTCTCTACAAAAGTGTATCTTACCTCATAGTCTTCCAATCCTGGCTACAGAAAGCAATTGATTTTTCAAGACCTTCCTCATTTTATTATGTTAAAATTTATTAGAATAATTAATGATTTCCTAAACCATACAAGGTTAATTCCCTCTTTAAATTAGGATTTTCAATTGTTGGATCTTGAGCTATGGCTTGAGTGATAGCACCAAAACTATCCCTTCCTTCTCTAGTCTAATTAAAAGCCTAAATAATGCAACATGGATTTTGGAGGATTGAAAAGGTTATAAAAATTAGGTATGAATCTCTTAATGAATTTTATTTTTTGAAATAAACTTTTCAACCCTTTCTTGTGTTTAGGCAATGGTAAGGGCAAGATACCACATACCCTTTCAGGATCTATGCAGAGACCTTTCTTAGAGATAATGTATCCTAATAATTTGCCTTCATCCAATAAAAATACACACTTTTAAGGATTGAAAGTGACCCAAAACTATCTAAATCTCTCAAAAATATATCTAATATGAGTCAAATGATTAATGGCATCCTTGGATAAAAATATGATATCATCAGGATAAATCAACACTATATCATTTATAAAACCTTGAAATTCCATGTACATGGCTATTTAAAATGTAGATCCAACATTTTAAAACCTAAAATTAATCTTCCTATATGTATATGTTCCTAATTTTGTGGTAAAGGCTATCTTCTCTATCAGACTTGTTGCTAGAATCTAGATAATGCAAATGTAATGGAGACGTGATCACACGAGATGAAGTAAGTGCACACCACATAGATGCTAAAGCAATTTGAAATTATACAAGAAGATAAATTATACAAGACAAAATGGATAAAATCAAAATCTGATTAACATGAGATGGCCAAAGTGAAGAATACATATAGGAGAGCATGTAAGTAACTCCTCCACAAAAGGTGGCCAAGGCACCCCAAGAATAGACTATAACTCCTCCATGAAAGGTGGTGACAAGGTGCTAAGAATAGAGAAGTAACTCCCATCAAGGGAATTACTTATGACATTCTTATGACACCTATGACACATCTATGACACACATCTCCACATAAGCTAGCCTATCCCATAAATGTATGAAAACTCCATGTAAGCACAAGAAATACAATTTCCCTAATTAAAAAATAGGGAAAAATAAAAACCTACACTCATACCCCCCATAAGTGTAGCTAAGGTGGGTAGTGTGGAAATATAAAATGGGTCCTAGCAACTAGGTCTGATGAGGTACCCATGTACAAATGCAATCTCCCATAAGATATAGAAAAGGAGAAAACCCATAGGAAAAAAATCCCCCCCAAAAGAGAGACATAAAAGAAAGAAGGGGCTAGTGGCCCCCCTGAAGATGATGCTACTACAGATGTAATCTACACCCCAAGAAGAGCTCGTAGATGAATGAACTTGCTCTCAGTGAAAGGTTTAGTGAAGATATCTGCAACCTACTTCGAAGACTAACAAAATATCAAGTCAATGACCAGACTATGAATAAGCTCTTGAATGAAATGCATGTGAATCTCTATGTGCTTGGTCTGCTTGTGCTAAACTGGATTCCTACAAATTTGAATGGTACTCTAGTTGTCATAATAAATGATGGTGGGCTACTTGATAGGAATGCCAAACTCAAAATGAATCCCCTGAAGCCAAATAGCCTTAGTAGCTACATTAACAACTCCCATGTACTCTACCTCTATGGATGATATAGCAATAACATTCTGCTTCTTGCTAGACCAACTGATAAGACCTAAATCTAGAGAGAAACTATAACCAAAAGTGGACTTGCAAGTCTGTGAATCACCAGCCCAATCTGAATCTATATATCCAACAAAGTCAACCTCTATGCCAAATCTATAATGAATCCCATATCTATGTGAACCTTGTATGTAATGCAAGATCCTCTTAGCTGCTTTCCAATGTAGCTCATGAGGTTCATGCATGAATCTGGAGATAAGCCCCACTATATATGATATGTCAAGCCTGGTGTGAGTCAAGTAGATGAGACTACCAAAAATTTGTTGATACTAAGTGGCATCAACCAATGGTGAAGAACAATCAACCTCAAGCTTGACTCCTGATAGAAAGGGAGTCAGAGATGGCTTGCAATTAGTCATGTGAAATTGAGCCATTAAGTCAAGAGCATACTTAGGCTATGTAAGAGAAATCCCTAAATCTAACTATGAGATCTCGATGCCAAGGAAGTAGTGCAACAAACCCAAGTCTATCATGTCAAATCTATCTTGGAGAGATGCCTTCACCACTGCAATAGCTGATGAAGAACTCCCAGTGATCAAAAGGTCATCAACATATAGAACTAAAATCAAGAGCGAATCATCCTACCGTAAGAAGTAGACATTGGGGTTAGAATGGCAACTAGTTAAACCCAATATGAGAAATAAGGAATCCATCTTGGCATACCAAGCCTGAGGGACCTATTTGAAGCCATAGATAGATTTCCTAAGTCTACATACTAAGGAAGAATCCTAAACAAATCATGGTGGCTTCTCCATGTAGATCTCCTCCTCTAGGTATCTGTGAAGAAAGACACTCTTTACATCCATTTGGTGCACATCCCAACCATGTGCTACGATAATAGCCAAGGTGAGTCAGATAGAAGTCATCTTTGCAATGGGTGTAAAGGACTCCGAGTAGTCAATACCTGCCACCTATGAGAAACCCTTAGCAACCAATCACACCTTGTACTTATCAACTGACCCATCTACTAAAAACTTGGTCTGATATATCCACCTACATCAAACCATCTTTCTTCCCTTATGAAGTGAAGTCAAATCCTAAGTGTGATTTTTGATTAAGGAAGAATATTCTTCCTCCATAGCACTATCCCACTCAGGTACCCCCGATGCCTCTCAAAAAGTCTATGGATCTAAAACTAAAGCAAAGAAGGCATGTGGATCTCTCTAAAAATCCCCCTAATATGTCTATCATCTGTGGGATCTCCTACCCAAGTGCTAGCACTCTCAAGTGTCTGTCTAACCCAAAGTGGCCTAGAAGTGGGTGAGTTAGGTGCTAACTCCTCATCCACTGACTGACTAGAGGTGGATGACTTTGCATCACTATCCTCACTGTCTAAACTCAAAGAAGAAGAAGATGTCTCTGGCTTAAGAACTTGCTATGGCTAATTTGAATCTGATGAGGAATCATCATGAAGAAGTAGATACAATGATGGAGAAGAAGTGTCAAGTGTTGAGTCTCTAGGATTCTCCTAAAAATGGACACTTCTCTCGATGAACAACTCATGAGTGACTAGATCTAAAAGGTGATACCCCTTAATACCATCCAGATATCCTACAAAGATGTAAGGCTTGGACTGACATTCCATATCTTTGTGTTTCTTCTTTAGAATGTGGACCATAGCTAGGGATCTAAAAACCCTAAGGTGCTCAACATCAGGTTTCCTTTTATGCCAAGCTTCAAAGGGTGTTATCCCTTTCAAAGCTTTATGAGGAACCCTATTTTGAATGTATCAAGCATAATTGATGGTTTCAACCTAGTACTGTGGTGTTAAGGATTTGGAGTGAATCATACAACTACCCATCTCTTTTAAGAACCTATTTTTGCATTTAGAAACACCATTTTGTGAAGAACTGTAAGTTACTATACACTGCAAATCAATCCCCTCTGTGGTGTAAAACTACTCAAACCTGTTACTGACATACTCCCCTCCATTATCAGTTTGAAGAACCTTGATGGATTTCTCACTCTATTTCTCAACAAGAGCATTGAAGTCTAGAAAATTTTCAAACATTTCAGACTTTTGTTTAAGAGAATATATCCAAGTGTACCTAGAGAAATCATCAATGAAAGTGAAGATGTACTTGGCCCTTGTGAAAGATGCTTTGGGAAAGGGTCCTGATACATCACTGTGGACTAACTCTAAAGGTTGTGAAGCCCTCCAAGCTTTGACTTTGTCAAATTTTGCTTCGGGATGCTTCCCAAGGGAGTACCCCTCGCAAAGTCCTTTTGAGAATTGGACATGAGGCAAGCCAATGACCATGTCATTTTTGCAAAGTTGCTCAAGGTAGCGATAGTTAAGGTGGCCAAACCACTCATGCCATAATTTTCTAAATCTATCTAAACGAGTCAGAAATGTTGTTGGATAAGAATTAAGTGCAAAATGTGAGGTGTATAACCTAGCTTGGTGATCTACCCTACCCACTACCACTGTAATATCACTATGCAACTCCCTGATAGCCACTAAATCTAGTGAAAACTCAACTCTCATGCCCTGACTAATGTGAGTGATTTGGTACACTGATAGGAGATTGGTTGAAAGAGAAGGAACACTTATAACATTATTGAATGTTCCTCCTTCCATTTCAACTAACCCTCTCCCTGCAATATAAATTGAAGTGTCATCACCCAAATAAATTAAAGTCATGCTACAAGGCTCTAAAGATGAAAACTCAACTAGTAAAGAGCCCATGTGGTGAGAAGTACCTAAATCAATGACCCATGATGATGTAGAAGCTATAGTAGCTATAAGGGCCTTGCCCTTTTCTTTCTCCTTACCCTTGTCTTTTGCCTTGGTAGAATCTTGGGTAGATGAATTCTGCTTGATGGACTCAGGAACACCTATGTTGTGCTTCTCTAGAAGATGAGTTAGGTGATCTATTTGTTTCTTCATGCATTTGTGTTCATCATGCCCTATATTTTTACAATAGGCACACTTAACCTTCTCCTTCTTAGGTTTAGCATTGGAGGAGGAAGACTCAGTGTTGCTTTTGGTAGGATTGTTGTTTTCTTTCTTCTTCTCCTGGTCCTTGTTCTTTTTCTTCTTCTCCTTTATTGAAGTCTTATCCTTACCATTTCCAGCTATCAAAGCTTGGGGTTGAGTAGACTTCATTATGCCCATTTTAATTAGCTTATCTCACTCCCTAGTCAAGTTAGTAATGAATGAATCCAAAGAAGGCATTTTCCATGTAGTGCCAAGGGTACTTTTTGTGTCATGGAAAGTAGAGACAAAAATTGAATAGCTTGGACCTAATATTGTGAAAATAGAAAGGATTAGTTTATCATATTTCTTCTCTATATTGCATTCTTTCAATTGCAATCTAAGGGCCCTAAACTTAGTGAAGAAGTCCTGTAGGGTGTCAAAGTTGCTAGGACTTAGACTTATGAGTTCATTTTCAAGCTCATGTCCTCTCATCTCATCAAGCTTCCCAAATAAGAGTTATACGGCATCCCATATGTATTTGAGAGTCTTAGAGGTTCCAAATGGAAAAGATGTTCTAGAAACATAGACAAGCTCAGTAATCCATAGGCTTCATCACTACGATTGTACCACTTGACCTTTTCAGCATTAGTGTTGGGTTCTACTTCAGTACCCATGGTGATCCTATACAACCCTTTGCTTCTAAGGATGATTGAAATTTTAACCTTCCATTCATGATAGTTAAAGGTTTTTAGGGGTTTAAGTTGAAAAGAATCCATTTTAAGCTGAATTTAGGTGAAGTTGTGTTGATTGCAAGTTGTGAAATTATGTAAAAAGGAGAATGAAAGCAAAGTTTTGCAAGTTGTGAAAAGCAATCACACCCCCCCCCCAAAATATTGAGCCCCCCCCCCCAAATATGTAATTTCATGCTCAAAAGACATTAGGCTTAGTCGAGAATGCATCTTAGAGAAATTAGTGAAAGACTTAAGCAAATAGGATGTTGGACTCAGCCGAAAATGCGTCGCGAGAGACCCAAATTTTAGGCACTTCATAAAATAGTGCATTTTTGACAAATAACAAGCCTAAACTATGGAGAATTGAATTAAAAACATTTTTACAAAAAAATGGCACCCAAATTTGAGCTACCATTTGTAAGATATTAAAAGTTTAATTTCCCTGTAAGCTAGTGTTTTTTCAAAAAAAAAGCACTAAAATATTTTTAAAAATGCCTATTTTGAGAGAGAAAGTGGCCTTCCAACCACTCATTGGATTCAACATAGAATGAGGAATACAAAAGAGGTTTGTGTGATGGGGAATTAACCTCCTGTCAACTCGGGCCTCACCATTCATCTTCATAGGTTGAAGATACAAGTTTAAAATGTAAACCCCCCAAATTATCAAACCATCTAAAAAAGTTAATATTCATTCAAATTGACTGATTGTTTTTTACAAGTCTATTTTTAACTAAAAAAAATAAAGCAAAGGATAGTTTGATGGATGCCAAGTGTCCAAGGGCCCACATGGGATGCCAATCAAGGAAGGGGCACCAAAAAAAAAACACAATCTAGATTTTTCTTAGAAAAAAATAAAAGAAATGAATTGCAGACCTGTTGGACACTGTATGGTTGCTTGGCACCTTGTTATTACTGAAGGCATTACAAGAAGGACTTGGCACGGTAGAAGGATAATAGTAGAATTTTTTCAAATAGTTAGACAACAGTTTGCTGACTCCTGGAAGCTGAGGTTAGCACTTAGACTGAGTCCCATATGTAGCTGACCCCTTCCTTGAAGTAGGAGCAAATGAAATGAAGGCACTAAAATGGGTGATCTATCACTGGATTGTGCCTCTCTCCACTTATCAAATGACTAAATTAGATCAGAATAACTTTAACTTGTAACGAGAGAAGCATGCCGTGGAGCTAGACTGTGTTGTCTTTTCTTGCAAAATGACCAAAAGAAAAGGAATTCTGTTGCCTTTGCTAAAGCCAAAATAGATCTAGACAAGATGTCTTGGAAAATACTAACTCAGAAGTAATTTTTTGAATAAGATTTCGTATGGATTTGTATGAGTTTTCAAAAAACTCTACCAAAACAATGGAATTAAACAAAAACTACTAAGAAATCAAAGTAATAATTTTGGAATAGCATAACCAGACACATGATTATCGAAGTGGCTCTAATACCATATTGGATTTGTTTCTAGAATCTAGATAATGCAAATGCGATGGAGACATGATCACATGAGATGAAGCAAGTGCACACCACATAGATGCTAAACCAATTTGAAATTATACAAGAAGCTAAATTACACAAGATAAAATAGAGAAAACCAAAATCTGATTAACATGAGATGGCCAAAGTGAAGAATACATATAGGAGAGCACGTAAGTAAATCCTCCACAAAAAGTGGCCAAGGCACCCCAAGAATAGAATATAACACCTCCATGAAAGGTGGTGACAAGGTGCTAAGAATAGAGAAGTAACTCCGATCAAGGGAGTTACTTATGACATTCTTATGACACCTATGACACATCTATGACACACATCTCCACATAAGCTAGCCTATCCCAAAAATGTAGGAAAACTCCATGTAAGCACAAGAAATAAAATTTCCCTAATTAAAAAATAGGGAAAAATAAAAACCTACACTCATATTCTCCTAGTCTTTATCTTACACCAAAATTTGATTGTCCCTGAATAGCCATCAAGGAGAGAGAAATGTTACCATCTAAAATTATTTTTACATGGAAGGAAAAAGATAATGATACTTTAATTAATATATTTTTAACTCCTTAAAATCCATAAACAATATTATCTATCCATTCTTGTTCCTTACAGGGACTAGATTGGCAACCCAAGATGAGTGTTTGATGGGGAGGATTATGCTAGAATGTATCAAATTAGCCAATTATTTCCTCATTAGGTGATCTATTTTTGGTTTGATAGGCTTTTGAATTTTACTCACTACTTTTAAATACACACACACACACACACACACACACACACACACATAGTGTGTTCAGATAGGATAGGATCAAAACCTTTTAGATCATTATATTCCCAAGAAAAAATATCAATAAACGTTGTACATAACTTAATGAGTGTAAGTCTCTCTTATTTTTTACATACCTTTCCAAGTTATATAAGTTTGTGTTTGAATATGGTGACCTTCTCATAATTATCTTGATTGGTATATATGTGTAGTTTCTATTTTTTTATTTTCATGGTCATCATTCAAAATTCTTTCAAGTTTTATTAGGAATTTAGGAAGTTTTTTTTAGTTGCACAATCTGATCATCATATTGCTTTTGTAACTTGGATTAATTTCTTAAATGTAACTCAACCTCTTATTGGAGAAAGTATGTTATATTTTTATCACTATTATATAATTGTAAATTAACATAATTATTATTAATTTAAGGTCTTACTACTATCTTCACATGTGGTTGACATCTTGAGTTATTGACATAATCAGGTATGTTAAACTAAACTCCAATTATAACCAACCTATCTTCATGAATTTCCCTCTCTTATAATGTCTTATATGTTGAATGACTTAAATTATTCCATAATATCCCACACCCTATGTTTTTATACATTAACAACAAGTTCTTTGTTACATTTTGGCCCTTTACTTGATGAATAACTAGCTCACTATTACTAAATACTTGTAAGTACTTCAATCCTCTTTTCCTATCTCATTTAAGGCCATGTACAAGTGATTCATACTATATTGAATTATAATTATAACTTAATTAAAATCTTAAAGTGGTATAATACCTTTATTTTGAGGTAGGAACCAACATTACACCACTTCTTGTACCAATCTTGCTCTATGATCCATCAAAGAATAACTTCCATAGATTATCCATGGGATCACCAAGATTGACCAACTATGGAATTAAATAACCTTTCTCATGTAAGAAATAAAATTATAGACTACTTATTCCATTAAATTATATGGATCATGTTCATAATTTGCATCTCTCCACTCATCAATAAAGTGATCAGATATGGCTTCAAGAGAAATAGTTGGTTATTGATAAACATGGATATCTCTTTCATAAATAATAATTAAATTAACATTAGAGACCTTAGGCACATAAGGTTTTATATGAATCCTATAATTTTTTTATGCTTCTATCTTGACTATGGTTCCATACCTAGTCCTACACACCATGTAAGACCAATCCGATTATAAGTAACCACTAATCTTGACTGTGAACTCTCTAGATAGACATAGGGTAAAGCAAGATAGTATTTATAATACAACAAAATATTGACAAATTGAAAAAGAGAGGAAATAATTAAAATTAAAATTTATACCTTTGATGATACCTATAGTCTCGATGACTATCCCATCTAATTATAAAACTTCTTTAGTAATTAGCTCATAGTTTTGACCTAGTTTATCAACCACTTGTTTAGGAATTACAAAGGTACTAGCACAACTATCAGTAATAAAATTGTGAAATAAATACTCACCTATAATGATATAAATATATAGATGAGTAGGATTATCACTTTTAACTTGTTTCCCTCCTTTAGGATGAGTTTCATTCATGAGGATTGTTCTCTCTTTCATTGTTTATCTAGCTACAAGGTTAATATTAGATATCTCTTCTTGAAGTAGATATTTTTATTCAAGAATGGATAATGTCTCCCATATTGATATATTCACATATGCCTTATTATTTTTATTAACAATGTTGATAGAATAACTACTAATATTTGGCTGTCGTTTAGGAGCAAAAACACTATCTTGAATCTATGAAGATTGAAGTAGAGGAACACCTATAAAATTCTAATTTTTATATATTTATTAAAATTTATGAGAAAAATCAAGCATAATTGTCCCTTGATACACTTTATAAGGTCAAATAGGTACTTTAATTACCTCTTGATTACCTTTTTTTCTCTTTTTAGCCCTTGTGTTGGCTACTATAGCAGCATCAACATTATTTATGCCTCAAAACTAATTCATTTCATAATAATCTCATTATTATTAACTAATAAGTGTGGAATCATGTTTAAATTTCCCATTTTTATCTTATCCTTTGGTGTAATTTCAAATTTTGGAGATTGATAAGATGGAACACCTTGAGAAGCTTGAACACCTTACACCATGGGACATTTATTGGACACTCCATTAAAGTACATATACAATTTTAGATTTATTAATAAGGAAGGAAACATGATTGATCTTGGATTATATTTTTTTAATCTAGAACAATATCATTTGAAGAGCCACAACATTTAGATTATAGTTATTGTAATGCCTAGAATTGGCGATTTGTCCTTGACCTTGGTAGTTACCTTAGAAAGGAGGTTAATTGAATGGATTGAATTTGTTGTGGGGTTTATAGGGCATATAATTATAATCTTAATAACTATTTATTTTTAAAATTTCATTTCCAAAAATTTATATAAGAGTCTTGACTTCATGAAAGTCATTAAAAGTAGAGGCTAACTTTTCTTGATTGTCTAGTGAAGGAATTGGAGCTAATGTGGTAAATTCAAGAGGTTAAAATGGATTAGGTGGATTTAATTAGTAAAAAATGAAAAATTATTCCTTTGATTAATGTTACCAACTTGTATAATATTATTATATGCCCTTATTTCCACTTCATATGCATCATGCAATGTGTTTCCCCCCATTGATTGAATCATTACTGCTATGTCACTATCCAAGGCCCTCAATTAGTAGAAGAATGCATAGTTTATAATCAGATTAAATGAGTATAATATCCTATCCAAATTATTTTAAAAACTATAGTTGAAGTAAACCATGAATTCTTGAGTATCCCTCTTTATAGTAGTCAATTACTCCACCAAGGAAAAGTGATAAATCTTATCCCTAAAATGTTTGCATAATTGTTCTCCCAATTCATCCCAAGTAGTAATATAATTAGGCATCAAGCCTCTATACCATAATAGAGACTTAAATTTTAATTTTGTATAAATTTTATTTCCACATTCTCTTATATCACATGATGTATTAAACAAAATTAGCAGTGTCTCTTATATAATCAATAAGAGTAGTGGAATCCTCTCCAGTGAAATGTGGGATGATTTTAAGGGAAGAAACAAATATATCATAATATGAAGATAGGAGGATGGGGATACCACCATTGAAAGGAAAAAAAACTAATTTTTAACTACTATCTTGAAATTAGGAATAAAAAAAGTTTTTATTGATATTTTAGAATAAAAATACATTTTTGGATAAGGATGTGTTTTTAAAAATATTTTATTCTTAGCTAAATGATAATGTAATTATAAAAAATTTAAAGTATTAACCTTATTAGAGGATATAATAGTTACATTTGGCATAAAAATAGATACTATTCTTACAACTAAGATGCATGAAATATCTTTGGAGTCATCATATGTTGAATGTAGACATAATGACAACTATAAGTCTGTCAAGACCAGCACTAATCTTGAGAAATATTATTGAATTTGGATCCAATTGGGTTTTCCAAAACCTATTTTCACTATTAATTACACCCTTTGATGATGTTTTTTAGGTCACCTCACCTAATTGACAAATGAGAACTCTTTAATGTTGTACATGGGCTATGACTAAAGATAACCTCTAAAGAGGGTTGTCTCCCTTGATTCTAAATTTATACTATTTCTATACCTACTCAAATTATTAATAAATGGAAAGATAAAACTAAAATAAATGGAAAAAAGGCTATACACCAAATTATAGGTCTCCTATTATCTATGAGTTAATAAAAAATCTAAAACAAAGATGGAATCTGATCACACAAATTTAAACAGTCTTTATAGAATAAGTATTTCAATATGGAGGTTGTAGATGATACATCAAATAAGAGGGACAATCAAGAGGTCTTGAATGAGGCACTAATGAGTGTTTTTTAACAATTTCATAATCACTTGATATACACCATATGACCTATAATAGATAACTTACTCATAAAGAGGTAATAATGTAAAAGTCAAATTCAAGGAGATTAAACATAAACACTATCATTCATCAATAATTCACCATGAGGACACTAAATGCGAGATGAAAAAGGAAAAAATAATTTGTATTCACTTCAAAATAAATAAAAAGTATCAATTTTAACATGACTTCACCATCCTGACATGGAGGATCCTTGACAATGTCCTTTATAAGAGAGAGAGAGAGAGAGAGAGAGAGAGAGAGAGAGAGAGAGAGAGGAGAGAGAGAGAGAGAGAGAGAGAGAGAGAGAGAGAGAGAGAGAGAGAGAGAGAGAGAGAGAGAGAGAGAGAGAGTAAAATCAATAATTCACCATGAGGAAACTAAATTCAAGATGAAAAAGGAAAAAATAATTTGTATTCACTTCAAAATAAATAACAAGTATCAATTTTAACATGACTTCACCATACTGACATGGAGGATCCTTGACAATGTCCTTTATAGGAGTATGTATGTATGTATAAGTATATATATATATATATATATATATATATGTATATATACATATATACAGATATATATATATATATATACATACATACATACACACACACACACACACACACAGAGAGATATGTGTGTGTGTGTGTGTGTGTGTGTGTGTGTGTAAGAATGGAGAAGAGTGAGAGGGTAGACATGTAGGAATTCTATTATAAATATCATGTATCATGAAATTAGTTTCAATTCCAATAGAAGATAAAAAGATTCCTATGGTTATTCCTCTACATGTACTTGTTGTGATTAATGATGATCTCATCAGAAGTGTTTCACTAAATTTTGTCTAGTTTAAGTTTAAAGGAAAATACAGAGAAGAATGACTATAATTGATTATAATGAACCCAAATTTGGTTTGTAGACCATATCCAAACATTTTGATTACTCCTCTTTGGATGGGGAGGACTACCTACAAATAAGAAAGCACTACCACAAGATGTTTTTTAGCAGACAAATGAGTCGGTTGCCAATCTAAGCACTTGTTCCAGGAAGTGTGAAACTTCCCTAGAGATGACAATCCACTTTTGAGAGGAAAAAGAATAATAAATAACTAAAAGAGAGATAAATAGAGAGTAAATGAGAGATAAGATTACCTTTTTTAACAACCTCTATGTAGTAAAGAGTGATAAGGTGTAGGTAAGGTGCTTTGTTGGTGTTTTAGAAGTTTTCTAGGTAGGTTTTGAAGAGGATATGGAATTTATAGTCATTGACATTCATAGGAGTGTGATTAATATCAGTTAGGCTATCAAGGTTGTTAGTGAGGTGATCAATGTCAATTAGGCTATTGAGGTTGGTAGGGGTAATAATTGTCTCGAAGGTTACAGAAGGATTTTTTGGGTCTAGGAAATGGTTTGGATTAAGTCAGAGAGATTGAGAGAGTTAGGAGAGGGAGTTTATGGCTTGGTTAAGTCTGGTCAAAGGTTTGGTACACATGTAAGGAGAAACAAGCAAGGAATATTTGTAAGTCCCTCACAGGGGTATGGTCAAAAGTGCATAAATAAATATAGGGTAGATATAAATAAATAAGAGAATAAATATTTAAATGACCTATAGTATTAATGATATACTTAGTTATGGCGGTCACTGAATGATAAGTGTTAGGTTGATGGTTTATGTCTAGGAGTCCAAACCTGAATCCTAAAACATAGAGAACAAGTGGATGTTATTGGTCCTCAAGAGCTCAGTTGTTGATGGTGATTGACTTACATAGAATGAATGTATGCCAGGATGTAAAAAAATATAATATTGAGAGCCTGAATGAGAGTAAGAATCAATTTTCTTAATTTCTATTGACCTAAACCATAGGATGGAGTTTGGATTATATTGTCAACATGGGTGATCCCACTGATGTTGATGGAGATCCTATCGATGTTGGCCATGGTTTGACCAATGTTGGTGGCCCTAAAATAGGTAAACCTTTCTATTTTTGGCATATTTTCTATTATTTTGCATGCCAAGTGTGGTACCCATTATAAAATGGTAAAAATAAGAGGTTAAGAATGAAGTAGTTGTTTAGGAATTTAGTTTGGGAGTGGGAATAAGTCATGGGTAGTTAAGATGAGGGGACCAGGTCTTGAGGTTACTCATTAGTGGAGAATTAGTCATAGGGTGAGGTGGCAAGGTAAGATGGAAATAAGAGTTTTTAATTAACTTAATTAATTATTTTAAATTAATTAAATGTGTGAGGGGTAAAAGTATGGGTTAGGGAGATTGATTTTTATTATCAAAATGGATTTAGGGGTTTTTGACATAGGTAGTTATGCATGTGTGTGTGATGTAATTTTAGTGTCTACATTTACCCCTTTTTGTCTTGTAATTTTTACCATGATGTTACAAGACAAAAATAGGAGTTAGATACTCCAAGTATTATACGAGGTATCCCACTCAAAATGGGAATCAATGGAGGAGAAACTAGAATTGGGTACCCATTTCATAGAGAGGTAATTGAGTGACTGGTGGAGAATTAAGCATCACTTTGTACAATGGGCTATAGTTGACAATATTAAAATAGGCAAGGTTAAGGAGGACTCAGATAGAAGTAACCAAAACAAAACTTGTAAGTGATACATGACAGGTCAAATCAACTAAAGTTGTAGCTCCAATGGTTAATGTGTCCTAGGTATCTAAGGTAGGAAGTGCCCCTAGGAAACACAAAAGGGTTGAAGGTGATAGGATGGGATTATTTTCCATCCACAACACCAAAATAATATACATGTCCATAATAGTCAACTATAGTGGAATAGCCTAAACAGTTAGGACAAGCAATGCACAATTGGTGTAAAAGGGTTAATGAGTGAGGAAATATTCATGATCTCCAAGCATAGTCATCGAGGATGAAGATTTAGGTGATCTTCAATGTCATTTTATCACGGTTGGGGGAGATATATGTGATCTCTAATTACCTTAATGTATGGGTAAGGTTATGCAAAGTTGGGTGTTTTTGTGTTGGAAAACATGGTTGTGAAGGTGCTAACATTGGTAATATGTGCCAATATTGGTAAGATAAAGTGCTGATGTTAGCATAACTAAGGCAATGTTACCAATGTTGGTAAGTGTAAGAATTGATGTTGGTAGGTTAGGTCAAGATTATTGATGTTGGTGGCTGACTAAACTTAGAAAAAGGGGGTTTAGAGGTTGACCAAACTCATTTTCAACTTTGTGATTGGAGAGAAGAAATAGGGATTTGAGATGGTAGTGTAAGGAGGGGACCCAACAAGAGGCACATGACCATAAGAGCTAGTAGTGCCAGCCAGAAGAAGATGGTGAGATGAGGTTAGAGTCCAAACTACTTTGATTTTGTTTTTGTAAGTTTTAGGTTAAATGAGAGGTGGATTTATAGAAAATAGGTTTGGGGGGGTGGGGGGGTGGTATTAAATAGGCTAGGGTAGGTGTAGGATTAAGTTAGTGTTATTTGGGGGTAGTTTTTTAGGGGAAATGGGTAGGTTGGGTTTGGGTTTTTAGCCCTAGGGCCAAACTAGTCACTGACGTTAGTGAGATCAATTGATGTTGACCAACATGAAATGATACAACATTGAGGTCAACTAACATCGAGTAACATAGTACCAAAGTTGGTAGTATGTTTTTGATGTTGGATATTACATAGGCAGATAAAGCACTGATGTCATTATTAATGCCAACATTAGCTATTATTGAAAAGAAATAGATAAGAGAAAGGGTGAGTTTTTGATATCTAGTGGGAGTAGTCAACTACCCTAATGGTTGAGCTAGCCTTAGAAGACCCCATGTCATCTAAGTGATACCTACATAGCCTAGTTTAGGGCTTAATGGCAATGTAGTTCTCTTAAAATATATGAAAAAGATCTAAAAAGGTGTGTGTTAGGGAAAAAGGTAAGTTGAGATAGCTGAGAGGTCTAGGTTTTTAAAAGATAGGTCATAGTGTCAAGGTTCAAGAATATAGGCAGTGAGGCTTATAGTTAGAATATGTAGGTAAGCCTATGGTAGAGATAGAGAGAGAGGCAGTGAAGCCTAGGGTAGTTATTAAGGTGGGTTTATGGCTGAGCTAACCTCAAAAGACCCCATGTTGACTAAGTGCTACCTACATACCTCAATTTAGGGCCTCAGACTAATGTAGTTCTCCCAGTGAGAAGAGGAAAAGGTGGTGAGGGAGTAGATTAAAATAGATGTGACCTAATTCATCTATGTATGGATGTAGGTGAGGATGGAGATTACACTATGAGACCATCTACAAAGCTTATCAACATGCATGAGGAGAGATGTTACTTTAGATGAGTGAGATCATATGGTGGTCATCAGTTTAGGAGGAGTGTGATGGTAATATCATGTCATGTAGGATGTATTTTTGATGATAATGTCAATTGAAAGGTGGGATCATACCACTAACACCTTCCATCTACTGATCATAGGTTGACAGTCACATAGGAGGATGTCTATATGATTTTATGATTACCACTCTAGGGTGAGGAGATTTTTACATGATCAAGAGAGGAGCATGATATAAATATGGCCAATTTATATGTGGAGCATGTCAATGAGGTGAGCTACCACTCTGCAAGTTTTCCATATGAGCCACTCTACACAGTTGATGAGGAAAAACATTGTTTGAGCATCCTAATGATGATCAGGATCATGAATTATGTATTACCTAATGCAGATAGAGGGAGATTTTTGATTGCTTTGACTAATGTCCTTACATGATGATAGAGAATTATACCATTTTTGCCTAGGGTCTTAGAGAACTATGGGGTTTAAGGCTGCATTAGTGATATAGTTTATATGTCAGCCATATTTTTCAATATTAGGCATATGAGCACCTTATGGTGACATGACCACTAGGGTTAGCTACCACTATCCTAGTTATCTTTAGGGATAGATTTATATGGTGGAGAGATGGGATGGCATAGACCCAAGTGGATAGCTCATGTGAGACATCACCTATTATAGGTGTATGATTAAGGGCTTGATCCCTAAAAATATCATGTGGAAACTGTATCTAACATATCTAGTCTTCAAAGGTCAATTAGAGAAGCTTGTTGGGTTGTAGAACTCATATGGGTTAGGGGGAGATGGGCTAATGAACTAGAGATGATACCTATGACATGGGTCAAGAGATAGTTTAGGTTATTATAGGATATTCTACCTACCTTCCCTTGATATAAGAGGGATGACATAGAGGCACCTTTACCATTGCCCCAAGAGATCAATGGGCTAGATTTTGAGGAGATGCTAATAGGGCTAGGTGTTGGGGACCTAGGGTGTATAACTACCTATATAGCTTGGTTGGTAGGGTTGCATCTAATAATGGAGGTTAAGAGGCCACTAGTAGATGTATAGGGGTTATTTATGGATAGAGATGTAATGCTACAAGCATGAGATATAGTAGTACAATCTCAACATGTAGTGATGTAGGCTTGAAAGATAGCCTAAGTAGAGGTTTTATCCTTACAAGGGTAAGTGGTGATGTTATAGGGTCAAATTGGAGCTCTTTAGGGTTAGGTTATATCACTACAAGACTAGATGACTATTTTATAGGGTCAAGTAACTACAGTGATGGTAGAGAGAGAGAGAGAGAGAGTCTGAGAGTAGTAGTAGGCCAAGCCTCTCCTCCTCATCTACAACCAACATATAGAGCAGTACAAGCTAGGCCATCATCAAGTGCCATGGGTCCTCCTTAGACTATACCGATGGTGAGGTATTTGACTACCCTAGATGAGATTGCTTACTATGAGAGGGAGATTAGAGAGTTCCCATAGATATAAAGATATTCAGAGTTTAGAGAGTAGGAGAGGTTGATGTCATGTGTGATAGCTTCTTGCTCATGTCAATGTAGGTGGATAGAGAATGGTGATGATACTACATCTTCATGACCTTGGGGAGAACCTCAAGGACCTTGAGTATTAGTGTTTTCCATTTTTTTTTTATATATGTTATATCTATAATAGCCTGTGAGCTGAAGATGCGATATGTACATTTTGAGAGAGATTTATGATATTTTGATGATGTAAATGATAAACATTTATTTGATCACATATTTAAATATGAGATGTTTATTCACTACCATGTGTTTATTTGAGATGCATTTCTTATGATTATAATGTTGATATGGATGATGTTCATTTATTGCTATGTTAATTTGGATTTTAATGTTGATCACATTATTTGATGTTAGACTAGCCTTTCCCATTTATGTGATGGTATATGTGTAGTTGATTGGTTAGCTTCATCTTAGCATTTTTTCCATATTTTTGATGGTGTATGCATAAAATAAATAGGTTTATTAGGTTAATTTTGTTATGAAATTGTTTCTGCATCTCAAATAGAGATATCAACATGTGATGTGAATAGAAAAATAAAAAGGTAGAATGCTCATATATTGGCAAAGACCATAATTTAGAACGTAAATAGGCTTAGGAAAATGAGCCTCTTTTATGCATTATATCTTTGAACCATTGTGTTTATTAGAGAAGTGTCATGTTTATCTCATGTTAAGTGAGCTTCATAGTCCCTTTAAAGAGTATGAGGGGGAAATGGGTAGAATGATGGAAAATGTTTAGATAACATAACCTACCAAGTAGAAATGATGTCCCTTTTGTGGGTGACTTGAGAGATAATATAGGCAAGTCCATGAATTAAAGTTTTTTTTTAATTTGTGTACTCTGATCAATGCTAGAAGCCTATAATGGGATTTTGTATAGGTTAATGCCATGCAAAGAGGTGAAGATCCCTTTGTATTTGTTTTTCCCGTTGAGAAAAAATCTTGGCTTAGACATCCTTCAAGGGAGTGATTTAGGTGTTTATTTTTTTAAATTTTAAATAGCTATCCTTCAAGGGAGTAGTCCATTTGATAATAGTAGAGGGAAGTTATGCAACTATCCTTGAAGGGAGTAATGTATGTTTAAAAGCATGACCTAATATTTTGTAACATTTTCAAATATCCCCTTTTGTTATACTTTTAGTCATGGAAAAGACTATAGAGGCCTAGGATTTTGCCACTGTGACGATAAAACCATACCACTATGTAAGTTTTCTAAGTGTATAGGAGTAAGGGTGAAGAGAAAGGGAAATTAATGTAATAGGGATGCTCAAGGGATGAACTCAAGTTAAACATGAAGTAAAGAGATGTTGGTTTAAAAAAAATGGTCATATATGTAAGGCACTTAAAGGCTTAGGCTTTGGACTTCTTTCAAGAGAAGACAAGTGATAAGTTCCTAAACCATACTTGTGAGTTATGATATAAGGTCCAAGCCAATCAGGAGAAAATTTACCCCATTTTCTTTTCTCCATGTTCATTACATGTTGATTTTATTTTAAGATGAGATATCCTATATTAAAATCTATCTCTTTGAGGTTTTTGTTATAAGCATGTTTGATACACTCTTGATAGATTTGGAGGTGGTTGAGGGCTACGAGATGATGCTCATCAAGTAGTTCAAGCTGGGCCAAATGTCCTTGGTGAAAGTCATCATTAGTAAGTATGTCATGTAGATAAATGTGAAGAGAAAGAATCTGACCTCAAGAGGTAAAACAACCTCCATCCCATATAGCAATGAAAAAGGTGTAGCACCCATAGGGGTTTGAATGCTAGTGTGGTAAGCCCATAAATCAAAAATAATCTATGTGTGTAAATCCTCGCCCATATCATTGACTACTTTCATGAGAACCTTGGTTAAAGTTTTGTTAAAAGCTTATAAATGTCTATTATCTTAGGGATAGTATGGTGATGAAAAGATTAATTTAATTCCAAATGCATCACAAAGACCTTGAATAATCTTGTTTTTAAAAGACTTGCCATTATGTATTATTATCTTGTGAGGTACACCAAAATGATAGAGGATGTGATGGTTAATGAAGTCAATAATTTTTTTAGCTTTAGTATAAATGAGAGGGACAACCTCAACCCACTTGGTGAGGTATTCAATGGTAGTAACGATAGAGCAATGATGAAGTGTTGAATGAGGGTTAATCTCTCTGATTAGATCTAAGCCCCATTGGGAGAAGTTACAAAAGTGTTTGGAAAATTGCAATGCATGACTGGGAACATGAAGGAGGTTAGCATGATTTTGACACTTGATGCAACATCAAATGTAGTCAACACAATCCTAATGAAGTGTGGGCCAATAATATCCAAGTCAAATAATATCTTTAGCAACTATGTGACCATTGAAATGCCCACCAAAAATCCAATCATGGAATTCCTTAATAGTAAAGGCAGTCTCAATACTAGCTAGGCATCTAAGGAGAAGACCATCAAAACTTTGCTTGTAGAGAAGTCTCCCTGGTATAGTGTAATGAGTGGCACATTTTATGAAGGCCCATTTCCCATTATTATAAATATTAGGAGGGGTAATAGAGAAGGAAAAATAATCCATGAGTTGTTTGTACCATAAGTCTTATGGGTTGGTTGTTACAATTATGATAAAGAGGATGTTAGCTGAGACATTGGAGGGTAATGTTAAGTGATGCATGGTGACATAGAATATTGAAGAGGAGGATGAAGAGGGTATGTGTAAAGTAAGTGAATCCATCATGTTAGAAAACTTATTTATAGATCAAGGAATAATTTACAAGAGATAAGAGTCAAATGATCCTAAGGGCGTATCTACATGATGTTTATACCACTATAGAATTTTGTTTTTGAATAGGTAGGAAACATTAACTTGGTTAACCACTAGCTAAGAATCACCAAAAATGGTTATGGATTTGATACCCAAGAAGAGAGCTATTTGAAGTCCTAGAATCAAATCCTCATATTCGGCCATATTATTAGTGTATTCAAAATCTAGTTTAAATGACAAAGGCATATGCTCACCATCTAGAATAATAAGTATGACCCTCACACCCCCACCATGTTTTCATTTAGATCCATCAAATAAAATCATCATTTGATAGGAGATGTAATAAATGGAGAGTGTTATAGTAGATTCATCAGGGAATTTAATGTTTGAAGGTTTATTGTCAAATAAAGGGGCAATAATTAACTGGTTAGTGATTGTTTTCCATTTAATATATTTTTTTTAATGAACTCTAAGTCAAATTTAGAAAATTCATGAGCCACCAAACTACACATTGGTTGTGATAAGGTTTGGAATGCATATATTAAAGAGGATTAGTATGGGTGACAAAATAGGTTTTATGATTTAGGAGATAATGGTAAAGCTTAGAGGTGGAAAATATCAATGCAAGGAATTTTTTTTTAGTATGGATATATCAAGTTTCATAATCAATAAGTGTTTGGCTTATTTAATAAACTACCTTCTCTCAGTGTTGGTCATCTTGATGTACAATCATAGCACCTAGAAAATGGTTTGTTGCAGAGATGTATAGGTAAAAAATCTAATTTTCCTTAGGTGGCATAATAATTATTGGAGAAAGGAGGTATTGTTTAATTGCATCAAATGATTCTTAGCAATCTTTATTCCATTGTAAGGAGACATCCTTTTTAAGGAGATGGTGAAAGGGTTGGTAGTGATCTAAAAACTAAGAAATGAAGCATCAAATTGATTGGAGTTTGCCTTGTAGGCTGTAGAGTTGTTTGATATTAGTATGTGGAGGCATATATAGGATTTCTCTAACATTAGTAGGATCAACCTTGATACCATGAAAATAAATGGTAAAACCAAAGAGTTTACTAGAAAGAACACCAGAGACACATTTCTTTGGGTTTAGTCAAATGTTATATTGGAGAAGATGAGTGAATATGGTTTTGAGAAATTTCAAGTGTTCTTGATGAATTTTAGACTTGTCAAGTAAGTCATCCATGTAATCTTCTAGGTCATGGTGTGTTGGTAAGTTACACAAGTATTTTTTAGGCCAAAAGGCATGACCTGATAATAGAAAGTCCCCTATGGGGTAATAATGGTGTTCTTGTGTTAATCCTTAGGAGAAACCAAGATTTGATTATATCTAGAGAATTCATCCATAAGTAATAGTATCTCATGGCCAACCATTAGATGAACAAGTTGGTCGATACTAGGTAATGGAAAATCATCTTTTAGATAAGTGAGATTTAAATCGTGATAGTCAGTGCAAATATAGATTCCCCTAATCACTTTTATGATAGAAACAATATTAGAATCCGTTACAGGTATTTTATGGGTTGGATAAAGTTAACAAAAAGGAGACATTAGAGCTCTTCTTTGACAAGGAGAGTGATACAAGGATGTATTTTGTGAAGCTTCTACTTAATGGGTTTAACATCTAAATGGGTGATAATGTTATGGGTGATAATAGAAGGGTAAATACCAGGCATGTCATTATAAGACCAAGTGAAGGCTTTGCTATTGTCATTAAAAAATATGGCATAATCAAATTGTTCAGAGGAATCTAAATATTGGCCAGTCTTGAGGACATGAGGGTTATCATGGGAGGGTAGGTTGATGTTAATAGTTGATTAATTTAACATAGCTTAGGTTTTAAATGGGAGTAATAATTGGATATAAAAATAATCTACACCCATATAGGTGAGAATTGCATCATCATCCTAACATTGGACAATGTTAATAGTTAGAGAATATTCATCATTTATTTTAGGATGAATGAGAGGAAGGGACCTTGTTTCCTTACCCTGATGATAGGAGAGAGGCCCCAAATGGATGGAATTTATTGAAAAAAAATTAGGAGGTATAGATAACTCTGATTCTATAGGTGATGGTGGAGAAGAAGGTGGAGATGAAGAGATTGGTTCTTTGACAATTAGTTCATGGGAGGTTTTAATGAGTTCATTTGGTTCATCATATCCCATCCCATGCCTCTTTTTGGCATTTTCAATGGTGTTGCTAGTATGATATTCAATAGTCATGTGTACATCTTGTTCATAATGACCTAAACTAAATCCTTTCTAGGCACACATATATAGGTAGGCGTGAGAAAATCTAGGGTTACTCAGGAAAGAGAAGTCATAGGTAAATTTTTTTGTGGTGAAGAAGATGAATTACTGACAATGGGAGCTTGATCAATTCCCCCATATGTGAAATTATTTCAAAGGTTAGAGGGCCCATAAGGGATGACCATCCCAATACAAGGAGTATAATTTGGGTACATGTGAAACCTTCCATATTATTGTGGAGTATATAACGAGTCGAGTGTCAAAAAATGATATTCACCAAGTGACAAATGTTGAAATGTCTCCTCCATGGGATCTTTGTCAAGAATTTATGTTGCCGATATCTGTGTAACCATAGGAGTGGAACTTGTGGAAGCTTTAGAAGCATAACATGAGTAAGATGATGTTTTAAATGGGATGAGAACATCATTAGGACTATAGGTCATATTACATGTTTTAAATGAAGGTGGGTTAGTAGGTATAACATGACCTTGTCGATCATGCTCAAACATGACACACTAGTGTAAAGTTGAGGGTACATATGCCATAGCACATATCCAAGGTCATCCAAGTAGTATGTTATATTATAACTCTCCTTCCACAACATAGAAGATTTCAATAATTGTGTGGGTACCTAGATGAATATGTAAGAAAATAACACCTACCATAGTAGTTGTAGTGTCATTAAAGGAATACAGTACCACATCAGTTTGAAACATGCAATTTTTGGGAAGGGATAGTTGTTTTATAGGAATGGGTGGAAATAATATTAATACTATATCCCCCATAGATCATAGCTCTCTTGATATGAGTTTCATCAATATATGTAATAATAAAAGGTTAGAATCCTGATCTTTAGGGTGTTAAAGTGAAATTTTTGAATTACCAAAAGAAATTAGGGAGATAAAATTAAGGGATCTAATAAAAGCTACAAGAGGTTGGGTATCATTTGATTTTACCTCAATCTCTTGTAAATCACTAATAAAATCTTGATGGTGTTGGGATGAGCTTTGGATTAACTCATACAAAGACATCTTCACAAGAGTTTGGTGAAGTTGCTTCACCATTGAGCTTTGAATAATGTCTGAAGATGTTTTCTAAGGAACACCCAATATGGAAATATTAAGATTACTAGGGGGAGTGTCTTTGTTGAAGATATGGGTCCAAAGTGTAGTGAACTTTTCCTTATCTTTATCCTTTTGGTTTTCTGATCTTATGGCCATATTAACTATGTTGATTTGAAAATTTGGTGAAGAAGGTGGTAAAGGGGTCATGATGACATCTTTGGGTTTGAATTTTAGTGAAATGGTAGGAGGAAATTTAGATTCCAAAGTTTGAATAATAGTAAGGTTAATGGTAGTGTCATTGAAAAGGGTGTCAACATCAAAGTGTTACTAAATAACTATTATGAGGGCTTTACAATTCTCAGTATCATGTCTGGGTGAATGATGATATCAACAAACTTGTGTGTCATAAAAATGAGAGGGATTTGATCTAATAAGACTATAAGGCTTAATAGGAGGAAGATTTATTATTTAATCTTGCAATAGCTGATGTAAGAAAAATTTTTGAGAGCCTGCAAGTGGGCTTGTGCTTGTTGTACTAATAGGAGTGGACACCTTTATTTGTTTTGATGTTGGAAAGGTAATTTTACATGGTGTCTTGTTTGGTGATGGTAGAGTTACATGTTTTTATTTCACTTTCTTAGTGTCAAATGTGAGAGGCCTACCAAAATTTATAGGTAGGAGTGGAGGTAGCTCATCCTTTTGTTTGGCTTGGTTAGACAATATTCCAACTAAAGTAGAAGCGTGTAGCCCCAAAATGGATGATAAATTTAAGGGTTGAAGAAGGGATTGGATAATTATAGAAGGATTAACATTATTCTATGTTCTAGTGTGAGAAATTCCAACTTATGGTTGAGGAGTTAAATCTAATTTCACCTATGAATGAATTAAATTAGAAATGGGGCATAAACCTAAAGGCCTAATTTGCTTTAATGTAACATATTCCTATGAGGATAAGGGTTATAACATAGATGGTTTAACTTCAAGTGATTTTGGTGAAGAAGCTCTAGCTTTATCAAATACCTTAGGGTAAATGGTAGTAACGGGATTGTCAATAAAGGTAAACATTCATTGTGTTGGATATGGAGTCTTAAACTAGTCCCAAAGTTCCACATGGTCAAGCTTCATGGAGTCAAGAAATTCTAGACATTTCACTAAACTTGAGAAGGGTTTTGATGAAGTTTACATATGCCTTATGATTGTATCTTTAGAAAACTATGATCTTTGGGAAAGAGGAAAATTGTTGGTTTTTGCTACTTCAAGCGAAAGATGAAAAAGAACCATAATAGGGTCTTCTTCAACAAAAATTGGATAATAGATTTTATCTACCATGGGTGGAGGGGAAGTAGGAAAAGTATGTTCCTCAATAGGGTAAAGCATAGGTATTATGGCTTCCTTAACATGTGGGTGAGGCATGCGTAAAGTATGATAATCCATAGGTAAAATAATGGGTAAGAGTGGTGCAATTGGAGTAGGCAAAATAGGTCTCTCGTCTATTATGCGAGTAGATGATATGGATTATTCTAGGTACAAAGGTGAAATGGGTGGGGTACCACTCTCTACAAGTGGATGAGAAGTAGGAAAAGAAATTTCTTAAAGAGGGAATAGTATAGGAATGATGTTCCCTTCAACATGTGGGTGAGGAATAGGTAGAGTTTGGTCTTCAAACGGTAAGAAGATAGGTAATATTGGTGCAAAAAGAATTGGGATTATAGGCTCCTCTGGTGGCAAAAGGATTGGTAAGGAGGATCTTCCTCTAGAGGGAGTGGAATGGGTGAAATAGGCTCTTTTATCTGGGGAGGAAGAATGGGAAAAATAGATGCCACTAAATGTGGGGAAGGAGTTAATGAAATAGGTGTCTCTTATTGAGGGGTCAGTTGAACTGAAGATAAAGGAAAAACCATATTAACCATATGGATATTATGATCTCTTGAGTTAGTTTTGGACTGGATAATATTTTTATTTGGTGAATGGTTGGGAAAAGGGTGTTTGAACACAATCATACTTTGATTAGGAGGTGCATTAGGATTATCCAAAACAAGCTCACCTCTATTAAGCATATCTTAAAAAATGTTCGTGAGTGTCTTGTAATTATTAAAGTTGTGACCTTTAACTTGATGGTAACCACAAAAATCATCTTCCTTTTACTAGGTTGGGATAGGATGGGAAGGGTTAAATTGTATAGGAGGTTTAATTTTAGGACGGGTTATGACACCTTGATGCAATAGTTTCTCTAAAACTGATGTATATGATTCCTTAATGGAGTATATTGTCTTTGTTCATAACATTATTGGAATTTCTTGGTTAGACTTTGCAAATTTAAGAATTTAATTGGTTTGTGGTTGTGGAAGAGGCTAAATTAATGACCACTACATTAGTGAAGCCTTTAGAATTTTGGTTAGAGGAATAATTTTTAGAGGAGTCATTTGACTTGGAATTGGGATTTTTACTACACAACTTGACTTTGCCTTCATCGATAGCACAAACCTCAAGTTTCCATGCCATGGTAAAATATTATACCTAGAGTGTGGATGAAATGTGATTATCACATTCCCTTGAGAAAATCTCAATAAGCTTAGGTTGGGGTAAGGAAAAGGAGAGTTGATTGATTAAGCTTCTCCAACAAGTGACAAAATCATAAATAGACTCATCATCAGATTATCTGATAGAATAAAGCTCTGTTATAGAAACCTTCTTAGAAATTTTAATAGAGAAATAGTCTAGGAATATTTGTGCAACTTGGATAAACAAGAAAAGAGAGTGCTGAGGTATAGAGCTATACCAATCTAAGGTAGAACCTAAAAGAGACATAGGGAAAGTGTGAAGTAGTAACACATCACCATGTCATATTAAATAATAAACATGTCTAAATGCTTGCAAGTGGTATTGTGGGTCCTTTTTAATATAAAAATGAGTAAATTTAGGGAGTTCCCATTGTCTTGTATAATGACAGATAGTCAAAGAAGGATGGATTGGTTCATTGCATATTTGATCATAAGATAATATATTCTTTGAACCAAAAATGGATGTCTCTAAATTAGACATCTTGTCCATTAGCATCTTAATGAGGTCAAGAGGAGGATTAGTTTGAGGGATTCCTCTTAAGTTATAGGGAAGTTGAAAATAAGTAGAGGGAGTGTATGACATATCCTGCTAAGGTTGTGTCAGGGCAACATAAGGATGATGAGTCATAGGTTGAGGTGTAGAAAGAAAAGTGACTTGTCCCATTGGGTTGTGTCCTATTCCTTGGTTGGTTGTTGTTGTTATAGGTTGAATTATTGGAATGGCTAGATTGGATGAAGGGTGAGTCATAACTTGGGTAATTTTAGGCATGAGGGTGGATGGAATAGGTACACTAAATTCTAGAATGGGGTGTGACTTGGCTGAACTGATTGTAGTTGTGAAAGTAGGGAATTTACACTAGTGTTTAGGTGGGATTGGGCAGTTGAAGATGCCACATTTTAGACATTGTTTATAGTTGGGCTACTTGTCTAAGTGGTGGTTTGGGTAACCATGGGAAAAATAGTGGATGCAACTGAAATTGAGGTTGTCTCCATCAAAGAGGTTGGTATGCCATAGATTAGGTCACCCATAGAATTATGGGTTCATCTCATGGAAAGGTAATGCTAAAGGGATACCACATTGTGATCAATAAAAATAGTAAAATATTGATCTCCCTCAGACACAATGGGAATTTGGTTATGGCTAGGAGTATGTTTTGTATCTGAAGTATGCTCCATGATAGAATCAAAAGTAAGAGGGGAAGGTGGAAGTGGTTGTTGGCTTGCATAATTAACAAGAATTTTAGCTTGAGCTCATGTCAATACCATACAAGAGGTGTTTTAAATAGTATTACTACTTTGTATTTTAAATAGAATAAAGAAAACCCTAGTTTGAGTAGAGTAAAATGGGTTATTTTAGCTTGTTTTTTTTATCAGATGAAACTACAAAGTCATCAACATCGGTAGGGATGACTGATATCAGTAGGGAAAGTTCACTTAAACCAATGGAATAAATGATATTGGTAAGTAAATTCTATTAATATTAGTAGTACTAACCAATGTCAGTCACTATAAAATCTTGGGAAATAGAAGATCTAATGTTTTAAGAAATCATAAGATAAAAATAGGTAAAATAGTGGATGTAAAAGGTTTGTGTAAGAGGGAATAACACTCAAAAAACTTGAGATAATAGGTTATATAAAGTGAGCTTTAGAAAGAGTATTGATTTTGTGAATCAATAGAAAAACATCCTTACCAACTAAAAATATAGAAGGCAATTGAAAAGGAGAGAAAGAACATGCAACAAACAACTATTAAGTGATAGAGATTAATTTTAGTCTCGTGTTGGCTTATGCCTTAATCAAATAGTGAGAAGAGAATTTGGTTATTGAAGGTACTATAAAGAAATCTAGATCTAGTTTCAGATTAGTTTTGGTGCTCAAGAGGAAATCTGTGTTAGACCAAGTACATGGCTTGTTATAGGAGATTTCTCTCTACACTTCACAAACCTAGAGCTGAGCCAAGCTACTTAGCCAAAATATACATTCTATCTATAGATTATACTCCACTAAAGAATGGAGTGGGTTCTCCCCTTGGTGGTGAAATCCAAGTAGGATAGTCGGGTAGGGTAAGGTGATCTGCCAGGTGATGAAATATTGATGGGTCTTTTCTTAGGTGAGTTTAGATGCTTGTTTATGTGAATGTAATTTGGTTGTGTAAAATAGGTTTACTATGATATATTCAAAATGTTTGTAATTAACTAGGTGAGTTAATATGCAACAAACAAACTATGAAATGTAGTAAGTTTTAAACCTGAATCTGAAATGTTGAGATTCAAATGAAAACATAGAGGAAATAGGAATAGAGTATGAATTTTAATATCCTAATGTGCTTACAAGAGGAATTAAATAAGGTCTTCTCTTTTTTTATGTAAAATAAAATGACAAATTGTTTTTAGAGGCAAGGACAAAATAGAGAAGATTTTAGTTTTGCCTTTTAAATAGAGAAATAAGATATTGAACTTTTCATTTTTAAGAAAAAAAGAAGGAAGAAGTGAAAGAAATGAAATTTAACTATAATGAACCTATATTAATGTTTAAAATAAAAAATGAACCCAAATAAAACACTAGGGTCCCATCGATCATGGCAGAAATGATTCACTAAATTTTGTCTATTTTAAGTTTAAAGGAAAACAAAGAGAAGGATGGAGACAAGTGATTAGAATGAACCCAGATTTGGTTTGTGTGTTGTATCTAGATGTTGTGAGAACTCATCTTTTCTAGGGAGGATTACCTACAAATAAGAAAGCACTACCACAAGATGTTTGTTAGTAGATAAATGAATGGGCTGCGAAGCTATGTGCTTGTTCTAGGAGGTGTGAAACTTCTCTAATGATGACAGTCCACTTTTGAGAGGCAAAATAAAAATAAATAACTAAAAGGGAGGTAAATAAAGAGTAAAAGAGAGATAATATTACCTTTTTTAACAACTTTTACATAGTAGAGAGTGACAGAGAGCAGGTAAGGTGTTTTGTTGGTGTTTTAGAAGCTATTTGGGTAGGTATTAAAGAGGCTAGGGAATTGATAGTCACTGACATTGGTAGGAGTGTGACTAATATTAGTTAGGCTATCAAG
The DNA here is from genome assembly GCA_037957365.1 of Torreya grandis. Taxonomy (NCBI): domain Eukaryota; kingdom Viridiplantae; phylum Streptophyta; class Pinopsida; order Cupressales; family Taxaceae; genus Torreya; species Torreya grandis. Next base: position 1,053,810 of record JARHVA010003710.1, read on the forward strand.
ATCAGTAGTGAGGTGACTGATGTCAGTTAGGCTACCGAGGTCGATAAGGGAAATAATTGTTTAGGAGGTTATAGAAGGAGTTTTTAGGTCTGGGAAATGATTTGGATTAGGTTAGAGAGATTTAAAAAGTTAGGAGAGGGAGTTTATGGCTTGGTTAAGTCTATTCAAAAGTTTGATATGCATGTAAGGGGAAAAAATCAAGGAATATTTGTAACTCCCTCATGGGGGTACAGTCATAAGTGCATAAAGCAATGCAGGGTAGATATACAGAAATAGAAGAATAAATATTTAAATGACCTATAGTATCAGTGATATAATTCGATGTGGTGGTCATTAAACGATACGTGTCAAGTTGATGGTTTTTGTGTGGGAGTCCAAACTTGAATCCTTAAATAGAGAGAACAAGTGGATGTTATTAGTCTTCAAGAGCTCAATTGCTAATGGTGATTGGCTTACATAGAATGATTCTAAGCTAGGATGTCAAAAAATAGAATGTTTAAAGTCTGAACAAGAGTAATAATTGATTTTCTTAATTTATATTAACCTAAGCCATAGGTTGGAGTTTAGATTATATTATTTATGTTAGTGATCCTATCGATGTCAGTAGAGATCCCACTGACATTGGTCATGGGTTGACCGATGTTGGTAGCCCTAGAATAGGTAAATCTTTCTATTTTTAGCTTGTTTTCTATTGTTGTGTGTGTAAAGTGTCGAAACCATTATAAAATAGTAAAAATAAGAGGTTAGGAAGGAAGTATTTATTTAGGAATTTAATTTGGGAGTGGGAATAAGTCTTGGGTAGTTAGGATGAGGGGACAAGGTCTTGAGGTGACTCATTAGGGGAGAACTAGTCATAGGGTGAGGTGACCAGGTAAGGTGGTAATATGATTTTTTAATTAAATTAATTAAGTATTTTAAATTAATTAAATGTGTGAGGGGTAAAATTATGGGTTAGGGAGATTAATTGTTATTATTAAAATGGGTTTGGGGGGTTTTGACATAGGTAGTTATGCACATGAGTGTGATTTAATTTTGGCATCTACAAGAAGTGGTGTAGAAATGGATCTTGGACTCGTATGCATCATCCTTATTATCTTGAAATTTTTGTTTCTTTATTAAGTAGTTACAATTTGATATCCTAACACATGGCTTACTTACCCTCTTTGGCATCTTTCTATGCCATTCTTGGTTCTTGAAATTCACCTTTCATCTTTGTGAGAATGATACTTAAGGCCTAAAACTATTCATGTTATGATACATATCCTTAGAACCTATAATTTCATGTCTAATCTTGTTTTATATAAAGGAATTAAATGATTACAAGTCCATCTTGTTTTATCCCAACACATCCTCATTTATTTATTTTTTAAAATAGGGACCCACTTTGCTAAGTAACCTAGTTTTTAGGAATGGTGGGGTAGCCTAAGTTTATTTCTTAAAGATTAGACTTTCATGTCAACACTTTTATCAGTACAAACCAAATATTTGTTTTGTCTTGTCTGGAGTTATATCTCCATCATTTGGTTTATTTAGCACATGCCTCTCAAGGTTTTTAGATTCTTATGGTTCATGAAGTTTTCTTGTTTATCCAAAAACATGTTGGATTTTACCTTAAATTATTTTAATTTTTTGTCATATCTTATAAGGTTGTTATTTACTTATAATTTTTACTATTTTTCACTTGATCAACTACCAAAAAACTTCTATGTGGCATTCACTCACTCTCTTAGGGCTCTAAGAGTAAATAAAGTATGCATTATACTTTAATGTTCTATAAAACATTATGTCACATGGTGAAAAAACACTAACCTATCACTTTTTTTTCACTTAGAAATTTCTAAAATAATTTTTAGAGAGTGTAATCATGAAATGTTTCCAAGTGTCATAATCCCACTTACTTGATGGTTAGAAGATTTAAGTTTTAGTGTATGAAAGTTTTAGTCTAGTAGAGCAATTTTAGTTGTCCATGTGTCATGATCCCACAAGCCCATTACTATAAAATCATTTTAAAACATTTCTAAGTCTCTTAGGTAATTGGATCGTCAATATGTTTCCATGTGCTAACATCCTACTCACTCAGAGCCTGCATAGTAAAGAAAAAGGGTATGACACTCGAGAGAGAAAAATTATGAGAGGTTACCAAGTTTCATAATCCTATGAGCTTAAATTAGTAAAAGAAGAAATAATTAGCAAATAAAAATCCCAATAAGTAGTGAAATAGTGAAATTATACCACGTGTCCATAAAATGATATAGTGAATAGGTAACATCAAGGTAATGTTTTTGGAGGAAGTGGGAGATTGACAAGTGTCAAATAGAGATGATAAAGAACTTAGAGCAAAATAAAGAAAATCCACCTAGTAATGGGGACCACAAATAGGGTGACACTTCACAAGGCAAATTCAAAATATGAAAATAGAAACATTCTAAGGAATCTAGGGCCATTTTTCCATTAATCCACGTGAATTGGCCAAATAAATGAATTCAACTTAAAATATCTAACAAATATTAAGGTAATATATGTAATATACAAAGTCAATTATAATTACATTTCCATCTAAATAATATATGCAAGCATGAATTCAAGCTCTATTACAACCAATTAATTTCATAGTTTCAGATAAATAGATCTCTTAGGTGTGTGACAATGGCCTATACTTCATGACTTACACCTCCACCCTCTATATATTCCATTGTAGGACCTGAGGAGGACACCAATACAAGGTTTTATGAAGTTTCCCTCAATAGTGAATTCAAGCATTATTATATTGTATGGGAGTAAGTTAAAGTAGTAGAAATTTGTGATCCTAGGGATCAACTCTCAGCATTTACACATAGATATAGGGAATAACTAGTGTCAATAAAATTAGATTTCCTACATAATGTTGTATAAAAACATGAGGTAATACACTGCATTGACCTAGTATTTGATTTATTTTCAAATATCTAGTTTTTTAATTAAAACTCTACACTTCCCCCAACACAACACCCTAATAGCATATGTTAGTGGGATTTCCTTTGCAAAGTAATATAAACTCCCCCTCCCTAAAATGGACTATAATCAAACCCTTTTCAATTCATGAATGTATGCAAATAATGAAACTAATAAGTTGTAAGAATAGGATGGTGAACCCAATACCTTCATAGTTAAATCCCTTATTTATACTATCCCCATTGATGTATTTAGGCCAAAAATTTGGATTTTTATGGCCTTGTTAAACTATATTTATGATTTCCCTATAATAACTTATGTCAATGAGTTTTGTATTCCCTTCTTGGTCACCATCCTCACTTTCACAAAGATCATTGATATAAACAAGATCATTAGTGCCAATTTGATCAAGCAAGCTCTCAATTCAACAAATAGACTAGATGAAAACTTTTATATGATGCCTTATCTGATATATGCCATAATAGGGACTATTTAATCTAATTTTGAGGAACCCTAAGAGACATCAATTGAGTATTCCAAGAACCAAATTTATTATGAATTTTATATTATCCATATACACAAATTCAAAAATAATATGATAGATTGACCAATACCTTATATCTAATGGTATACCAAACCATTTATGGCAAAGACATTCCTAGATTATCTAATCAAATCTAAAGAACCATTGAAAATATTGGTGACTATTAGCTCTATCTAGATTGCATAATCATTAGAATTAAGGGTACTATCGATACCCCTTTGTGGTCCTAAATAATGTGGTGGAACTAGAAATTGTATCTTAATTAACAAATTATTTAGATGTTCCACTAATAAATGCCAAAAAAAGATCTATTCATCCACCTCCCATCAGCATTGGTAGAATTTAATACACCAAATGGAATCATTTTTAGCCATTAAAAAAAACCAAAACACATTGTGATTTAAAGTGGGAACCTTATAAGCAATATGATAAAATAAAAAGGGTTATGAAATACCTAAATAAAGTTAGAGAAAAGGTAAAAATTGATTATAGTAATGTATCATATCCATATGATGAAGTATTCATGAATGTTTTGAATGATACAAAGGTATATACAATAATGAATTAGGCTAATATGTCCATGGTGGTATCCAAGAATATAAAATATCATATAGATACCACTGAGGAGGATGATAGGAGAATTGAAATGGAGCATTAGGTTTAAAAACCTCCTAAAGGATCCTTCCCATAGGATGAAGAATAAGGAAAAAAATATACCAACCCATCTATATAAGGACCTATGAGAAGTGAATAGGAAATCATCCATGGTCCTCTTAAAATAATATCCTAGTCGTTACAATTTCATCAACCACTATAGTGTCCACCCCTGCTCAGTCAGTTGCCAATACATAGCGTCCCATAGGTATAACTTAGTATAATGGACCATAATTTATGTTTCCTTTTCCTCCACTCATAAAAGTGTATTAGGTGAGTCTCCCATTGTTCCTTCCCCATATTTATTATTTGTCTCTAATCATATCCCTAATACAAACCATTACATCACCACCTCCATCAATATATCCTTTTCCTAGATAAGTGTCCACTTCCCTAGGTTCACCCCTAGAAGCCATTATTGGTCTCACCTCATCACCACCTATTACTCCATCATATTCACTTATTTTTACCTCACCCTTTCTATAAAAATCTTATACTTTCCCTATAACCCCCTTGTATATAAGAGGAAGTATAAAAATCATTCAGTCTCTCCTCATGGTACTCTAACAAATGAGATATTTAAGGAATAGTAATGGGAAGAATAAAATAAAATAAAAGGTTCTGAGTAAAAATAACCCTTGTAAGTCTTGGATAGTGATGAGGAGTGGTACACTAAATAGGAATGGAAAGATAAAATAGATACATAACTGTATGAGATCATTAGTGAGACCATAAAAAGTTACCTCAAGGATGAATGTCTAAAAAAGAGGCTCAATCAGATGACACTGGGATTTTAAAGACTAGTTTAGTCTCAACTAAATTACTTCATGGATTAGATGGAGATAGTGGAGATGAATTATAGTATAAACCTTTGGATTTGACATAGGGGTAATCAATGAATGTATCTCCATCCTTGACACCTCCTAACATAATAATTATATACATAGTAATAGTTACCTTGAATTTTACTACACAAATGTTAAGTGTAAAAGTTCCTTATTCATAAATTAATACTATTTTAGTTTGTAATGTAGTAACTATTCCTCATTATTTGGACTCTAAAAACCAAGAAAATAAGGCCCAACCAAATAAAATTCCAATTTTTCAATCCCCATTCCTAATCCCTATGATCAAGACTATGGCTCCCCATATCCAACCTTCAAAAGGCTATATGAGGGATGATTATACCTCAATAATGAATTATTAATAAAATTTTCTCAATACCACTCTAATTATTCATACTTTACTTATTCAAACCCTTAGTCCTCTAGGGTAAGGAAATAGGTGTATTTTTAAAGTTTGGTATCCACCACAATTTTTTCTTCCCTAGTTACTCCCCCCAACCATCCACTCAATTCAGCCTACCAATTGGTCATGCATCCCAATTAGAGTCTACCACCATTATAATATATAAGATTTTAAAGAAATAGAAGCTAATAATTGACATGGTGGCCTTAAATAAGATCATTGGATGGAGGAGAGATATTTCCCCTTTTCCTCAACTAGAAACATATTTTCCCAAGCCCATGCTTCCCTAATGAAATCCCCATCTTCCACTGTTACAAAATAGATAGAACCTTCACAACAAATAATTACCTTTAAATGTTTTTGAATAGATAAAAAAAATTCAATGATAAAAAAAAGGTAGGTAGGACCTGGTCATTGTTGAGTAGCCAATAATTAAGTTTCATTTTGATAAATAAACTAAGACTATGAGGAATGTTAAAAGTAAAATCTAATGGATGGAGGTTAAAGGGTAGAATTGGAGAAAAGTGATTGTGTTATCTTTAACAAACAAAATAAAAATGTTCCCCTTTTATATAGTAAATTATAGATAAGACACCTATACTTTTATGAACTTCACAGGGGGAGTAATAAAATAAATGTTTAGAAGCTATGATCAAGATATGGAGGCACGATAAGAAAGGATTACTATATATCCTCTAAGAGACATCATATATAATGTATAAGGAGTAGCTTCAAAGTTGTATGATATCATCTAATTAATATGCAATACAAAGAAGGAGTCATAACCCAAGTGGGGAGATATATTTACCCTTACTAATAAGATAAATAAAATGGAAGGGAAACTCTATTTCTTAAGCCATGTAACTAGTAACAAGGATTATGATCACCTAAACATAATAATTACTTTATATGTATCATTGGCCTAGAACCATGTAGCTACTAGTAAATATAGCTTGATTGGGTGGCATCAAGATATGTAAAATTTAGTACTACAACTCATTAGAAATGAAGTACAAGCCATTGCCATTTCAGGGGAAATGAGGATAAATGATTTGATCAACCAAGTGTGGAATTGGTCTTTAGGGCCATTTTCAAGACTCATATTCAGACACTAGTTAATAGTTTCAAAGTAGAGATCAAAGGCATAGTATATAAAACCCATGATGACATGATACCATTGATAAGTTTTACTAGATGTAGGGTCCTTAACATATAAAATCCTTATGTATATCTTAGGAAAGCATTGAAATCACATATAAAATTGATGGATAGACTCCCCCAAATCTTCTAAAGGACTTTTTTGGACTTTGAATCAATTGAGATTGAAATTCATGTAATCCACACTCTCTATTCATAAATTCATGTGAGTAACCAAGCATCTTTTTTTATGTTACCTCCATTGGCTACTTTAATTGTAACTAATTCTCAAGTGACAAGGCTAACCATAGTTAAAACTCTATTTAAAACTATAATGAATTCTATAACACAAGTTTTAATAACTACAACTTCTTCTTCATAGACAATTTATTTCATAATTGAATTAATTGATTGTAACAAACAAAATTTGTAACAATTTGTGTCTCTTATAAATGGATAACTATGTCATAGCCATGCATGTCATCCATGACTCTTAGTGAGATATCCTAATGGTGGTAAACTTTGATCATGTCTTGAGAGATATAGAATCCCCATCCTAAGACTATATATACATGTATCCCTTACATTCCAAAGATAGGAGAAATTTTGACATTGAATATAGATAATATATCCTTCAAGTTGTTTTTCAATTCTATGGTGTGTGATTATCTCTTTCATTTAAGTATTATATTCATTACATGCTTTGCTATAACTAGTATATTAGTCCTTTGATATGTGATATAGAAATTTCAAGTAGCTTGTGACTCATTAATTGGATTCTATCAATAAATAATGTGAATTATAAATTTTAGGTTTATAAATCTTGTTTTATAGTAGTAGGTTTGTTAGGTCAATCTTTAGATTTATGTAGAAGATCCATTTTGATGCAACTTCCTAGAATAAACTATAACTACTTGAAGGTGCTTTCTATTTATTTGATATAATGTTTCATTAGGAGATACAAGATAAATATTAATAAAATAAATATTTATCTAATAAATTTTACTTAATTGAGTTTTATTCCTTAGACTTATTTACTATGTTTATTAGTTATGTGTGCCAAACTAACAAGCTACAAGTGTTAGTATGTGGTGTTATCCTTATTCTAAATCTAGTTATAAAAAATATATGTTATCTATCTATAGGTTATATTTTATACCTTACCATTCATTTTTTTAATTTTCTTTTAGTCATTCCCACTTTAAAATAAATCCATCATCATCCCACACACCTCAAGTACGTCTAGGTTCACTTCTATATTTGAACCATCTAGGTTAACAATTTATTTTTTACCATCATTTCACCAGAGGTTGCTATAAAACTCAATACCCTAAAACTCATGCCTTAGAGTGGATTTCACCTCCATTGAGGTCCTAAAACATTATAAGCTACCTCGTAAATTTTCTTGAGTGTGCATAAAACCTGCATCAATAGGAAAACTTATTTTGGCACTATATCGAGGGATTATTTCATTACTAATATGTAAAGATCACTTGATTTTTATTAGATATATCCAAAATATTGACTAGGTCTGACTATAGCAATAAATATCTACATCCACCCTTATAGACCAATAGAAAGGTTGGGATAGACAAAAGTGTTTTGAGAAGACTCTGATCTCAATCATATTATCCAAATAGGTGGTGCCTCCTACAAGTAATATCCTAGCCTCGGTTAACTAGTTATGCATTTGATATTATATTATATGTTCATGATCTACATATAAATATCAAAAAATAAATCCCTACCTTTTCTCATTCAAAAGGTAGGACCATTGAGTAGCATGGAAAATCCTTCAAGGACTACTTTAGGAATATTAAGTGTAGTCCACGAGGATGTATCTTTTAGGTTCTTCCCTTTTGCATTAAAATATGTCACCTATGATTTGTTTCTTAATATCATTGAGGGATCAATCATATCATGGAATGAGTTCCAAACCACCTTTTTAGGATGGTTTACTCAAATCACTAACCCTAGCTTTATGTAGTAGCTCTTCAATAACATGAAAAAAGAGCCTAATAAACCCATTTGGGAATTTAATTTGAGGTTATATAAAATATATAGTTAGATAGACAATTTAAATAATCCAAATGTTGTATTAGGTCTTAAGATGTACAAAAATGGTTTAGATTTTGCAACTTTAGTGTTTTTATGTATAACAATTGGTGGTGTTAATTGGACCTAGGTGTATGGCAAGGCTATATAGGTTGATAGACAAATGAACAATTTATCATAATGGTTAGTGGGATAAAATGTTTATAAATCCTAACCAACATTAAATATAGTATCAAATGGTAACCAAAATACTTTAGCTCAAAATCAAACCTAGACCCATATGTAATTACCCTTGTCTCATACTGTGCCTAACCAAAGTTTTAGTTTCTTGAATAATCCTATACAAATAACTAATTTCCATAGAGATAAATATTTAGTTCTAGTAAATACTTCCACCACCCAATGTATTATTATTGAATACAATAAATTATAAAAAGACACCATTTAAAGGATGGTATATAAATTGGGTAATGAATTATTGAATACATAGAAGCATATGGGAAATATTGGTGACCAAAATGCCAATATGAGTTCTGGTTACTAGAGGTATAACTAGCCCTTCAATAAATTGGGGAATAATACTAATTAGTTTTGTAATATGATTCCTAAAATAAACATATTTGAGGAAGCATTGCCTAACTGGTGTAGTGTTCATATCACAACTAAACATGGAGAACTAAATTGCATAGAATTATGTACAACCTTTGAAATATTTAAAAGATAAATGGATAGGTAAGACATACTATAAAATATGATTAATCCATCTCCTTTTGATGCTTCAAATCATCCCAACATGGCAATGGTATTTGATACTTATTAATTTCTATTCCTTATGGAAAATGATAATGAGCTAGAGGATAACATAGATGAGGTCCATGCATTCTAGTAGTTTTAAAGGAGTGATTACAATCTAAGGAAAAAATAACATCTCACTACTTATATGTCTCCTAAAAATAACACCACTACTCTAAATGTGAGGGGTTCTAATGATCCACATCCTTCAAAGGAAAAGGGTCAGCTATAACCCATAGAGTCACAAATAAAAGATTATACAACATCATAGAAGACATGAATAATATTAAATATAATATCACTCTACATGAGTTATCTTAGATCATTTAGTAAAGGGAACCATTACTCAAAGCCTTTATTCAGAGGTCCCCTACAACTAACAAGTAAAAGGATGTATATACAAATGTAATCATTTATAAAGATAAACCTAAGGTCACACCCTTCATATTCATGATGAGAATGTTTGGAATGAATGTTCATAATTGTCTAGTAGACTCAAGATCTTCAACTAATTTTATGCTTATATTTATTTATAATAAATTGGGTTGACCCTAGATAAGTCAAAATGAGTGGTCTTACAACTAGACAAATCTTTATCACCTTATGTTACGAAATTGTTAAATGTGAAAATTTAACTATCCTTGAAGGCATGTGTATAATAAGACATAGACATCCTAGTAGTTGACATTACACAATCTTATGGTTATTTCTTAGTGAAGATTGGTTGAAGACATTGAATGGGTACATGGCCACTAATTTCTCACACATGTGGATAACATGGAAGAGAATGCATAATCAAATCAAATTTGATATAGAACTGAAGATGAAGTGGTTGATTATATATTACAATGTAAAAATTTAGAGGGTTAAATTTATATCCTTGTATTTTGGTGTCTATAGATTCACAATAAATCATAAGCCTCATAATTAATAATTTAAAATCCATTTATAGCTATGGACTCTCCCTTTTGATGGTACGTAGTCTAAACAAGGTTCTAGTTTTGGGGTATCAGTAATAGATCTTGATGGGAAGTAGTACCTTGTTACATATATATTGTAGTTATTTTACACTAATAACCAAGCTAAATTTGAGGCCTTGATCCTAGTCCTATAGTTTACATTAATGCATGATGTCAAGAATATATAGATATCTGGTGATTCAAAATTGGTGGTCAACTTGATCAAACAAAAATACCAATGCAAGCTAGCATATCTAAAGAATAAAAAACATAGAAACTGGGACCTAATTAAGTTTTTTGAGGATTTAAACATCAAATTTTTTCCAAGAGAAGAAAACCAAGTGGTAGATTCACTAGTAGCTCAACTTCCATAGCACCACTCCAAGAGTCCAAGATGCATAATTTTTTTATGGAGCTAGTGCCTTACCCTTTGATCCACAAAAATATATATAATTTCTAGGTCTTTGAAGATGACCAAAAAATGTTCAATTCATAAATATTTTTTGAGATTTTGAAGATGAAACTATAGATGATAAGGACATTAGATGTCTATAAGTAGAATATTTTGGGGATGATAGTATCATGAATCTCAAGGAAAATAAAATCCAATTGGGGATGTTGTCCTTAGAGAGAGTATTTGACATAAACCTATAAGCTAAAAAGTGAAAAAAATAATCAAAGATAAATCAATTTGATTTTTTCAAAGATAATTTGGGTACTAAAGAACACCCTCAGTATGTCAACATCAGACTCACTTATGTTGAAGGAAAGAATCAAAATTTTAAGTATATACTAATGAAATATAGAGACATAATTTCATGGACCTATGGAGACTTTAAGACTTTCAATCCTATGGTAATTAATTACATTATTCCTTTGAATCAATGGATAAGGCCCTTTAGGAAACAATAGAGATTATTAAATCCCATTGTAAAACCTCTCATCCAGATTGAGGTTGAAAAGTTATTAGATTCCAAAATCATATTTCTTATCAGGCATTCTTCTTAGGTAGAAAACTTGGTATTAGTCAAGAAGGAAAATGGTGAGATCAAGATTTATGTCAACTTTAAGACCCTAAATAGATCCTTAGAGAAAGATAATTATCCTTTACATTCCCTATATGAGTTAATCTAGACCATTAGTGGGTTTGAGATGATGTCCTTGTATTGTTTCAAGGATACAACCAAGTGATGGTAGAATTAGAACCTTAAATGAAGACAACCTTCACCACAAAGTGAGGAACCTATGATTATAAAAGAATGCCTTTCAACCTAATCAATGTTGGATAAACCTTCTATCGATCCATGGATTATGCATTTACAAGAATTATTGGTAAGTATACCATCACCTATATAGATGACCTCACTATATTTTCTAAAAATAGAACAAATCATGCATATCACCTATAAAAGGTGTTTAATAGATGTGAAAGATACATAGTATCCATAAACCCAAATAATAGTATCTTTAGGGTCACATAAGGCAAGTTACTTGGCCATATCATCACCAAAGATGTGATTTCCATTGATTCAAAATGGATTCAAAGATAACATCTCCTAATAGTATAAAATAATTGAAGACATTCTATTGTAAAATAAATTTTGTGTGAAAATTAATTTCTTAGTTTGCATTAATTTTCAAGTAATTAAATTCCATGTTGAAAAAGGATGCCAAGATAGAGTAGACAACTAAGGATAAGATTTATTTCCAAGACATCAATATGGATATTACTCAAGCTCTAGTATTGATTAGTCCTAACTTCACCAAGGATTTATTTCTACATTCCTTTGATTCAAAACATATTGTTGTAGTAGTACTCACCCAAAAGGTAAATAACAGTGAAAACATAATTAATTTTATGATTGATATTTTAAAAGATTCAAAATTAAAGTATTCAATGATAAAAACGTAAATGCAATCATTAATAAAGGTTTTAATTAAGCTTAGGCACTATACTTTGAGGAAAAAACTTATGGCATAGTCTTAAACTCTATAGCTAATCTCACCCTTAGTCAAAATGAGATGGGTGAAAGAAGAGGTAAGTGGATGACAAAGATACAAGATTTTGTTATGGATTTCAGACCAACCAATATGGTGAGATGCCAAGGAATAGTCCAGATCATTACTAAAATAGATCCATGAATTTAGATCAAACAAATCCATAAAGTCCATATGGCATAATATTAGTGGTATGATCAAATAATTCACCATCTACTCATAGGAGCATGCCCCCTAAGATGAATAGAGCACAAAATAGAGATTTGAGCACACTACCCGCTACATGATAAAATGGGGAGTCCTTTGTAAAATAATTACAAGGGAATATACCAACGATGTGTCTAAAGAGAAGAAGCTATGAATATCTTTGATAGCCTACACCAAAAACTAGGAAAAAACACCCTTTTAGGACCACAATAATCCACAAGATCTTGATAATGGGATATCATTAGCCCACTATTTTTAGAGATACCCATAACCATGTTAGGACTTGCCATGAATTCTAAGTCTTTAGGAAGAGAGAGGTTAATGCTTCCATGTCATTACACCATGTCACTAAGGTTCATCCTTTTTCACTATTGGGTATTTATTTCATCAGATTAATCGATCCTAATTCCTTAGTAGGGCATAAGTTCATATTTACATCCATTGGTTATTACACTACGTGGATATAAGTGGTGGATACCAAAAACTATATATCTAAAGGTGTCTTTAAGTTTTTAAAGGAGTATATACTAACTAGGTTTGATACTCCCATATATTTAGTCAGTGATAATTGACAACTTTTCAATTTAATAAATTCACTAAATGAGCCTACAATAATTAGATAAAAATCAAGTCCTCTTCAAAATATCACCCCAAAGGGAATGGATTAGTTGAATCTATAAACAAGAACTTGATGGATGCCATTAAAAAGTCAGCCTAGGACAAAACAAGAAAATGGCACCTAGTAATAAAACATGCATTATGGGAAGATATAACAAGATAGAAATAATCCCTAAATACTTCATTTATACTATTAGTATATGGATAGTTTATTATTATCCCCATGTCTCTCAAACTCCCAACTTATTAGTTTATGCAAGAATACATGGAAGAGGATCAAAGGATTTAGTCAAGATTGTTCCACATAGTTTAGTTTGAATATGCTATGATTGAAGCATTGTAAAGATATAATAAACTATAGGACATTGTTAAAATGTGGTTTAAAAAAATCCAAGGTCAAGGCCTTTCATATTTTAGGCGTAGTTATCCTATGGGATAAATATCATGAAAAGAAAGGCTAACATGACAAGTTCACTCCCTTGTGTATTGGACCATATCAAGTGGATGGGACCTTAGGTAATTCTTTCCATTTTAAGGGCATTTATAGTAATAACCTAACCTTCCCAGTCAATGGGAAATTTTTGAAGAACTAATTCATGGTTTCTCCCACTAAGGATGTCTTTGAGTAATTCAAAGTGTTGTATTAGAGGTAAAATTAGAATAGGTTTTACTACTTTCATATTTAGCTTTCTTATTTTATGTCTTTCACTATCATTAGGATAGATTTCATGCTTTCTAAATTAACCTTCCCTACTTTTAGCATTATTTTCCTTAGATTAGTTCCTTGTTGTCTAGAGTAGGTGCCTTTTATTTTATAATAGCATCATCAACTCCTTCCTAAATGATAAAAATGATATCCAATCTACTACACTTCTTATTCATACTTGAGCTTACATACTAAATCCATGAGGATATGTCCCAAAGGGAGAGTAAGTGAAACAAGAGCCTAAACAAAGTACACTTGAAATTTTTTACAACCCTATATTTGAGACTTCAAGAATTCAAGTATGCAATAATAAATGCACCATGCTCATATCATAATTGAATAATTTTATTAGGGATGTAAAAGTTTATCTCATTTTTGCATGCAAATTAAGAAAGGTTTTTTTTTCATTCCTTGGGTCAAACATGATTTCCAAGGTAATACTTGTTTTGAGGTAATAACCATTGATATGGGTGATACTAATATGGATATTCTAGAAAATTGAATTTTTTTCTCCCCATACACTAGCTCACAGTGGTTCTCGACCCTCTCTTCAATTTGTATTCCAAAAAAAAGGAAGACCAATCCATCATAAATAGTGATTTAGTAAGCCAAAATGAAAATATAAAGGTGATCAATGACTCACATGATGAAATAAAATCAATGTATCATAAATCATGAAAGTTTATAAAATAAGAGAGGGGGAATCGAAGGTATCTCTATTAAGGCTATAAATTCCTAGTGGGAAACAAAACAATGCTTGAGCTCCTTGAGTTTTTGTTTATGATTTAAGTAAACCATTATTAAACTTACAATTTATTGTAATTCTTTGATTAAATTTTCAAAATAAGGATATAATAAAATCACTCCATCACACACAAATCCAAGGTATGAGCAAGGATATTATGTTGCATGAATTTATGGGATCTTCTTTCATGTTTTTGGTTTATTTATCTTTCTATGATATGATCCATGTTCACTTTATAGTTGATAACCAAAGATCTTGGCTTTTGAGTACTCTGTAGTATTCCCACTATGAGTCACCATTTATTATACCCACAACATACACCCATTTAATATTTTTTAAATAAGGATTCACTTTGCCAAGTAACCTTTATTTTTATGGAATGATAAGGTATCCTAGTTTATTTCTTAAATATTAGACTTTTATGTTACCATTTTTATTATAAAAAACCAAATATATATTTAGGATTATCTCAAGTTATATCTCTATATTTTGGTTTATTTCACACATGTCTATCAAGATTTGTAGATTCTAATGGTTCATGAAGTTTACTTTTTTATCCAAAATCATGTCAAATTTTGGCTATTTCAAACTAATTGACTTACATGTTTTCCAAAGTGTTTTTTATTTTTATTTTATCTTATGAAAATACTTCTTTACTTGGATTAGTTTCCTACTTTTCTCCTAGACACCTGCCAAGTTACCAAAGCCTACTACATGGAATTCACTCACTCTCTCAAGGTCCTAAGAGAAAATGAAGTATGCATTATAATTCAATGTTCTAAACATTTTATGCCACATGGTGATAGCTTGTTAACCCATAAATTTTTTGACACTTACAAATTTATAAAATAAACCTATGTGAGAAGAATCATGATATGTTTCCAAGTGTCATAATCTTACTCTCATGATGACTAATAGATTAAAGTTTCATCGTATGAAATTTATAGGCCAATGGATTGGTGTTAGCCATCCACATGTCATGATCATAAAAACCTATTACTATCATAGCATTCTTAACTGAGATACAAATTCAAAAATAATATGACCAAGATAACTAAGACCTTCTACCTGATGGTCTACCAATCCATTTATGGTAAAGACATGCTAAGATTATCTAATCAAATCTAAAGAACCAATAAATATATGTGAATATTAGCTCTATCTATATTTAAAAATCATTATAATAGAGTTTTCTAGGGATCCCCCTATGTATCTACCCTAGTTGGTCCCATATAAAGTAGCAGAATAAGAACTTACATCTCAATTAGCATACTATGTAGATGTTCCACTAAGAAATGTCAAATAAGGAGTTGTTCATCAACCTCTCATAAACATTGGTAGAATATAATACACTAAATGGGAGAGTTTTTATCCAGTGGGAAAAACTAGAACACATTATGATTTTAAGTGGGTACCTTATAAGTAATGGGATCCAAGAGAAAAGGGTTAGGCAACACTTAAATAGAGGGAAAGGAAAGCTTAAAATTGACTATAGTTATGTATCGTATCCATATGTTGAAGTATTCATGAATTATTTTAATGATATGAAGGTCCATATAAGAATGAAAAAGATAAATATGTCCATGGTGGTATCTATGCATATATAATATCTTTTAGAGACCACTGAGAAGGATGCTTGGAGAATTAAGAATGAACATTGTGTTGTAAAATATCCTCAAGGATTTTTCCCATAAGTTAAATCATAAGGATAAGAATGTGTTGGTATATCTATACAAGAACCTATGGGAAATGGATAGGGAACCAATCATGGACCACACCAACATCCCATCCTAGTGGTTACCATTGCTTAAACCACTATAGTGTCCACCCTTCCTCAATCGACTGCTAGTACATATAATCCCACAAGTGTAACTCAATCTAGTAGACCATTCCCTATGTTTACCTTTACTCCACTCAAAATAGTATAGTAGGTGAGTCTTCCATCACTCCTTCCCCTTGTTTCTATTTTGGATCCACTCATATCCCTAGTATAAACCATTACACCACCACCTCCATCAATATATCATTTTCCTAGATAAGTGTCCACTTTCTTTGGTTCACTCATAGAAGACACTACTAATCTCACCTCATCACCACATATTTATCCATAAAATTCACTTAGTGTTACCTCACCCCTTATAATAATAACTTATACTCCCATCATAACCCCCTTGTATACAAGAGGAAGTATAAAACTTCTTCCATCTCTCTTTAGGGTACTGCAACAAAGGAAACCTCAAAGGAAAATTTAAGTGAAGAATTGAATAAAATAAAATGTTATGAGTAAAAATACCTCTAAAAGTGTTGGATAATGATGATAAGTGGTCCATTGTAGAGAAATGAGAAGATAAAATAGATACACCATTGTCTTATACCATTGGTGAGAACACATAAAGTAACCTAGGGGATGAATGGCTAATAAAAGAAGCTCAATCAGTTGAAACTAAGATTTTAAAGACTAGTTCACAGTCTCAAATTAATTACTTCATGTCTTAGATGGATAAAATGTAGATGAATCATATTTTAAACCTATATCTTTGACATAGGGTAAATCAATGAATGTATCTTTAGCATCAACACCACCTAACACAAGAATGATATTAGCAATAGTAACTCCCCTGGCTATTACTACATAAAGGGTAAGTGCACAATCTCCCTATTGCCTAATTAATAATATTCTATTTAGTACTTTATTATCCATTACTCATGCTTTAAAATCTTTAAACCAAGAAAACAAGGCCTAACCAACTACAATGCTAGTTCTATAAGCCCCGATTGTAACCCCTATAATCAAGACTATGGTGCACCTAGACAACCCTTAAAAGGCCCTAATTGGGTTACTTATACCTTAGTAAATTTATCATTTACAACATTTTATCAATACCCCTCCTACTTATTCATTATTTTATACCTCAAGTCCTTAATTATCTAGTCTCAATAAATAGGTGCATTTTGAAGGTTTTATCTCCACCACCATTTTTGCTTTCCTAGTTACTCCCCCCAACCATCCACTCAATTGGGCCTACCAATCAGTCATGTAGTCTCAATAGAATCTAAAACTATTATAACATAAAATTGATCAGATAAATAGAAGATATTAATTAACATGGTGTCCCCCAAGAAGTTCATTATATAGAGGAGAGATATTACCCATTTTCCTCAACTAGAAACATCTTCTCCCAAGCCCATGCCTCCACTAGCGAAATCCCCATATTCCACTCCTAAAGAATAGGAAGAACATTAAAAATAAATGTTTCCTTAAATTTTCTTTAATGTATCTATAAAATTAATCTATTATAATAATGTAGGTAAGACCTAGTCATTATTGAGTATCTAATAGTCAATTTCCATTTTGACAAAGAAACTAGGACTATTAGGAAGGTCAAAAAGAAAACAATAATGGCTAAATGATAAAATATATAAATATATAAAAGAGAATATTTGTTACCTTTAAACAAGATAATAATAATTCTCCCCTCTAATATAGTAAATTATAGAGAATACCTTTACACTTTTGTACACTATACAAGGGGAGTAATAAAAGAAATGTTTAGAGGCACTACAATAAAAGAGTAATATATAGCCTCTAAGAGACATCATAGATAATTTACAAGGATCATCTCAAAAAAATTATGATATCATATAATTAATAAGGAATTTAAAGATGGATTCATGAGCCATGTAAGAAGATATATAACCCCTTGTTCATAAGATG
Source organism: Torreya grandis (assembly GCA_037957365.1). Lineage (NCBI taxonomy): Eukaryota > Viridiplantae > Streptophyta > Pinopsida > Cupressales > Taxaceae > Torreya > Torreya grandis. The sequence continues at coordinate 1,072,119 of JARHVA010003710.1, forward strand.
AATAAAATGGAAGATAAACTCTATTTATTAAGCTGAGCAACTAGGGAATAAGGCTCCTAATCACCTAAAAATAATAACTAATTTGAATGTATCATAGACCTATAAATACATAGTTTTTAGGAGAGATAACTTGATTGGATGGCATCAAGAGATGTGAACTTTAATACTACAACTCATCATATACAACGAGTAGGCCATTATAATTTTATTGGAAATGAGGATAAATGATGTGATCAACAAAAGTGGATAATTGGTCCTTAGATACATCTTTAAATACCTAATTTATATGACAATTAATAGTTTCAAAGTAGAGGTTGAAGGAATAGTATATAATACCCATGTTGACTTGTTTTAGTTGATATGTTTTGCTAGAAGCAGGCTTCTTAATATAGAAACTCGTTATGTGGAGCTTGGGGATGCATTAAAAGCATATATAAAATTAATGGATGGACTCCCCCAAAATGTAAAAATGAATCTATTATGATTTTAATCAATTGAAATTTTTGTAGGCAAGACACACTCTCTAATCACAAATTCAGGTGAGCAAGTGGGCATACCCAAATACATTACCTACACTAGCTACTTCAGTTACAACTATTTCTCAAATGACAAGGCTAACCATAAACTCAAATGTAGTTACAAATTAATTAAATATTGGAGCAAAAGTGTCAAAAAATTCAAATACCTTTTCATAGGTAATTTACTTCATAATTTTATTAGTTTATTGTAGCAAAAAATTCTTGTAATAGTATGTGTCTCTTATGAATGGTTGGCTACATCATGGCCATGTATGTCATGCACGACTCTTTTTGAGATATCCTGATGGAGGTAATATTTTTAGCATGGATTGAGAGATTAGGTGTACCAATCCAAATCCTATCTATAAATTTATCCCTCATGTTCCAAATAGAGGAGAAATTTTGACATTTAATATAGATAAGAAATCATTTAGTTTGTTCTACAAGTTTGTATTGTATGATTGTCTCTTTCATTTCTATGTTATATTAATTATGTGATTTGATATAATTGGTAAATTAATTCTTTGATATGTTATATATAAATTTAAAGAAACTTATGTATAGTTACTAGGATTATATCAATCAATAATGTGCAATAGCAATTTTAGGTTGATAAATCTTGATTTCTTGAAATAGGTTAGTTAGGTTAATCTTTATATCTGTGTAGAAGTTCCATTTTGATGAAACTTCCTATAGTAATATATAACTAATATAAGGTGATTTATATTTATTATATATAATATTTTATTAGGATATGTAACAAAAAAATTAGTAACAATAACCTTTAACTAATAACATTAAGTTAATTGTATTTTATTTCTCATATTTGTTTACTATTTTTTTAGTTATGTGTGCCAAAGAAGCAAGATAAGAGAATTATTATGGGTCAAAGTCCTTATTATAAATATAATTATAAATAATTCATGATATTTATCTACACATTATATTTTATACCTTACCCTTCTATTTTTTTGTTTCTTTGATTCGTACCCACTTTATAAAAAATACATCATCATTCCACACACCTCAAGTAGATTGAGGATTCACATCCATATCCAAACCATCTAGGTTAATAGCTAATTTTTTACCATAATTTCACCAAAGGTTAATATAAGACCCAATACCCCACAACCTATGACCTATAATGGATTTCACTACTATTGAGATCCTAAAATATTAGAGGCTACCTCATAGAGTTTCATGGGTGTGCATAAAACCCACTTCAAGACATGTCTTCCTCCAAGGTATAATATTCTCTTGAAGACTACCAAAATAAATTTTCAACCTCATGTATGTATTATATAATATCATATAACTTATGTTGAAGATTATAAATTATTATCCAATTTATTTTTTCTCTATTACGTCTTTACACTATATTAACAAGGAGTTTGGAATAGGTTGTAGGTATTTTTATCCATGTTCCATGACTTATACACTGATGTTATGTTGATTTATGTTCATATTATTGTTCTTGAGGCATTAATTTTGTCAATTATTTGAAAGGTAAATTGAGTTTCATTTATGTCCTATAAGTGATCTTGTGAAGATACGTGGTATTTTGTGAAAGCTAGTCTTGTCTTGGTAAAGGAATGCATAATGAAGCCTATTGGAGAAAGTGAGCTGAGGATTGAAAGAATATGTGTGGAATTAAGTGAGAATGGCATGATTATTTTGGCATAATAATGAATATTAGAGTGCATATATAGTGGAATGAAGGTATCAAAGTGATATGGTGCCTAGTAGGTCTATGTGATTGGACTTGTTCTTGACCATGTATATTGTATGATGAGACATAATTATCAAGTTTAAATGCCTATGTAAGAATTTTATGAGGGTTTGTGACATGTTTATGAGGTTTTTATATCATTTAAATAGGTTTTAAGGTATATTTAATGTCTAAAGTGTGATTGGAAGTTTGATACCTAACATTCAAAGAGACCTAGTGTGGCCTAATGAGGGGTCACAGTAATTTATCAAGGTGATAGAGCTCACTTGAGTTTTTATATAGGTCTAAAAGTTTTTTTCAATATTTCTCATGAAGTTTCAGGTCTTTAGTTGAGGGAGAAAGCATGAAGATGAGTTTTAAGGTCTCTTGTGTGTGTAGAATGAAGAGATGAAGACCCGAGAAGGAACTTTTGATGCTTATTAACACATGTGACTATTGCATGGGAAGATTATATCTTAGGGAGAGATGTAAAAGGTTCATATAGATGTTTTAAAACTATTATGAGTTGGTTTCAGGTATAGAGCTATATGAAAAAATGTTAAGAACGAAAACTAGTCTAAAACCCTCTCAAAACCCTCATAATGACTTGATGTTGAATAACTTGTTCAAATATGCTCAAACTTTTATTGTATGCCTATTTAATTGTTTTTATATTTTATAATATTCCCTCAATCATATAAAGGTGTAATTGGTTTATTAGGACTATAAGTGGAACCTATAGGAAAATGCTTGTTTCTGAAGAAGTTGATATAAAAGACAAAACTTGCACTAGACCAAGTATGAAAATGAATGAATGGAGAATATATAGACTAATTACTTATTTTAATAAAGTAATATGGGAAATTTATATACTCTATGTCAATTTTATTTCATTAAAATTGACCTATCACTAACTGGGCTAATGGTGAAACCAGTGAGAAAACCCAATCACAGTGAGAATGAGTTTAGGGATATGTTTCATTGGGTTAGGAATGGATCCATTTTATTTATTTTGTTTTTAAATATGGATAACTCATGTAAATACTATTTATATGCTTTTAAAGTCATTAAAAATGTTACAAATGTTGTTCACAAGATGTCATATCTAGTGAAGAGATGACAGTGAAGGAGTAAGGTTCAAAATTTGATCTATATGTTGTATATGTGAAATTATAAATCTATAAATTTATCATTTAATATGTTAAAAATATGTATAAGGATCATAATAATTCATCAATACCTCTTTGTTTTGTATACATAGGTGTTATAATGCATGTTCATAATTTCAACATAATTTCTAATAGATTATTCTTAGTAAGTGAGAATGATGAGTTGGAGTATATACACATTTAGATGATGCATATAATGAATATGATGTTTTTTATCACATAAAATACCTATCCATTATTTTTTTAATATTTAGAGTCACTTTATAAAGTTGAGATATGGAAGCCAAAATGGCTTATTTGGTTGTGTAAAAATTGTGAAAGAGAGGCTTAATAAATTAGTCTATAAGACTAATGATTGACACTAAAACAAATGATATACATATTTGAGGATGTTATATAGGTAAAATATTAACTATTAATATGAATTATAATTCATGTGACTGCCCTTACAAGTAGTAAAGATAACATTATTCATGACTAACTTTTTGGAGCTACAAGCAGTTTTATGTATGTAAGTGAATTTGATGTTCATGTGTCATATTGACAAGTTTGTAAGTATACCAAGAATAGGGAGATGTTTTATAAATTACATATGATATTATACATTAATTTGGAGTGTTTTAAATTATATGTATAATTTTTAATGGTCAAATATTCTTGACTATGTTTTGGAGCTTTTTGGAAGAACAAAGTGAGCCTTTTGTAGAAGTGTTTCTAAATTTTTGGAGTCTCAGTGATGGTGTATAATGGATTTGATGATTAACATGAGGTAATAAATTTTATATACAGATTTTTATTGTGATTTTAAAGTTTTTCTACAAGGCGTTTGAGTTGTATCTTTGTAGACAGTGTTTTTGGGGGTAATTAGGCCTAATAGGTTCTTAAGGCCTAATAGAGCTTTCATGAGGTAATCAAAGGATTTGTGACTTATTTAGCATGGATAAGGTAATTTTAGGTTTATAATGAAGTGTTTAAATTTTTTTAGTATTTTATTGAGGGCCATATGTCCCATAATGGTTCAAGGTGTAACATGTTGTTTAAGATAGACCTAATGCATTAGGTCTCTTAGTAGGCCTAAGAAGAGAAAGTGTCTAAGTGAGTTTTTATGACCTAATTTTTATCCTAATATTGTGTTTAGTATTTTTTTAACATATTTAAATAATTATCCAATTATAAATATAGGTTTTTTCTGACTAAGGTGGGTGCAAGCAAGAGTCTTGTATCTATACAAGGCATAATAGGCCTATTTGGACTAGTTAAGAGATAAGAGTTTAAGCGAATATAACACCTTAACGATAATAAGGGGGTTAATTATAACTTCATATGGGATTAAAATATCAGTCATTAACTTCAATTATAAGTTTTTTTAATTACTAACAAGGTCATTTGACCTAATAATCCTAATAAGAGGCATATTTGAGTAAAGAAGCCTATAAGCTATTTTGAGAGAGGTAGATGGTTGAGAAGAGTTGAATGAGTTTATTGCCTATTTATATGATATGTGTTATTTATGTATGGTAGTGAGTTTTATTCATATATATAATATATGGAGTTGAAGAAGAGGCCACCATCTATTGGTTGAGCAACAAAGTGTCTTGAAGTGATCAAGTTATTATTGGTTGAGTTGGTACCTTGTCAAGAAGGAGTGAGAGCTGCCTTGAAAGATTGAAGAAGTGTTATTAGAGTGGATTAGTTGGTGTTGATTCAATTTTTGGGTTAGTAATTTCTTTAAATTTGGATCTTGTTAAAGGACTAGTTGAGTTGGTGATTGAGTAGTGAGGGGTTGGTACTCCTTGTGGGGTTAGTGCTTCATTAAATGTTTATCCATTGCTTATAGGATAGAATTCCAAGTGGTGTTTCAGTGGGTTTTATCCCACATGAGGATCTCCCACATAAATATTGTGTTCACGTGTTATTTTATTTCTTAATGCTCATATAAATGGTTGAATATGCATTTTTATAAATCTTGATTAATTTGAATGTTTGATGAATGATAAGTGAAATTGAAAGAGAAGATTGTACATTGATTCACCCCCCCCTCCACCCCTTAGTGGTTATGATTAAAAAAATTGGTATCAGAGCCATTAATTTTTAGGAGGATTTATATCTTTAAGGTTATCCTTGAAGCACAAGATGGATAAGCTTGTGAATGTCATGGTTGAGGTTTGCATAGAGGACTGCATAATGGTATTGGCAAGATTGACTAAGAAGAAGGATTATATTGAAGCCAAGTCAGAAATAAAACCTAAGGAATTTGGATACATGTTTAAAGAAAGGTAAAATAAAAAATAATCTTAATTAATGTTAAGCTGATGTCATAACATGGATGAATTAGGTCAAGGCATCAAGGTGTCCTATAGAACCATCTTTTAGGTCTTATAAGAAAGTATGTGTAGATATATTTGTGAAGTAAGTATGCCTAAATTATGTTTAGATTTGGGATTAGTTTAAAGATATTATTATAGGTGGTATACATAGTCATCTATCATGTTATAATGAAGATGTTTCTTGGTTTAGGTCTACACCTAGACCTAATCCTAGACCCTGCTAGGTCTATTGAAGAATGATGGGTAATGTAGAAGCATGTAAGTTGGTGTGATGTTTTAGTGAGCTTAGCCAAGTTATTTTAAATGTAGTCACCAATTTTATGATATATTTTATTTATCACAAAGATATATATAAGGATGTTATGAGGGTTCCCTAGATGAATTTGTGAGGTTCTAGTATTTCTCATGATCCATTAGAGAGAGAAAAAGTGCCATTTTATCTTAAGTGAAACTAGACCATCATTGAATGTCTTCTAGGTATGAAGAGACCAATTTTTTTGTGCATTTATTACATGTTACTATAAATTCAACTCTAGTAAAAGAGTGTCATGAAGGCATTTTTTATGATGCCAAGATCTTTCTCTACAAATTTGGTATCTTGATGTTTCCTCTAGCTTAAGTTATGAGCTTGTAAAGTTGGTCTTATGTGTAGTGACATTCCAAAGAGAATCAAATTTTTTCTTCAAGAAATAGATGTTGTGCATTAAAAAATATAACCATTCAAGGCTCTGAATTCAAATGACTATGCATGATTTTTTGGGACCTAAGAGCACTATTTTGCCTAGATAATCCAAGGAAGAGGTTAAAAATTGTTAGTGTAAAAGGCAAAGTTGAAATAGTCATCCTGTCGATTATCTTTAGAGTGATTTGAAGACTTGGATGCCCATATAAATGCATTTATTATGGGTCAATGTTAGATTTTATTGACTATGTTCTTATTCAAAGAACCCAAGAGGACCAAGGTGGATTCATAACCTCTCTATTGACCTTGAATTAATGTTCTGAGCATTAGATGATTTTTTTACCACATTTTAGTCTTGTTCATGCCTTGAAGAAGTTTTGAAATTGTGCCTTTATGTAAGCAAATCTCAATGAAAGAGGATTGTGCTTAAGGTATGTGTTTTTGGAAGACATAGAGTGATTTGTTTAAAGGTTTAGAGTTGTTCATCATTTTGATTGGATGATCAAAGTATTTGAATATGTTCTTAAGGCCTTTTATCTCTTGTTAATGCTTGTAAATGATCATATTGATCCTAGTTGTGAATGACTAACTCAAAAACATGTTGAATAGGGGTATGAGGGTTTTAAGTTTTCTTGTGTGTATAAGACTTAATGTGAATATTCATGATGAAAATGGATCTTATTTGACCTATAAATATTAGTGTAGTGTTTATGGATCTATTGTAATGATTGTTTAAGTGTAAGGTGATGCCTGAGTAGCAAAAAAAAGTGGTGTAAGAATTGAATATTTGTCTATAAGACCAATGCCTTTGAATGTAAATAGTGTTGATCTTGTGATCCATGGTTTGGAGTTGGTTCTAAGAGTGATAAAAGTTTTATTGAGTGTGTTATTATTGTTCATATCATTATAATGTAGTTATTTATGTATAGTTAGATGTTTTTCCTAAATTAATCTAAATAACTATTAGGAGTGGTGTCAAGAACTATGAGCCCTTGTGAATATAGTCAAATATGGATTAGAGACTTCATAGGATATTGTGTTTTCTTCAAAATTTAATAATGGTTTTGAGCTTCATGTGAGAAGGGTTAATGACTTTTGGAGAAGGCAATGTGGGACCTAGAAGGATAGTTGTCGCATAAAATATGTTGGCCATCATTGGTATCCCATGTATGGGTGAATTTATATTCATTCAAGGTATATTATATATATATATATATATATATATATATATATATTTTGAAAATATTTGGTTTTTGGTTTTAAATTACATGATCTAGGTAGAGCATGGAGTTAGGCAGAGTTAACTTAGGTCTCTTGAGAAGCTTGAAAAGAAGTATGTATGGATAAAGGGGGAGCTTGCTTGTTTAGTGAGTGTTCAGGTCCAAGGATTAGTGAAATATGTGTGGATTACCTTGTGAGAGTGTATATGACCCTTTTTCATTAGTTTTAAATGGGGATAAATACTTTATTTGGGGAAAGTCCATCTTGGAGAGATGAGATTGATCTACTTTGTTAGAGTGTTTGCCATCAATGACAAAGGGGGAGATTATTTAGGTATGTTATTGTTGACCATTTTTTGCCCAATAGGACAAAAATCAGTCCCCTTCTTCCCCTACTATTCTAGGCCATTTCATTTTGTGATTTTACACAAGTCTAGGAATTTCTACAAACTCTACAAGTCTATTTCTATGGACTCTGCAAGTCCATTTCTACGGACTCTGCAAGTTTTCTATGGATTTCACAGGGACTTCTATGAACTTTTTAAGGTTAGTCTTTGGTGCATGAAGAATTAGTTCAGAAAGTGTTGGGTTTTACAAGGCTTCTTTGGGCTCTTGTCTGAAGAAATTCACAAGGTTGGCATCTTTAAGCCATTAAACCATTGAACCTATTCAATGCCTTAGTTCAACACCTTGGTTTAATAAGTAGGTTCATCACTCAAGTTCAATGCCTTGGTTCAATTAGCCTTGGTTCACTGCTTAGTTCAACCACTTCGTTAATCACTTGGTTCAACCACTAGGTTTAATGGATTGGTTCAATGGTTGGTTCAATGCCTTACTTCAATCACTTTAGTTCATTAGATGGTTTAATGAACTTGGTTCAATGCTTAGTTCAAAGGCTCGGCACACAGTGTTAAACCATTAAATTGGTTCAATGGATTGGTTCAATGGTTGGTTCAAGTAAATAGTTCAAAGGCTTGGTTCAAGCAAATGGCGTGTAGTGTTGAACTATTGAACCATTGAACCATTTTTGGTTCAATAGGTTAGTTCAATGGCTTGGTTTAAGGGGGCATCCTAAAGCTGAAGGGAAAGTGCTCTTACGGAGGGAATTTTTGGGTTTAAAAGCCATTGTGGAGGGCAAGAAGCACTTCAAAGGAAAGATAGCTGTAAAGGGTAAGTTTTTTGGATTTTTGTTTAGTCATGAATTCTTTCAGACTTTTGTTTGAAGGAATTCCTTTGGACAAAAAGTATAAAGAAATTTGGAAAAGGGCCTTGACACAAAACCCGAGGAAATAATCCAAAGGAAAGGAGGCAAGCGTGAGATCATTCTTACAGACATTTTGTCTGTGAGAAAAGAGGTCGAAAGAAAAGCCTGACCAGGGAGGACAAAATCTTGCAAAGAAGAAGAGCTAAAGCAAGAAGAGACCCGATAGAATTTGCCAAGGATAGTGACATCCCAGAAGCCATCAATTTTAAGGAGACAGACTAGCCATTGGGTATTCAATTTTAAGGTGATGGCTATGTGAACGTCAATTTTAAGATAGTGAAATAGTTGTTTGCTTTTGAATTACCTGAGCACCAACCATGAAAAGAGCCCAAGGAATGCAGCAACCCACCAGAAGATCACCCCCGAGGGCTAAAAGAGTAGAGGGAGACAAGGTGTAGAAAGAGACAAAGTAGTCCAAGTGGCAAAGCAAAGGTGATTTATTGCTAGATGATCACCAAACGGTGCAAATAGTAAATGGCATAGCCCGTCTTTTAAAGGAAGACAAATCGCAATCTATTTGCCAAAAAGAGGCATAGATTGTGCTTCCACATTAATGATTAAATGCCAAAGTCAATTTTAGTGATTATACAACATGGTTCTAGCAAGCCTCTTCTAGAAGAATGACATCAGTAACAGTGACTTCCTCTTTTTGATGTTTTCAGTGCACATGGGCCAGCTCATCAAAGGGCACCAAACTCTTTTTAAAAGAAGCACCAAGTTCTCTTCCTCTTGTTATATATTATAAAAATTCTCATTTCAAGAGGGATCAACCCTCTTAGCCTTAAGGTAAAAATCTACCCAAAACCTTTGGGGCTTGTAAGGCAGAGCTCTGCCAGATTTTACCTTTAATTAGGACTTAGCATTTTTTACCTCTATCTAGACTTGCACTTTAAAGTATATGTCTATTTTATTCTTTTGTGTTAAGTCATTATCTTTCATTCTTTTCATAGACTAATTAAAACATGTCCAATGCATTGTGAAGTCTCCTTTCTGCAAGTCTGCCAGAAGTGTCTATAGGAAGAATATAGGTGCCTATGAATAGGCTATCAAAGTGTCTCAAAACACCTTTGCTAATTCCTTCCTCCTTGTATCTCTACGGACCCCTTACTTAGTAAAACAAAAGAGTTTCCCATGTGAGATGAAGTGTATGGGAGTTTCTTCCTGGTGAAAAGTGTATGTTTGGGCTGCGTGGGTCAACTTTTTTGGTGTATAACCTTTTCATTTTTTAGACTTAGGTTCTATTTTTAACATCTCTCTCTCCCTTTTCATCCCCCCCTCTTTTTTTCATTTTATTTGTTAGCAGTAGGAGAAACTAAGACCTAAAAGATACATCAAAGGGAGTTATCCCTCATCTAGAGACTCTCCCCTCTAGCTTTGCCAGTCCCACAGGTGAGAGGGGAGTTTCCATTGTTGCATGTGGAAAGGCAGGAGCTCAGCCTCCTGCCTCGGGTGTAATCCACTACATCAACATTTTTTGGCATGCCTAGTGGGACCAACTAAGACAAGTTATGTCCAGAGAGTTAAAGAATTTTTGGTGTATTCTTTATCCAACCAGCCTTTGAAGGCCTTTTGCATCAACACCAATGGCGACTCTGAGTTAAGTCAACTAGTTAAGCAATTTTGGTACCATCAAGAAACAATATTTTGGCATGTATAATTCCATCGTTCAAAGCCATGGACCCTATTTTCCTTGGCCAGTCTAGCCATGATCCTTACCAACCTTATGTTGATCCTTATCAAGTTTAATATGACCAGTCTCAACCCTATCATAAGCTATATCAGCCTTATGCCTAGACTTCTCGATGTGTCACTTCTCCTACTCAACCCAGTCTCTTTGCCAATCAACCCATTTCCACCTTCAAACGAGCACTGTAGGGATACAAAAAATATGTAATAGATCTTAACACTAGAAGGGGATGTGTCCAATAAATTCTTGATCAGGTCATCCATCAGCTGAGAAATGCATTGGATCAATTTAAGAGTGAATGGGCTCCTATTGAAAAAGTCAATTGGCAAAGGCTTACAAGTGGGATGCTGGATGTGAGTGGTATGATTGCATCTTTGGAAGAGAAGTTAAGTATTTATGAGAGGCTGCCTTACCAAGTCTATCAACATGCATACTCACTTCCCCAAGTATCATATCAATCATACATATCCCCTGCTTATGAGCCAAGTCAAGCCTGTCAAAGTCCTTTCCCCAATCATGTTGAGGAGAGTTCTGAAATAGTAAATCTTGTGTTTCAGGCTAATCTTGATAGAAAAATTGAATTGGCAAATATTCAAATGCAAAAGTCCATTTTGGTAGCAAGGGAAGTGGAATCTAAACCCTCACTACCCTCTCACATTATGGCCCCATCACCCCAAAATAAGATGCCCAGTCCAAATATCTTGAGCTAGAATAAAGTGGTTGAGTCATGGAACAACAAGGAGGAGAAAGACATTATCTAAGAGTGTGAGGTACAAAATGAGGTTAGTCCTTTTCAAGTCCCTCCCACCCTTCCTCAAGAAGCTTCTTGCATTTCATGGCAACCTTAATGCACTCCCCATCTCTATAATGATTCTTATGAGCTCCAAGAGGTACAAAATGAGGATAATCTAGCTAAGCATATTGAGGAATTGGAGGCTAAGATGAGACTACTTGGAGAAAAGGAGATGGAATTTTTAGACCTCATAGGGGAGACTATGCCAAAATATTTTGACAAGCCTTGTGTGCCCCCTCCTATTCTAGAGAAAACCCCCTCTTATGTGCCAAATTCTTTCTATTATATGGCACTTACTCATTTTGACTCATTCAAAGCATCAATCGATCCTGCCTTTAATCATATATGCCTAGCTTTTTAGCATGCCTCTTTTCAGATAGCTCTCCCTATACATGAGCAGACCCTCCCAAATCTTCCCCAACCTCCTCAAGTCTTTCAACATGATCTCCAAATTCCAAGCTGGAAGAAGGAACATCATGAACCAGCTCATAACCTTGAAGAGGATAAAGTTGCCACCTGTTCACAGGAGCAAAATTCTAGTCTCAAGGTCATGAGTTAGAAATAAATAGTGGAATCTTGGGGAAGAAAGGAAGAGGAGGAGAAAGGTTTTACTCTAACCCTTGAAGAAGATGAGGCTGCTCCTACTCTCGATGTTGATTTTCACCTCCAGGAAAGGCTTTTCCAATAAAATATAGATAGGCAGATTGCAGAGTTGGAGTCTAGAGAAAGTTTCCTTTGTGAACATGTGATGAATGTTTCAAACCAAATAGTAGATTGCGTGTTTGAACACACTCTATCCACACACCTCTAAGAAAGATATCAGGCCACACCTGATATAGTTAAAGAGCCGACCAAATGGAAAGAGGAAAATCATTCAACTCTAGCTCAAGGACTGCCTCCTCTTCCACATGAGTTCATCCGTCAGCCTTCCATTTTCCTCATTCTTGAGGAGGAGCCTATCTTGAAGGAAGCAAGTGAAGAGGGGTATACTCAGTTCATGACTGATTAGGGAGACTTCATGAGTATGGATGAGGAGGAGATCACCATTAATGTCATGGAGGATCATGGACAATCTCTTGTTCATGTTTTGAATGATTCATTTGAAGTCATTGGGGTAGGCTGCACTATTCTTCAAGGAGGCTATGAGCTGGCTAAGAGTGGAGAAGGCAGCATTGGGACTCAAATAAGTATGTAAAGGGGCTGTAGGATTTTAGATTTATCCTTTCAAGAGGTTGGTGAATCTGAAGATACTTTCTTTGAAATCATCAAAGAGGATGGTCACACCATGGAACCCGGGCATGAGAAAAAAGAGAACAAGTTAGTCAATGATGCATATCAAGGGGCTTATGGTGATGAGCCAATAGTGATTGATTTCTTTATGAGATATGCCAGCATGAAGGACTAACACTCAAAAAGCTTCTAGGAATGAGTAGAGTATTTATATGTTGGAAGCATGTTCAAATCTGATCCACTCAAATACTAGCCAACCCAGGTGATAGGCAAGAGGAGTAGGTCACCAAATCTCCTTTTCATTCAGCCACTTGTCTAGCACCATAAGTCTTCTTACCAGGAAGGGGAATTAAGAAGTTTTCCCTTTGATCTAGGAGGGAAGAAAATACACTTGGTTAGCTTTATATAGTGGTTGTTTTTAGTTTCTTTTCCTACTTTCCCTAAGTGTAGTTTGCACAGGTAGTGTTTTTAGCCTTGTGTGTGTTTTCCTTTGTGTGTGTGGTAAAAAGCTTCATGTTTGATTCTTGGATCTTTGGAGTTGTTGCTAACCTTTCTTCAAAACTACATTCTAACTCCGTGCCCAATGGACTACAAGGCAACTGGTCTCTAAGCATAGCAGGTATGCTTCCCCTGGGAGTCACCAATTTGTTGACTATTTTTTTCCTAACAGGCCAAAAATTGGTCCCCTTCTTCCCCTGGTATTCTAGGCCATTTCATTTTTTGATTTTGCACAAGTCCAAGAATTTCTACAGACTATATAGGTCTATTTCTATATACTCTATAGGTCCATTTCTATAGACTCTGTAGGTTTTGTATGGATTTCATAGGGACTTCTACGAACTCTGTAGGGTTAGTCTTTAGTGCATGAAGAATCAATTCAGAAAGTGCTAGGTTTTACAAGGATTCTTTGGGATCTTATCTGAATAAATTCACAAGGAAGGTTAGCATCTTTAAACCATTAAACCATTAAACTAGTTCAATATCTTGGTTCAACACCTTGGTTCAATCGGTAGGTTCATTGCTCAAGTTCAATGCCTTGGTTTAATCACTTGTTAATCTCTTGGTTTAACCACTAGGTTCAATGGATTGGTTCAATAGTTGGTTCAATGCCTTGGTTTAATCACTTCGGTTCATCAAATGGTTCAATGATCTTGGTTCAATGCTTAGTTCAAAGGCTCGGTGTGTAGTGTTGAACCATTGAACCAGTTCAATGGTTGGTTCAAGTGAACAGTTCAAAGGCTTATTTCAAGTGAATGTCATGTAGTGTTGAACTATTGAACCATTGAACCATTTTTGGTTCAATCGGTTAGTTCAATGACTTGGTTCAAGGGAATGTCCTAAATCTGAAGGGAAAGTGCCCTTGTGGAGGGCATTTTTGAGTTCAAAATCCCTTGCGGAGGGCAGGAAGCACTTTAAAGGAAAGATAGCCGCAAAGGGTAAGTTTTTCAGATTTTTGTTTAGTCATGAATTTTTTTGGACTTTTGTCCAAAGGAATTCATTCAGATAAAAATTCCAAATAAATTTGGAAAAGGGTCATGACACAAAACCTGAGAAAATACTCCAAAGGAAAGGAGGTGAGCGTGAGATCATTCTTTTGAACATTTTGTCTATGGGAAAAGAGGTCGAAAGAAAAGCCTGACCAAGGAGGACAAAAGCCTGTGAAGCAGAAGAGCCAAAGTAGGAAGAGACCTGATAGAATTTGCCAAGGATAGTGACATCTTAGAAGTCATCAATTTTAAGGAGATAGACTAGCCATTGGATATTTGATTTCAAGGTGATAGATGTGTGAACATCAATTTTAAGATAGTGAAATAGCCATTTGCTTTTGAATTGCCTAAGCGTCAACCATGAAAAGAGCCCAAGGAACACAGTGACCTGCTAGAAGATCACCTATAAGGGTTGAAAGAGCAGAGGGAGACAAGATGCAAAAAGAGACAAAGCAGTCCAAGTGGCAAAGGGAAGGCAATTTATTGCTAGATGATCACCAAATGGTGTAAATAGTAAACGGCATACCCTGTATTTTAAAGGGGGACAAACCGTAATCTATTTGAAAAAAGAGGCATAGCCTATGCTTCCACATTAATGCTTGAACACCAAAGTCAATTTTAGTGATTATACAACATGGTTCTAGTAGGCCTCTTCTAGAAGAATGACATTAGTAACAGTGACTTCCTCTTTCTGATGTTTTCAGTGCACATGGGCCAGCTCATCAAAGGGCACCAAACTGTTTTCAAAAGAATCACCAAGTTCTCTTAATCTTGCTATATATTGTAAAAATTCTCATTTCAAGAGGGATCGACCCTCTTAGCCTTAAGGTAAAACTCTACCCAAAACCTCTAGGGCTTGTAAGGCAGAGCTCTGCCAGATTTTACCTTTAATTAGGACTTAGCATTTTTTACCTCTATCTAGAATTGCACTTTAAAGTATATGTCTATTTTCTTCTTTTGTGTTAAGTCATTTTCTTTCATGATTTTCATAGACTAATTACAACATGTCCAGTGTATTGTGAATCTCCTTTCTATAGGTCTGTCAGAAGTGTCTACAGGAAGAATATAGGTTCGTATGAATAGGTTGTCAAAGTGTGTCTCAGAACACCTTTGCTAGTTCCTTCCTCCCTGTATCTCTACAAAACCATGAATCACTGAAATAGAAGATTTTCCCATGTTAGATGAAGTTTATGGGTGTTTCTTCTTGGTTAAAAGTGTATGTCCAGGCTAGGTGGGTCAACTTTTTTAGTGTATCACCTTTTCATTCCTTTAGACTTAGGTTCTATTTTTAGCATCTCTCTCCATTTTCATCCCCCACTTTTTTTCATTTTATTTGTTAGTAGTAGGAGAAACCATGGCCTAAAAGATACATCAGAGGGAGCTAGCCCTCATCTAGAGACTCTCCCCTCCAGCTTCATCAGTTCCACAGGTGAGAGGGGAGTTTCCATTGTTGCGTGTGGAAAGGCAGGAGCTCGGCCTCCTGCCCCAGGTGCAATCCACTGCATCAACAATTAATATTAATGTGTTTTAAGCATTAATGTTTTAATTTATGTCAAAGGTAAATTTATTTTACTTTATGTCCCATAAGTGATCTTGTGAAGATACATGTTTTTTTTGAAACCTAGTCTTGTCTTGGTAAAGGAATGCATAGTGAAGAATGGTGGAGTAATTGAGTTTAGTATTGTAAGAAGATGTGTGGTATTATTTGAGCATGTAATGAGGTTTTTTTTCATAATAATGATTCTTAGAGTTCATTTATAGTGGTATGAAGATGTCAAAGTGATTTGGTGCTTAGTAGGTTTATGTGAATGGACTTGTTCTTTAGCATGGATATGGCATGATGAGGTATCATGATTAGTTTTGGAGGCTTGTGTAATCATGGTGTAAGCATGTATGACATGGGTATGAGGTTTTGTGATCTTTTAAATAGGTTTCAAAGTATATTCAAGGTCTAAAGTGTGACTAAAAATTTAAGAAATAATGTGCAAAGAGACCTAGTGTGGCCTAATTAGGGGTCAAAGTCAATTTTTAAGATGATAAATCTCATTTGAGTTTTTAAATAGGTTTAATAGTTTTTTAAATATTTCTCATGAATTTTTAGTTTTTGAGTTGAGGGGAAAAGCATGAAGATGAGTTTGAAGGTCTCATGTGTGTGAAAAATGAAGAGATGAAGACATGAGAAGGAAATTTTGATGTTGGTTGACATGTGTGACTATTTAATGGGAAGATAATATATTTTTAAGATATGTAAAATGGTCCTAGTAATTCCTTCCAAGAATTAATAGTTGGTTTTAGGGATAGAGATGTATGAATAAATGTTAAGAATGGAAACTAGTCTAAAATCCTCTAAAACCCCTCATAATGACATGTTATTGAAGAAATTATTCAAATTTTATTATAATGGTCTTATATTCCTAGGTAAGTTTTTTAATTATATATATTTTCAATCATCTCTTGGTGGTATTGGTTTGTTAGGACAATGAGTGGAACCTACATGAAAATGCTTGTTTATGAAGAAGTTGATATAGAAGACAAAAGTTGTATCAGACCAAGTATGAAAATGGATGAATGGATAACATAGTGACTAATTATTTATTTCCATTAATTTATCTAGGCAATTTTTATCCTCTGTTTCAACTATTTTGGTCACTCAAGTTGACTTATCTCTAACTGGGCTAATGGTGAAACCAGTGAGAAAATCTAATCAGAGTGAGAATGAGTTTAGGGATATGTTGTAGTGGATTAGGAATGGATAGAATTATTGAGTTTTTTAAATACATATACCTCATGTACATATTTTTTATATTATTTTAAATTCATTAAATTTTTTTAAAATGTTGTTCATAAGATGTCATGTCTAGTGAAGAGATGATAGTGAAGGAGTAAGGTTCAGAGTTCGATCTATATGTAACACATTTTACATTAGAACTCTATAAATTTATGATTTGATTTGTTATAAATATTTATAGGGATAATAATCATTCATTATTACCTCTTTGTTGTGTATACATAGGTGTTGGAATACATGTTCACCATCACTAGTTCACAAGGTAGAATGACTATTCTATGTAAGTGAGAATGATGAGTTGGAGGATATTTACACCTAGATTATGCATAGAATTAATATTATATTTATTTTTAGTATATAAAATATATTTAAATTATTTATTTAGGCTTTATAGTATATTTAATTAGTTGAGATATGGAATCTAAAATGGCTTATATGGCTATGTAAGAACTGTGAAATATAGGCCTAAGAAATTAGTTTTTAAGACTAGTTATTGACACGATAACCAATGATATACCTATTATATTATTTTATATAGATAAAATATTAAATATTAATGTGAATTATAAGTCATTTAAACTCCCTTATAAGTGATAAAGACAACATTATTCATCACTATGTTTTTGGAGTTACAGGTAGTTTTCTATATGTAAGTGAATTTTATGTTCTTGTCTCATATTGACTAGTTTGGAAGTATAAAAAGAATATGTTGATGTTTAATAAATTACATAGGATATTATACATTAATTTTTAGTGTTGGAAAGTGTCTTTACAATTTTTAATGTTTAAATATTCTTGACTATGTTTTGGAGCTTTATGGCGGAGCAAAGTGAGCCTTTTTTAAAAGTGTTTCTAAATAATTTGAGATTAGGTGATGGTTTCGAAAGGATTTAATTATGACCTTGAGGTAATAATTTTTTTGTCCAAATTTTTATTTTTCCTTAAAAGTGTTTATACAATGTGTTTGATTTGTATCTTTGTAGATAATGTTTTTGGGATAATTAGGCCTAATAGGTCCTTAAGGCCCAATAGAACTTTTATGAGGTAATAAAAGGATGTGAAAATTATTGAGCATGGAGGAGGTCATTTAATATTTATAATGAAATATTTTAAATTTTTTAGTATTTTTTCTATTTAGGCCATAATGGTTCAAGGTGTAATGTGTTGTTTAAGATAGACCTAATGCATTAGGTCACTTAGTAGGCTTAAGAAGTGAAAGTGGTCTAAGTGAGCTTGGATGACCTAAAAATTATCCTAATATTTTGTTTAACATGTGTTTTTTTACCTATTTAAATAATTATCCAAGTATGGATATATTTTTTGCCAACCAAGGTGGGTGAAGTAAGAGTCTTATATTTATACAAGACATTATAGTCCTATTTGGGCTAGTTAAGAGATAAGAGTGTAAGCAAATAGAAGAACACATTGAGGAAAATAAGGAGGTTTAGTAGAATATTATAAGGGAGTAAAGGATATATCATAAACATACATTATAATTTATGATAATTATGAGTAAGTTCATATGACCTAATAAGCCTTGTAAGAGGCATGTTTGAGATAAGAAGCCTATAGGCTATTTTGAGAGGGGTAAATGGTCGAGAAGAGTTTAATGAGTTGATTACCTATTGAGATGCACCAAAGATTTTTTCCTCATATATTATTGTGAGTATTTTTAGATAGAGAAGATATGGAGATGAATAAGAGGTCATAATTTGTTACTTGAGCAACAAAGTGTCTTTAGGTGATCAAGTTATTCTTGGCTAAGTTGGTGCCTTATCAAGAAAGATTAAGATATTATTTGCAAGATTTTATGAGTTTTATTGGAGTGGTTGAGTTAGTGGTGAGTCAATTAGTGGATCTTTTCCTCTTTTCATGTTGGAACTTGCTAAAGGACTAATTGAGTTGGCAATTGACTAGTGAGGGGTTGGTACCTCATTAAATGTTGAGTCATTAATTATAAGACAATATTCCAAGTGGTTTTAGTATTTTTTATCCTCCATGATGGTTTCCCACATATTTTTTGTGTTCATGTGTTATTTTTTTGCTTCATGCTCATATGAATGGTTAATTATGCATTGTTATATCTCTTGATTAGTTTAAATGTTTAATGAATGGTAAGTGGAATTGAAAGAAAATATTGTACATTGACTCACCCCACTCTTAGTGGTTGTGCTTCCAACATGTTTCATGTGTATTATGTCCTATTGTGTGTCTTGAATAGTATGTTTATATTGATAATATATTAAAATATTCATATAGGCCTATATGCTTCATTGAGTATTCTCAGTAATAAGACTCATAGACTACCTATGAATTGGCTCTAAAAACTACCTATAGTAATTTGAATTAAATTATATATAGCTTATATATTATTCCAAGGATGCCAATTATATGTCTATATGGGTGTCATGAGGTTTCGTGTTACTATTATGACCTTAGAAAGGTCTACAACCTCATCCTCTCAATGCAAGCAAGGAAAGTCTTCATACTGGGTTGGTTTGGTTGATTAAAACCTATCTTAGAAACCTAAAAGTATATTTAATATATGATTAATTGACATTATAACTCTATCCAAGCCTATAAATTCTCTTCAATTAGTTGAGAAACTCAAACCCATTCAAATACCAAGCAAATAAATTAAAATAGGTAGTTTTAGACCTCTTTTTTATGTCTTTCCTTACATATATGCCAAAATATCAACCTAATATGTGACCAAAAGGTTAAAATACATCATAAAGGTGTTTTAAATTAATTTAATTTAAATTGGAGTCAATATGGATACATACATAGTCATCAAGTTCTTTGAGGGCACAAAAGGCAATTTTAGGTCTCCAATATTCTTAATGATTATTCATAGATTATAGGCCATTAATGGATTTAAAAACGACATAAAATTAGAGTGAATAGAAATTATAAACATACCATAATGTGATTTTTTCCCATTCATCTACTCAATCAACTTATCATATGAGAAAGTTTACCCTCTTCTGATTACAGGGCTATAGGTGCCTATTCGAGATGTCTTTCTTGAGCAAAAATTCATTTTTCATGATTTTTTTCTGTTTTAAATGATTATTTTGGGTTTTATAAATTAATATTGACATTTAAATATTGTTTTACATATCCCATAACCCCCCTAATGTCCTTGATCCTTGATTTATCTATGGATGGGGTTTCTTGATAGTTTAGGGGTTTTATCCTTAATTGTTTTATTTTTATGTTTTATCTTCATTACAAAGAATATAATCACTATATTAAATTTTTATATGTCCTTAATACTCAAAATGATTCTTAAAACTTAAATTTAAATTCAAAATGCACTATCTCTTTCATATTCCTATGTGGATGCTTGTAGCTATTTATTCCAAGCTTAAAACCCATTGCAAACCTCTGTTTGAATTTAACTCCCTTGCCTCTTATGAAATTGAAGTATATTGGGGAAAATTTTGAGTATATTTTAACATTTTTAATACTTTTCCAAAGGAAAAATCATATATAATTTCTCAATAACCTTTTAACTATGCTTGTAGACTTGACACAATCTACTTGTGTATGCATACATTAGCTATCTTATTTACATTTTTTATTTTTACATGCTTGGAGTATGGTTGATGTTATATATATTATGATAATAATCCAAATATTTTATTATATACTTCATTTTCTAATGCAGATCTAGCACTTGTTTTCTCATACTTGAGACCCTATTCAAGAACACTATATCAATGGGCTACCACCGACAATTCCCTATTAAAGAAGATCATGGGGTTTTCCAAATTTTTTGGTGATATTATAGTGTCCCATTAATTTTATTATTATTTTTTAAATCTATATTTAATAATGGGTTATTCTCCAAAACACTAAAAGTGCTTGTCCATAAGACTATATTTCTTTCATTTGAGGCATGTGGGTTGAACCAACACTATAAGACCACTCTGGAGATGAATATAAGCCTATGAGAACATGGAAATATAATATAATAAATTAATATCACGTACCATACCATTTTAATAATCAAAAAAACTTCTCAACAACATCAAAAAACTCTAAAACTTGCACTTTCTCAACATTTGAAGACATGTACCTTCTCATTGTTACTTATTCATGCATTGAATTCTTTATTCAAATAGGTTTAGGATGGGTAATTATATTTTTTTATGGTATTATACATTTTTAAAACTCTAATTTAAATGACCTTCATGCTTGGAATACTTAAAAATCCCAAATAACCCAGTGTGTCATGTCTGAACTAGCAAAATAATGAAATTTCTTGCTAGTAAAACCATCACCACTAGGAGTTTGTGTTAAGTTTGATTTTTAAAATACCTTAATACCTATATTATATTATTTTCAACCTTTACCTTTAAATCTTCAAACATATAAATGTTATTTCAATAAAAAAAATCCATGAGACTGGGGTTTAGGAGGGTTTAGGAGGTAGTTAACTTGTTAACAATGGTTCATAAATTTCATCCTCCTAATACTAAAAATATTGACATGGATTTTAATTCAATATGGATGGTAAAAATCCCCTAATGTAATTTTATCTAATACATATCCCCCTTTATTATCCAACCTCATGAAAATGAGTCTCGTCACTCTACTGATGATTGAATGGAGATATTGAATGGATTTTTACCTTATTTGGACATGTGAACTCTACTTGAGCATGGTTTTGATCTTAGTGAAGCTAGAGGATGTTTTAGAGAGCTTATAATACCATTCTTAGTTTAAAACCCTTGTAATTAAGTCTTATGATCAAGATTAATACTATATATTTACTTTCGGACCTATCTTCATCAAGAAACCTTTATTATTCTACATAAATACCCTATTAATGTTATGATCTAGATGTTAATGGAGTTCCTCTTAGATTTTATGGTAATGGTGTAACATAAAAATTATATCTATCTCATTTTCCTACCATTTATTACATCATACTATGTTTGGATGTTAGATAATTGAATAAAATAGTTTTCAAATTGAATGTATGTTATAAAATAAGCATTTTGACACCTTGACCAAGTGTACAGGCATAATGAAGTATAATATGACCTTAATAAAGTGTCACATGACCACAATTGACCCCTTTTACCTCTATGCATGGTAATAAATCCTCACATTTGATGTTATTCAAGGCAGTTACATTACAACACTGTAATAAGCAATATAAAAAAATAAATGAAACCTTAATATTTCCAGAAATACTTAAACTTTCCAAAGGGATTACAAATACAAATTTTGATATTTCATTAGCTTTGATTTTAGGCCTTCTTATTCACTTTGGATCACCATGTTATCTTGAGATATCACCACCTCATTATTTCCACCATGGATCAGATATACTTTAATTTTTTTCAAAAAAACCTTAACATTTTGAAAGTCAACTTAAACTTTGCTAGACTACTTGTAAAAAACTTCGTGAGTGACTATTTTATAGGACTAATTAGACAAGTCACATATCATAGACCTTATCATCCTAATAGGACCATTCTTATACCTTGATACAACATAAAACACCAAACCATGACACAAAAACATTCCTATCAACAAGATCATATACATTGTTAGATCACTCAGTTACCTATTTTGGATAGACCTTAGTTAAGGGTGGTTGATTAGCTAACAATTATTTATCATCATTTAAATATTATGTGTAGATTTAATTTCACTTACATATATGTGTACTCCTTATTTGATATATTTTGAATATTAAATATTCAAAATTATTATTTTGCCAATTTCAATGTAAAAAAAATTATTACTTCATGTGTTGTTGTAGGGTTTTCTAAATTTGAGTTCCCTAAAAAGTTGATGTATCATTTCAAATATAAATTATGTTATACACACTGAAGATAAATTCTTTCTACTTTACTCTATAAATTTCATTACCATAATAAATTAGTGGGGGGGGGTGGTGGTGGTGGTGTAGTCACATAAATTTGGTCACAAGTACTTGACAATGCTAATTATTGGTACATTCTAAACCATATGATGTGCACATAGTACATGAATCCTATTAATCATTCCTCTAAGCCATTTATCCATATATAGGCTTGATCATCTATTTTTCATTACCACTAAATATAAATCTCAAGGTTAAATGTTTAATATACTTATAATCACCCTCATATGAGTTATAATTTAAGACAAGTGTCCCTAATATTTTGGGACAAGTCTACCTTGGTAGATAAGATTACTCCACTGAGGCCTACTAGGTCTGACACCAAATAATAGCTAGTTTCCAAAATTCAAAAAAAAAATTAGGTCTTCTCTCATTTATCATAAAGGTGGATAAAGTAAATTCCCAAAATGTTCACCTATAAATACACATCAAAGGTCATTCATTATCCCTCGCTTGGTATTCACTTGTTTCAAGCTTACACACTATTGCACATTCATAAAATGTGTCATATGCTTTCATAATTCAATATCATTAAAAAGTAGTATCCATAATACAAGTCAAGATCATTACAAATAAAGTCAATATTTATCATAATCAAGTATCAAATCCATATTTATGGTTTAATACATAGTATAGGATCACAATTTCACAACAATCTAGGTGGGAAAACTACATGGGATTGATTTACCTCCTTAGAGTATTAGATGTATAGGAAACATTTAATCATTAAAGAGGTGATTGAAGTCAAATTATCCCATTACACTCCCATTTTTATGTAGGTTTTCAACCTACCAAAGTGACACAAGGATTTTTAAAAAAAAGTAAGACAAACAGTAAAATCTAAGTTTCATAATTTAAATAGAGATATCTTAAATTACTTACCACACGCATGTGTATAAGGAATAATAATAATTATTTTTATGAAATCAACTAGAATAATTCCAAGTTCAATAGATACAATATGCCTATGCTCTTGTCCTATTTTTATTATCCTATCTACAAGTATGTTTTGATCTTGATGTTAATTTTTCATTTTTAGAATCATGCTTTCTTTGTCTTTCCCTATTAATTACCTATCACATTCAATTGGGATAAATACATAGTAAATACAATACCACTTAAAATACACCTATCTAGGATTAGTTTTATATATTTTTATAATTTTGAGCATGCATAGTCATCTATTTTACTAATTTCTTATTTCAAACATTCATAAGAGTCAACATAAATATGTGTTTGAGCTAAGTTTTTTCTTCCTAGTGTTTTCCAAAAATATCTAATATTTATATTTAGAAACTATCCAAATCATAATTATTGATTACTATACATTTTAGCATTATGATATATTATAGTTTTATACCTATAATTATAAAACATTCTTTTTATCAAAAATATGATAAAACACAATAATAAAATCATATCTATCTACTAAGGAAATAAAATGATAGAGAATAAGGGAAAATATACTTACCTTATATTGATTTAGCACATCAATCTAACATCAAATCTAGTGTAACTTTTCAAGAGATGATGTATGTGAAGTCCTAAAATTTAAATAATTAATAGTTAAATGTACCTAGTTGGGAACTATGAATACTATGTCACACCTCCTTGGTTAAAATCCTACTATTTCACTTCAAAGACCTTAAGCAAGACTTAATTTCCATAAGAATAAAAATTTATCACTTAAATCATATTTTTACCTTAATTGAGGTAAAAAAGTGAGTAAAAATAGAGTAGATGTGTTTTTAATGATAATTATAACCCCTAAATATATGGTTTGAAACCTATAAATCACCTAAAAATTGAATCCCATTGTATTAGCTATGTTGATATAATAGAATTGTATTCACCAACCCATTACTATATTTTAAATCCTAATACGTTATATAAGACACATGAAAAGTCATAATTATATAGGGTAGGATAGTATAGTACATAGATAAACAAGTAATTAAAAAACTATATTAGTTAGGCTCATATGGTAGGAATATAGGTAAGGCTACATATTAATAGAAATGATATGGACAAGGAAGTTAAAAATAAACTCATATGAGGCTAGACTGACATTAGTGATTACATGAAATAATAATATGCAAACATCTCTCACAAGTATCATGATCCAACCCCAACTTTTAATGGTGCACTCTTTAGGATGTGCACTCAAAAAATATTGTTGTGCTGATGAGCTTTGTAAGATAAATCATAAATAAAGTGATAAATATTAAAATTATCAGATGTATAGAAGGGTGATATTTAATATCAATGATATTAAATTGGGTTTCACAAAATTATAGATATGTAGACATATATGCTAAAGTGTCCAATATAGTCCAATATGCATGCACAAGTCATGAATTTCAAAATATATGTCAAAATTAAAATTTTCAAGCTTCTAATGCCAAATATATGTGTATACAATATTATAATAATTGTATTTTATTTTTAATATCAA
Organism: Torreya grandis; assembly: GCA_037957365.1. Taxonomy (NCBI): domain Eukaryota; kingdom Viridiplantae; phylum Streptophyta; class Pinopsida; order Cupressales; family Taxaceae; genus Torreya; species Torreya grandis. The sequence goes on from JARHVA010003710.1 coordinate 1,097,352, forward strand.
TACCATGGGATTTATCTAATAAATATATAACTATATCAACTATGTTGATTCAATTGGTTTTATCATAAACCTTAAGTAACACTTTTATAAATAGTTTTTTTTAGTTCTATAAGAAAATCTTGATATATTTTTTTGTATAATCCAAATGGTTTTTTATAAGGGATGATTAATTTGAGGTACATAACCTTATATTTGCACACTTTATTCTTCATAACTGGAATAGAAGTGAGGATCAAGATCATAATAAAGGTGTATAATGTTAACATCATGATTTAAAGCATGAATTTTAATGAGGTTTTGTTGATAATGACACATGTCCAATTATCTCTCTTGAGATTGGGAAACAATATAATCCTTAACATAAAACAATGAAATAGGGAATGATTTTTATGGGTTGTGAGTATTTTATTTGGAAATATCCTTGGAGTATACACCACTTTTAATAGAAACTTGAGGAGATGGTAATAATTATTCTTGGAAAATCTTATCCACCCCATGGTAATTACATTCATAAAATTATTTTTCATATGGATCTTCAAAATAATTTCAATGAGGTGGATTTATTTATCATTATCAATCAAGATAAGGAATCTATATCTTGATAAAATATATGGAGGAAGCAATTTTAAATATATAGTAGTAGTTTATTTGTATTATAATTTTTTGAGGCCTATTGGGTTTTTTATCATTGAATTCAATAAGTATGATAGGCATGTCATTATTAATGCTGAAAAAAACAAAAAAAAATAGTGTTATTAATATTAATGGTACTAGTAATGAAAAAATGTGTTTTAGGATTTGGTAATTTGTGATCCCCTAGTTTGGCATCATCTTTACATTTATAACTAATTCCATCAGGAATAAATTTATACATTAGTTTCTATAGAAATATATTAATCTCATAACATGAGTCCAATGATCACCTAAAAGTATATTATAATAAGTGAAATATCAAGAATTATAAGCTTGGTGTGAATATATTTTTGTTTTATAGTGATAAAAATACAAATCCACCCTTATAAAATCCATGGCAAGTAAGTCTTATTTTCTTAAGATATTTCTTTGATTATAATAGTTATTTAACTAACCACAAGGATTGGTTCTTGAACATTCATCCAAAAATACTTTCCTTACTTTAATATAATTAATCATGATAGGAAATAAATAGAGGTGAGTCATCAGCTTGGAAAATGACTTTTTATTTGATCATATAATTCTCAAGAAACTATATAGAAATTTTTATATCTGGTTAAGGATGAGTTATAATTTTAATGGTTGTATTTTGATAAGATTTGTACCTTATAGAATTGATTATATGTTTTGTTTTCATATTTTTAAGGTATTTATTATGTATCTTGAAATTTTTAAATGGTAATTTTCTTAGGATAGGTTGATGTTCTCATTAGTTCCATTACAAGAATCTTGTAAGGCATAAAGTTAAGATCTAGTAAATTCCATTTATTTGGTTTTCGATAAGAGCCATTATAATACATTGGTTTAAAGTAGGGTTTATTATAAAATATTTGGTGATTAGAGGAGGTTGATAATTAGAATCCAACTTTGTTGATGATTCAAATCATTTGATGGTTATTTATAATTTTCATTATAAGTTATATTTTTAAAAATGATTTCTTATTGAGAATGATTTTTAGGCTTGGTTAAAATATCTTTAAGAGTGTGCTTACATCGATAGTTAAATTTTTTTATGCTAACATATTGAGAATTTATGTAGTATTGGTAATAATTTGGATCAAGAACACTAAAAATATTTTCATGGGAATGGTATTTAGATTATAATATTGTTGAGATTTTTTAAGACATTTAATATGTTGAGAGTGATTGGATTTATTAGATTGGTTAGATTGAGATTTATAATATTTAATATATTCCTTATAACACTCTTTAAAGAGAATTTAATAAGTGAAGTTTTCACCTAGCATGAATTCATTAAAAATATTATTAATTTCGTGAAAACATTCATGAGAATGGCCAAATATAATATGGATCCAAAAAAACTTGTCAATATTATACCATGGTAGAAAAGGATTGGATTAGTCAAAACTAAATTTCCTAAAAGGCATCATGATTCTCATGAGATATTAAAGACTCAAAGGAGGGTGGTTATGGTTAAAATTGGTTTAATGATTTTAATTTTTTTATGTAGATACTCCTAGCTTTGATTTGGTAGGTGTATTTTGTGATTTTTTGTATTGATTTAATTAGTTCATGTCTGTAAATATTTCATACTAACAATTTGAGAAGGTTCAAACTAGTTTAGAAGGTAATCTTGTATTTTCTATTTTATAAATCATTATTATAATATCTTAAGAGAGAATTATCTTAATTTTTATTTAATTGAGATGTTTAAATAAGTAATTAAGAGTTTTAAATATTTTAATCACTCATGTCATGATTAAATTTATGGGTCAAATATTTCCATCACTTGATGAAATCATGGGTGGATTCTTCAAGTAATTTCTTGGCAATGGCAAATTTGTCAAGGTTTAATTAATGAATGTCATGATATATAAATTATTTGATTAAATAATTAAATGTCTTATTATTTTATAATTGAATGTGTTAGAAGTTTATTAGTTTATTCTAATGCATCTCCAATGAGTTTTTAGACTATAATATTGATAGCCACATAAGTTTTGGTTTGAGTCTATTATTTATTAAGATTACCAAATGCTCTAAAGTGAAGGGTAGGAATAATAATACCATAATATGTTGTGTTTGAAGAGGCGTGGAAATAATACATGGACTAGAAGTTCATTTTAGAGAGTTTGAAGCATTTTGTTTTGAATATGTGGTTGGGAAATAAGATTCGCATCATCATCTATAAGAGGAAGAGGTGAGAAATGTTGATTAGGTTGATTCATGTAGACACATTTATGGTATTAGACACTTGAAAATGTCAATATTGACCAATATTTACTTTACATGACTTTTTCGTACACATATGGCTCTTTCACACACTTATTTCCTATCCATTTGTATTTTATGGGCTTGGAATTCCATATGTACTATCATTAACCTATAAAAATTCCCTATTATGTGCCTAATATAATTATTATTATCATAATTAATTATTTAGTGATTATTAGGTAAATATTCATACTTTTTGGATGCCTTTATTCATACTTGAATGGTTATGTATTTCAAAATCCATCCACCTATCTGGAATTTATATGTGTTTTTTACAAGTGTCATTTTCTAGATTCAAATCATTATTATGGACCGAATAATTAATTTTGCATATGGGTGGTGTCAAAATTTACCTAAATATTCATATATTTATACAAAATATGTATAATCCATTTATTATCCATAAATTATTAACAAATCATCTATTACTTATAGAAAAAAATTAAACATTAAGATTAACTACCTTAAAACTCTCAAATTAAAATAAGAAGTAGGATTTAGCCAAGTTTGAAGCACCTAAGCCAAGTTATTTTCTCCCATTTTCAAGTGTTTAAATACATATTATAGGTATCATTCATACTAAAGGATCATTATGGCCCACATACACCTAACTAGGAAAAGTATATGTAGTTTTAGTCCTCTTTAGAGTATTTGAAATGTGGTAGTGACATCAATGAGTGTTGGTTTGGGTTAGCTCAACCCACTTTTTTATTTATTTTTTTATAAAAAGACTATTGTTTAAAGTGAAGGATATAAGTTTATAGAATTTTTCACATATATATATATATATATATATATATATATATATATATATATATATATATATATATATATATATATTTCATAGGATGAAAGTTTACATGTAGGCACAATGATTTGTGATGAAGCAATCAAGCCAAGATCAAAAGGATATTTGTGTTATAAATCATATGAATTTAATTTATGTAGGAATATATATACTATCATATTAATAAAATCTAGTCTAAATAGTCTGTTTCTAGAGTTTAGATACCTCAAATTTTATTTTAGTCCTTTTTACCACTTACATAAATTCTTAGTTTTGCACATACTCAAAATAAGTTAAGTACCTTAGTCCTCTTAGTTATTTCCATAAATAATAAAGCGTAATTATAAATATACTTTTGTAATTCGTATTTTATTCATTTATAAATATCTTATGAAATTTGAATATTTAAATTTTATATCTTGTTTAAATACATTAATCCAAAATAAGTTAAAACATGTTGACGAACTCAATCCTTATATTGAGAACATAAAACCATATGTTTTTCCTAAGGTATAATTTTTAAACCTAATAATATTTCTCCTCATGTGTGGTATATTTCACTTATGGATTCAATCTTATAAACCATATATTACCTTGATTAGCATAACCAAACCATGGGTTTAATTTAGGGTTTCATTCTACCTTCTAATGGTTTCAAATTTTTGTGTTAGGTTTTCAAACCTATTTTTATTTATCCTAATCATGTATGCAAATATAAAATGTTTATCTTTATTTATAATATTTCATGTGTTTCATCCTATTAGGGGTTCATCCCTTATGCTTATGGCTTTGTCATCCTACATGTTAGGCTCAAATGTGATTAAACAAAATCTATTTTCAAAACTCTCAAATATATTTTTTAGTTGCATTTATTGGATTATATATATATATGGATTTTCCAAAAATAGGGTTTTACTATTTTCAGTAAATTTAGACTCGAGTGTAAAAAACACATTTATTTTAAAAAAATCTTTATTTTATCTACTAGTATTTTATAAAAAATACCAAATTTTCTTACATATTTTTTAGGGGATTGATTTTTTTATTTGGCCTTTATCAACAACTTTAGGGTTTTATACTTTTTTATTTATTGCAAATTTATGTGTTAATGTTTTATTTTCTATCTAGTTTCTAATCTCCTCTTCATATATGTTAGACATTATCTTGAGTTAGAATTTATGGTTGGGTTACTTACTATCTTAGAGTTTTGTCACTTCAAAATTATTTAGAATCTTAAAATATCTAATTTTCATCACCCTGTTGATTTATTATTATATACCAATTATATGCCTTATTTTTATATTAATGAATGGACCAATGATCATGTTTTTACTGAAGGTAAAAGAAGGTTTTATAGGGACCCTACCCATACAAAAGAACCAAAAACATGGACAAAAACATAAAATAAAGGATTAACAAACATAGTAATTAAAGACAAGTCCACACAAAAGAAACAACATAAACACAATAGAAAAACAGCTGACACACAAACTTCATCACAAAGTAGAGAGAATTAGCTATGGGTTTTCTTACATTACTCATATGCTATGAACCACTCCACAATCATTATATAAAAATTCTTATCCAATACACCTACCAGATTATCTTTATCATTCATATTAGTGACCCCTTTAAGCTTCTTCTTATGCCTAGTACCATCCTCATTGTGTTTTCCATTATTAAAAAATATAGACAAATCTTCCATACATTACATTGAATTATTAACCGTAAACTTTATAAAATTTAAAATAATATTGGGATTATCCTTTATTTCTATATTATCCATTTACAACATATTAATTCTATCAATAAGAATATCAATTTGAGTATCCATTTTTTCTTCTCCCTTGTGCAAAAAAACCCATCCATCTTACTGAAATTATTAATGTCCTATTTTAGTTGAATGTGATCCTTCATAAACCATTGAAGTAAATATCTATATAGGTTCACCTAGTCCTCTATTTGTTCCAATCTAATTTTATTCTTGGCCATATATTTCATAGAATTAAAATCAATGTTGGGTTGAACATTAGATTGAAGATCACTAGTCTTTACATCAACATTTTCATCAATACCCATGCTACTTGTCACATCCTATTTTTCACCTTCCCCAATGAAATGAAAATGAGTCTTGATGGAATTATCATATTCCTTGATGGTATGGTTTTCACTCTCCTCTAGATCAATCATTGAATGTGGGTCCCAAAATTATTGATTATTAAATGTGTGTTCTTCCCTATAGTCAACTGTGTTGTGAGGCAAAATCAATGCCTCAACTTTCTTAGGTTTAGGCTTAAAACTACTTCTCAGAATTTGTTTAAGAGGCCCAATACGAGATACATTCATATGACTCTTCTTAGTGATGTAATAATGAGGAATGGGGTTTTGGGCCTGAAAAAAATTGTATATAAGAAAAATGATCCCTTGATGCAATGACTCTATTTTCTTACCCAATTGAACCTCTTTAACATAATGCTCTAATTAATGAAGAATATAAAAAGGAATGATAATAGGGATATTATGATAGAAATAATTTAATAATGGAAGATTAGAGTAATGCACCACCTTACAACCTCCATCAAGGGTAACATACCTGATGACTTGCTCAGCCAATTCATCAAAAGAAGATGGAAAATCTTCCATTTTAAATCCACCTTGAAAAACTATCAGACTTTCATCACCAACCAAAAAAATTTCCCTCTCCTACTCAAGGTTATTAGTTATTATTATATATTTTTTCTCTTTTATCTTAAACCTTGTAACCTTATAGATTAGCTCCTAAGTGATTTATATCAAAATGTTATAGATGTCGACTACCCTGTGAACCCAATTCTTATCAAATTTATGTGAGAGATATGTATCATATCCATATATGTGATCAACAAAATTGGTAATACCCCGTATGTGGAATTTTTTACAAAGCTTAAGTTTCTTTTGGATATGATCAAAATTCATGGGTTATACTCTGTTCATAGCTCCTCTCGTGGTAGAACACCTATTTATAGACTTTCCCAAAGTTATGATTGAAGGACAACCAAAGTGATTCAAATCATAAATGACAATGGAATTTAAATGATTAAGGAGGTTGATGATTGAGTAATGATGGGAAATATTATACATGTTTATATTATTGAATTCCTAATTATTACTCTACATAAGGGATTTTCCCTTATCAAAGAATGACATATAGTGCCAATCTTGATCATTGATTATGCACCTTTGTAACTGGAGTTGAGATGTTACATTTGTGTTATAGGTACTATCCCTAGGGGTGAATAAGTGAGAATATATATTCCAACTTCAATTTTAGTCTTTTCAAACTCTTAATCAATTATCATAATTGTTGACCCAATTCTGCCCCTCTGGCAAAATCTCGGTCACCTTCTACACCTGCTTTACATGGCCAGTCATCTCGGGTTGCAAGGTCCACCTTCAGGGTTCAAATAGCTCCATCTCAAAGCATTGGATCATTAGCCTTGTTCTTTGGCATTCATGGTAGCATAAGGCAGAGTCTTCAAATGTTCACAAAAGAGGAGAGGAAAAATCTAGGGCGTTTAACACTAAGGCAAAAGAGGGCAGACGTTTACAAGAACAATGCAATGAGCGGCAAAATTGCCGCCCACAACACCGGCAGGTAAAATGAGATCGAAAATAGATGCAGTCAGTGGAAAATTTACCGCTCACAACACAAGCGGAGAAAAGAAAGGCCGTGAACTCGATCGATGTTGGCAAAATTTTCACGCTCGACAGATAATTTAGCCGACGTCGGCAAAACTACCGCAGTCGACAGCCAAATCAACCAACGTCAGCAAAATTGTTGCACGTAATCCATATAAATGGGAGGCAAATTTGACACCCACAACATTAGGTGGCAAAAAATCCCTACAAAACACAGGAAAAGGCCTGCCCAGCCACCGGAGGAGCAGACTAGCATGCAAAACGAGGCAGCAAGCATGGTCCCAGCAGACTTATGACATCATCTACAGTATTTTTCCTCTTCCCAATGAAAACTAAGGCTGCCACTTGCAAGCAAAAGACATTGAGAGCTCCTCTTGGCTCTTTCCATATAAATACGCAGACTTGGTCATTTTATAAAATCTATCTTCTCACACTTTTGTAAAGAGAACAGCTCTCCAAATTTTCCACCTGAATTAATAAAAGACAGTTTTTACCTCTTTCTTGGATGGATTGTGTAGAGTATGCATTGAATGTTGGTCTGTGTCCAGTCATTGTCTCTTAATGCTCTCACAGGTTCAACACCAGCAAACCTGTGATCTATAAAGTGCCACTGTCTGCTGCTATCAGGAGTAGAGTTCTATTTTGGAGGTATAGAATAGGTGAGGTCACCTACAGTGTGTATTTCTCAACACCTTGGTGAGTCCCTATTTCCTATGCTTTCCATAAGAACCTCCCTGTCATCCCAGAGACCTGGTCTTTTCTACTAAATCTAAGTGTAAGTATGTTTTGTTTGGTCCTGAGTGTGGATGTGGAAGATCAACCTTTATTTTGGTGTATCACCTCTTTTAGAGTAGGCTATTTGTTTTCATGCATTTTCTTCTCCCTTTTCATCCCCCCCAGTATATCTATATTTTTGCACTACCTAAAACAAACAAGATACATTAGAGGGAACTAGCCCATACCTAGAGACTCTCCTCTCCTGCTTCATCGTCCCATAGGCAAGAGAGGGGTTTCCATGTTGCAGGGAGAGGGCAGGAATCCATTTTCCTGCCAACTGGGTGCACTTTCTAGCGTCAATAGTTTTGGCACGCCTGGTGGGACCACAAGTTTTAATCAGTAAAGTTGTAAGGTTACTCACCAATCCTATTACAGCAAAGGAACCACCAATATAGCATCATGCGCATCAACAGTTTTAGCACGCCTGGTGGGACCACAAGTTTTAATTAGTAAAGTTGTAAGGTTACTCACCGATCCTATTACAACAAAGGAAACACCAATACAACACTGTGTGCGTCAACAATTTTGGCACGCCCAGTGGGACCCCATTTTTATCAATTTGATAATGTAGTAAAGTTTCAGGATTGATGTTGGTCCTGTTACAATAGATCATTTTGTTTTTCAGCATCTGGCGACTCTGAGTTAAATCCACTGGTTAAGTATCCTGGTGCCATCAAAAATCAATGACTTCTTGTATGTATACTTCTTTTGCTCAAAATCATGGATCTTGTTTTCCTTCATGTGAGTGTGATCAGACTTCAGATATTTATGCAATCCCCTCAAGTAGCTCTCCTAGTTTCCCTACAACTATAAGGGAGGTGGCGCTAAAATTTGAGACAGACAATGGAAATCGACAAGTTGGAAGAGCAGTTCAGATATCAGTAAGAGCTGATATATAAAGAGAAGTGCTTGTTTAGGCAAGCATAGGCCATACAATCCATGAAGGAAGAGGCACCAAAATGGAGAAATCCATCTATCCAAGGCAATTAGCCTTGCATGCCCCCTCCTGCCCTAAAGAAAACCCCTCTTTTGCACCAAATCCATTTTATCAAATTGCACTTGCTCACTCTAACTCATCAAATACAATTGCTCCCAATCTCGTGCGCCTGGCCTTCCAACACCAAATGGCATCAGAGCAACCTCCCATGGAGATCAATCTTTTCAACCCCTTAGATCAAGAATATTCCATTGAGAAAAGTACCACTAGCCAACACGTCCCTCCTCCAATGCACCAATAGTGTTTTCCTTGCATTCCTCAGCCTCCCCAAGTTTTTTAGCATGATGTGCAAATTCTAAGTTGGAAGAAGGAATGCCAAGGACCAACTCAAAGCTTCGAAGAGGATCATGCTGGTGACCTCCAAGAAAGACTCTTTCAAGAAAACCTAACCAGACAAATTGAAGATTTAGAGGCTAGGATGAAGCTTCTCCTTGAAAGAGAGTTAAAATTTCCAGACCTTGTGGAGGAGCCTCAGGACCTCATGGAAAACAAAGTTGTTACCTGTTCGTAGGGGTAGAATTTTAATTTAAAGATCCTGAATTAGGGGAAGACAGTGGAATCATGGGACAACAAAGAAATAGAAGAAGAAAAGTAAGGTTTTTCTCAGAACCTTGAAGAAGCTGAAGTTGCCCCTACCTATGATGATGTTGGCAGCCTCCAGGAAAAGCTTTTCTAAGAAGATCTGAGTAGGAGAATTATAGAGTTGGAGTCCAGAGAGAGTTTCCTTAGCTAATGTGTGGTGGATGGTTCAGACCAAATATCACATTCCATGCCTGAACACACCCCACCTACACATTTCCAAGAGAGTTATTAGGTCGTTCCTGATATTAATGAAGTGTTGATCAAGTGGAGGGAGGAGAATCATTTGATTCAAGCTCAAGGACTGCTTCCTCTTCCACATGCTTTCTCCACTTCATCCCTTCTCAAAGAAGAACCTATTTTGTAAGAGGCAGGTGAGGGGAAAAAGATCCAATCTACAGTCCTTCAGGAGGATGTCATGAGCGACAGCGAAGAAGAAATCATCATTGATGCCCCTTGTGAAGACCTTATCAGTAGTGGAGAAGACATAGGCCTTGCGTATATGTGAATTTTCTAGCAATTCGAAGAGGAACAAATGCATGGTAGGCTCTCTTCCCCTCAGTTTGATGAAATTCCTTACTGTATTGATGAGGATGACTACATTGAAGAGCCTAAGTTAGAGGAGGATTAGGAGAATATTTTTGAAAATCTAGAGAACCTGATCAATAAAGAGGAAAAGGAGAGGTCTATTTTCTAGGAGGAATGCCTTGAAGAACTGAGCTTTAAATAGGAAAGTGAAGTCTTGTGGGATGAGCAATCATTTTGTGAGTCCATTTTAAAAATTACCACATTTGCCCTTCTTCAAGAAGGCCAAGAGGAAGCAGAGGATGAGTCTGACAAAGTTTTCAGTGAGGCAAAAGGAAACAAATCAGACCATGATGCATTGCAGAAGGAATGTGCAGATCAGATAGCTCACGGTGATGAACCAACAGTAATTGATTTCTTGGTAAGGAGCACCAATATCAAAGACCAGTAGTTAATAGGCCTCTAGGGACAATCAAAATATGTATATATTGGAGGCATGTTTGATTTTGATCCCCTCAATTTCCAGCCAACTCAGGTGACAGGCAGGAAGAGTAAGTCACCAAATCTCATCCTCTTCTAGCTACTTGCCTACCACGATAAGTCTTCTCACCAGGAAGGGGACTTGAGAAACTTTCCTTTCGATCTAGGAGGGATGTGAACATTCTTGGTTAGCTGTATATAATAGTTTGCTTTCAGTTTTTTTCCCTATTTTTCCTAAGTGTAGTTTGCATAGTTAGTTGTTTTTAGCCTTGTGTGTTTCCCTTCATTTGGGGGTAAATTCTGTGTATTTGATTCTGGGATCTTCAAAGATGTTATGAACTCTCTTAGAAGTTACCATCTAACTCCGCACCCAATGGATATGTAAGGCAACTGGGTTCTAAGCATAGCAGGCACGCTTACCCTGTGAGTCACTAATTTGTTGACCCAATTTTTCCCCTCTGGCAAAATCTTAGTCACCTTCTACACCTGCTTTGCATGGCCAGTCATCTCGAGTTACAAGGTCCACCTTCGGGGTTCAAACAGCTCCATCTCAAAGCATTAGCTCATTGGCCTCATTCGTTGGCATTCACAGTAGCATAAGGTAGAGTCTTCAAACATTCACAAAAGAGGAGAGGAAAAAATCAGAGCATTTAACACTAAGGCAAAAGAAGGTAGACATTTACAAGAATAATGCAGCGGGTGGTAAAATCACTGCCCACAACACCAGAAGGTAAAATGAGACTACAAATAGATGCAGTCAGTGGCAAATTTGCCGCTCACAACACAAGCAAAGAAAAGAAAGGCTGTGAACTCGGTTGACGTTGGCAAAACTACCGTGCTCGATAGATAATTCAAATGACATTGACAAAATTGCCATGGTCAGCAGCCAAATCGGCTGATGTCGGCAAAATTGCCACATGTAGTCCACAATAATGGGTGGCAAATTTGCCACCCACAACATCAGATGGCAAAAAAGCCCTACAAAACACAGGAAAAGGCCCACCCAGTCACTAGAAGAGTAGACCAGCATGCAAAACGAGGCAGCAAGCATGGTCCCAACAGACTTATGACATCATCTATAGTATTTTCCCTCTTCCCAATGGAGACTAAGGCTGCCACTTGCAATCAAAAGCCAATGAGAGCTCCTCTTGGCTCTTTCCATATATATACGTAGACTTGGTCATTTTATAAAATCTATCTTCTCACACTTTTATAAAGAGCACAGCTCTCCAAATTTTCCACTTGAATCAATAAAGATAGTTTTTACCTCTTTCTTGGATGGATTGTGTAGAGTATGCATTGAATGTTGGTCTGTGTCTAGTCATTGTCTCTTAATGCTCTCATAGGTTCAAGACCAGCAAACCTGTGATCTACAAAGTGCCACTATTTGCTGCTATCAGGAGTAGAGTTCTATTTTGGAGGTATAGAATAGGTGAGGTCACCTACAGTGTGTATTTCTCAGCACCTTGGTGAGTTCCTATTTCATGTGCTTTGCATAATAACCTCCCTATCATCCCAGAGACCTGGTTTTTTCTGCCAAATTTGAGTGTATGTATGTTTTGTTTGGTCCTAAGTGTGGATGTGGAAGATCAACCTTTATTTTGGTGTATCACCTCTTTTAGAGTAGGCTATTTGTTTTCATGCATTTTCTTCTCCCTTTTCATCCCCCCCAGTATATCTATATATCTATATTTTTACACTACCTAAAACAAACAAAGAGGGAACTAGCCCATACCTAAAGACTCTCCTCTCCTGCTTCGCCGTCCCATAGGTGAGAGAGGGGTTTCCATGTTGTGGGGAGAGGGTAGGAATCCATTTTCCTACCAATTGGGTGCACTTTCCATCATCAACAATAATTATTCATGAAGCATACACATCATTCATAGCAATGAACAAGAAAGACAATTCAAGATCAAGAACATTAAACATGACATATGTGGGAAACCCTCTTGGGGGAGAAATCCCACTAGAACCTATAATTGGAATAATATCCTATAATGAAAATAACCAATTTAGACCAACTACAACTGATCAAGGAGATACAATCCTTTATTTAGTGAGACTCCAATCCCATAAGGTGATACAACACCTATCTACATGAGCTACCATAATACCTAGACATTTAACAAGTTTCATCTTACAAGGAGGTTTAAACCCCTAGATTTTGAGCTACCATAATAACACCTCTAAACACCTCCACCTTTAAAATTATGTCTTCAACACCTAATGATGGACCTTTTATTATCACTCTTCACCTTTGCTCACACTTAATTTACAATATCACTATTATGACAATAGAATTATGACCTACAAGTCATACATATAGTCCTTAATCTATTTTGATCTTAAACTCATCCATTAGTCACCAACCCTTTCCTTTTTTTCACAACACTATGCTCTTAAATTAAAATTCCACACAAGTCACACTCACAAGTCTAGAAACCATCACATTTAGTTTGACTATTTATAGAGCAATCATGATCATCACCATCTTGGTCAGCCAATAGACATGACTTAACCCTTAATACATATATCTCATTGAGAAAAAATTAATTACCATCCATATAGGTTGGACATAGCACTCATGGGTCACTCTTAAGTAGTTACACATTTTAATTAGGCCCTTGTATCTCTTATAGGTCTCATGGAGACTTAAACACCCATTTAGCACATCATTGAGCAAAACAAGAACATAGGACCACTTCTATATGCATAGTCCACTCTACATGACCCTTTATCATTATCAAATGTTTATATTCATCATTTCACTCTTTTTTCAATCTCAATAAATTCAAACATTATCCTTGTTCATATGGACACCATGAATGAACACACAGTCAAATGTTTAAGCATTGTTCATACTCAAAATAGATTGATCACACCTCCAAAATCCATACAAATAATATTCATGGATTCTAAAACATCCTCTAATCAATATTTCATCTTTAAAAATTGATAAACCAAAAAACACATCTCAAATACCCTTCTTGGGTTACTTGAAGAACATGGATGAACACATAATCAACTTTAAACCTCAATATCTTTGATTGTGCACACTTTCAGATCTTTAAATTTATATTTCTAGATGTGCCTTAGAGTCTTATACATCTATTATTTTTACACCATGATAAAATTTAGAATAGATTGTAAATTATGGATCATAAACCAAACACTTGTATTTCCTTTGTTAAATTCAATTATTTGAATTCAAACAGTCACAATTAAAATTTGGTCACTCAAAATGCATCTCATGCCCTCATAGATTAGATTAATCACACACCATTGATCTTGTTCAAACATTAATTCATAGTGCACCACTAACCAAACATTGAACTTCAAACACTTAGCCTCATCTCATGCAATCTTACAATCTTGATCACACATGCTTTATCGATCTCTTCAATATTTTCCTTACTTTAACAATGCTAGACAACTACTACATTGACCTCTTGAATTAAATATGCACCATTGATTTAGATTAGTATGAACACTTGATCACCAGTAGACACCTTCAAATCATGTTACTTAATATGAACCATTTGATCAATCTTTTATGATCACATGAGAATTATTGGATCTTCATTTGGTTTTGATCTTTAACATCATGCAAAATAGACTATGGGGACCATTGCTATCTACCTAAAATGCCAAATTTTGGACCTGAATAGCTTTTATTATGATTAGATGCATGATCTAAAATTTGGACCATATGATCTTGCATAGGAGAATCCAACCATGTATCAAACTATTTCTGAAACATTCACACTTGTGAAATATAAATCATTTAATTTTCTCATTTATATTTCTTCTACCATAGAGCTAACTATGTCAAAAACTATCTTAGAAGGCTAATTTTACACATGCATATATTTTGACATGCTTCATTGCATGATCAAAAATTTATCAAATATAAACTAGGCACAAAAATGAATAAACCCATATTATCAAGTTTTTTAGAAACATCCACATGTGTGGTATATCCCATCACCAAACTGATTACTTGGATTTTTTTTGCCATATGCAAAGTTGGATAAGTATAGGAGAACATAGTCAAACTGCCTAGGAGCCCAAATTTGCACTTACATATATTTTTCCATGCTTAGTTACATGACATGATATTTAGTTCATATTATCTAGGCACAAATTTGGCCACAACCATATGACCAACTCTCCCTAACTCATCCACACATGGTAATGGTGATGTCTATAAATTACCTACTTAAAATTTCTACCAGTAGACCCAAAATGTCTAGATGAAAATAATGATCAACCAAATGAAATCCAATCATGCACACAAGCACTTAAATCATTATTAAATTTAGATATTACCCATTTCACATGATCAAATCACCATACTCATCCCTAAACATCTCTAACCATGGTAAAACTAAATATCAACAAAGCATACTTCAAGCATATTGTACACTTTGTGATTGTCAGTTAAACTATCAAGTAAATTCATCCATTCACTTAGGAACCTCCATGACATAATCAAAACATCATTGACAACTCTCCAACAATCTCACCCTTTTTCATTAATGATAACAACCATCATATATCAATAAATAACTCACCTTCCTTCTCTCTCTTCAAGCACTCCATAATAGGAACTTTCTTCCCCTTTGACACAATGACAAAGTGGGAACCATTTGATCCTAAGGACCTAAAAAGACTAAAAACAAGAAAGAACCACCTTATAAAGATGATATAAACTCCTCTTACCTTTATCTTACCTCTTCTTTGCCTTGATAACTTCCTTTTACCACATGTCAACACTCTATTCAACCAAACACTGCAACCAATGAAGAAAGAACACATAAAAGTAATTAAATGTGATGGAACTAAACAAAAAATATCTAAAAGGAACTCCCCCTAAGATTTATAATCAATTTCATTATTTGATCATCTTCATAACTCCATACACCATGAAAAACCATCATATAGGATTACTAGCCTTCTCTCTCAAACCACCTCAAAGACCACCAACATAACTTCATTCCATTCACCAAATAGGAAACATGCACTAAGCCAACCTAATAACTCACCTTGAAATAGTCATGCCTTACACTTTTTGGAGAAAAAGAACAAAAATCACTCATCTTCTTACTAGACCTATCTAGTATCCCAGTAGTCCTACCTAGAACTTGTATAGCCCATAATGTTTAGTAAACACAACTTCAAGACATAAAACTTCATATCTGAAGCATTGTCATATGCCCCCTCAAGCAAACCAATTTTCAACACCTAGATCATCCACTACAACATACTTCCTTGATAAACTAACTTGTCAATTAGGCCTCCATCTTGACATAAACATGAAAAATTTAAAACCAAAAACCTTCAAATCTCTATGAATCCTGATTTGACAACCCATTTATTCCATTAAGCCTATTAATAAGCCTTAGACCTTAACTCATATGGAAAACCAATTTTCTAACATAGCCTAAAACCCTAGAAGCTTAAAACAAAAAAGTCAAAAAGACCTCATTATAGCCAATGCACACCTATGAAACTTGTTTCACACATGGATACACCCATCACGCACTTTTAGACCAAGATTTTATCTTTCTCACCTTTGGGAACCCATACATCCTATAACCCATTTTAGGACTTGCATACTTTTAAACACAAACTAAGAAACCCAAGAGCAAATAAAAATTATTTAATTACACAAAAAATATTTTCAAAGCTTGAAAACACTTGAAATACATCATAAAGAAGTGCATAGACCTTGTTTAGAATAAAACTCTTCTTGACATGACATCATTCTCATTAGGCCACCTAGAAACACCCATACTGAACTTGTCCTATATCTCCTTCACAAACCTCTAGAGCAAGCCATGAACTTGTTGTTCACCCTTAACCAATGAACTTATACGATCAACACAAGTCTCTATACTAATTGGCATTATGATCTTGAGCACACAAGCTTTCTTCTCCATAATTAATGTCTCCTAAGAAGCATGGGTAGAGACATCCTACTTCAAAATATCCTAGAACAATGTGAAACTAGGATTTTCCCACAACTCTTGATATTCCTTCTCTTCCTTGGTCATCTGATACTTATAGTTATTTTTCCTCATCTTAGGCTTAAGAGAAGCAACATGCTCACCCACTATAATATTTTCCTCTATGATTAAATTAAAAATACATGTAGATAAAATATATTCATGACATACCTTTTCATCTATATAATCTTCCTTATAGCTTGGAACCTTATTACTAGGATCTGAAAATTGATGTTCAATGAAAGATACATACTCAAAAATGAAAAAATATTCAATTGGATCTATACACATCTCAGAACTATCCTCAACTAGTACTTTGGTATTCTTTTGGAACTTGGTCCCTTCATTAATAATATGAGTAGACAATGAGAGCCCTTGGCACTCTTAAATTTCTATATCATTCTTCACCATAGAAAATAGATTACTTGGACTAGAATATCCATCATGACTCATACTTACCACCTTTGGTTTCCATGAGATAACTTTTCTTCTTCCTTTCACTCTAAGATCTTGATTGAAATCATTTTGACTTGATGAACTTTGCTTGTAGAACCTAACAATGTGTCCAATCTTCTCATAGTTGTAGCAAATAAAACTCCTTGATGGAGGCATAGTTTTCCTTACCAATTTTGGATAAAAAATTGAAATGTGTCCTTTTTCATGATAAATTAAATATCCTCCCCTTTTAAAGAGGACTCACCTTGTCTAATCTTATGTAGAAAAAGGTTTGTAAAATTTCCCACATCAAGATAGTTGAAGCACTTAAATTTGTTCACATTTTTTTACTGATGACCCCCATCATAGTTCCATGCAAACTCATTTCTAATATGTCTCATTAATTCTCTATTTTTATGACTAAATTGATTACATGTGAAAAAATAACCATTGAAACTTTCATAATTCATGGCATTTGGTTATTTGATATGATTTATCTTCATTCTTCTAGCACCTTCATTCCTTTTTTGATGATTTATCTTCAAAGTAGGATGGTCCTTATTCACATTAATCTTGATCTTGTATTGAGTTACATTCTCTAGTTCTTCTTTATATCCAAAACTAGTTCTATCACTAACATGCTTTTAACACTCAAAATATTGTCTATATGATCTAAGTTATTTTAAAATCTCATAAATGAATTTACCTTACTAGATTTCTTCACTACTCAAATTTCAATGACTCATTTTTTATTAAATACAGTGAACATTTGTCTTTTATATCTTTCAGGCTTATAGATAGGATTTCCAATTGACAACTGAGATGATTGAATATAACTTCATGCTCCTTATTTTATTCATTTATTCTTGCCTCATACACACTAAATTGATCTTATTAGTCCTTCATTTGAGACTTCATCTTCTTATTTATCTTTTTCTCAATTTTCAATTCTTTAAGAGCATTTGTAAATGAAATCTCATAGTCCAACTCATCTTCATCATCATTTAAATCACTCCAAGTAGACTCCTTTTGATGTGAGCAACTTCCTTCCTCAACCATGAAGAGAGATTCATCCTCAACAGGACCATCATCTTCATTATCACACTTTGATTCATTGTATTCACTCTCATATGATGAGCTATAGCCTTTATTAGTGTGGAAAATATTCTTGTTCCTGTAGAACTTCTTTTCGTAGTCATACTTTTTGAAACCTTTTTTCCTCTTGTCAGACATGTATGTATTCTTGTCTTCATCTTGGTCTTCATCATGTTTTTCATCATCATGATTATGAGGTAACTTTCTAATAAAATGTCATATCTCTCCACAATTGAAGCATTTGAAATATAGTTTACCTTTATACATACCTCAACCTATTTTTAATTTCCTAGTAAACAAGGCAAGTAGTTCATCCTCATCAATATCAAAAATATCATCCTCCTTGGGTTTATTACCTTATAAATTATTATTGGGATTCATCTCTATCTTGAATGTTTCTTCCTTATTTGGTGGTATATCATCATTATTCCTCATCTGATAGGAAAAAAGGATGGCATGCAATTCATCCAACTTCAACTAGTTAAGATCATGACTTTATTCTATAGAAGATACTTTAGGATCAAATTTGAGAGAGGTACCTTAATACCTTTTAAACTATAGTATATTTTTTAAGGTTCTCTCCAAGACCTATGATGCTTTTCACAATCTCATCACCTCTCTATAGATAAGATGCCACAAAATCCTCTTCCTTCATCTTGAGACTTTTAAATTACCTTCTATGAGTTTACAACATATCAAGTTTGACCTTTGAATATCCTTCATAAATGATCTAAATTTAGTCCCATATATCTTTATCATATTTATAATAGATTACCTTGGTGAACTTAGTCTCTATAAGACCATAACTAATGGCATTCATTGCCTTAAAATTATTCTCAAATAGCTTCTTGTCTATAACATTAGATGAAGAATTAGTAGGAATAATATACCAATCCACAATATTTTTCAATACATCAAACCCTAGGGATATAATGCATATCCTCATCCTTATACTCCAAAAATCATAATTAGATCCATTAAACATCATTTATTTCTTAGTTGATAAACCTCCTCGATGACTACCCATATTGTACCTTGGATCACCTTCAAGATGTCAAGTCTTTACCAAAGGACCTAATCTAATAGCAATTGTTAGAGGTAAAATCACTAAGATGAGGGGGGGGGGTGAAATATTGAGCCTAGATATTACAACTTAAATTTTAGTTCTTTCAAACTCTTAATCAATTATCATAAGAATACATAAAGCACACACATCATTCATAAACATGAACAAGAGAGACAATACAAGATCAAGGACATAACACATGATATATGTGAGAAACCCTCTTGTGGGACAACAACCACTATAACATAAAATTAGATTACTATCATATAATTAAAATAACCAATTTAGACTATCTATAATTTGTCAAGGAACTACAATCCCTTATTTAGTGAGACTACAATCCCATAAGGTGATACAACCCCTGTCTAGCTAAGTTGCCACAATAACTAAACCTTTATCAAGTTTCACCTTATAACGAGGCTACAACCACTTAGATGTTGAGATTCCAAAACAATACATATTAAAACCTCCAAATTTAAACTAATATCTTCAAAACTTGATGATGGACCTCTGATTGTCACTCTCCAACTTCACTCACACACAATATGCAAGAACACTATTCTACCAGTAGAGTTATGACCTATAAGTCATACATATAATCCTAAATTTGTTCTTATCTTCAAATCATCAAATGGGAACACACCCTTTCCTTTGATTCACTACATTATGATCTCAAATTCAACTATCACAAAAGTCACACCCACAAGTCTAGAAACCATCACATTTGGTTTTTCTATTTATAGAGCAATCATGATCATCACTATCTTGATCAGCCGATAGACAATCCTTAGATCTTAAGGAATATATATCATTGATAAAAATCTCAATACCATCTACATAGGTTAGATATATCACTAATGTGTCACCCTTAAGAATCTACACTTTTCAATTAGGCCCTTGTATCTATTATAGGTCTCATAGAGACCTAATCAGGCACTGGTCTTTCCTTTGTTAAATTCAAATATTTGAATTAAAATGGTTATAGTTAAAATTTGATCACTTAAAATGCATCTCACACCCACAAAGCTTAGATTAATCATTCACCATTGATCTTGTTTAAACTTCAACTCATAGTATGCCAATGCCCAAATGTTGAACTTCAAACACTTGGACTCATCTCATGAAATCTTGAAATATTGATCACACATGCTCTATTGATCTCTTTGAGATTGTCCTTACTTTAAAAATGCTAGACAACTATCACTTTGATATCTTTAGTTTAATATGCACTATTAATCTCTATCAGTATGGAAACTCACTCATTATTGATCCTTGAAAGAACCTCTATCTTTATCTTTGCTCAATGTTAAAAATCAAACACTTTGCACCATCTCACCACATCTTGACATCTTGAAATAAACATGCTCCATTGATCTTCTTGTAAGGAGCTCGATCTTTAACTTCATTAATAATTAGACACCTTGAAATATTCTCACTTAATATGCACCATTAGATAAATCTTGTATAATCCATCATGAACCTTTATATATTCATTTGGTCTAGATATTTAACATCATGCAAAATAGACTAAGTATGGGGACCATTGATTTTTCCTAGAAGGCAAAATTTGGACCTTAATAAATTTTATTATACTTAGATGCATGATCTAAAATTTGGAGCATATGATTTTATCACATAGGAAAATATAACCATGTGTTAAATTATTCCTAAAACCTTTGCATATGTGAGATATAACTCCATTAATTTTCTCACTCAAATTTCTTCTGCCACATAACCAACTATGTTAAAAACTGTCTTGAAAGGCCAACTTTTCACATGCATATCATTTAACATGCTTCATTGTATGACCTAAAATTTATCACATATAAAATATTCATAAAACTAAATAAACCTATATGATAAAATTATTTTGAAACATCCACACATGTGATATATGCCATCACCAAACTACTTACTCAGCTCTTTCTTGCCATATGCAAATTTGGCTAAGTATGGGAAAGAATTGTCAAACTGATTGGGATCCAAACTTTTCACTTGCATATCTTTTTCTATGATTAGTCACATGACTTAATATTTAATGAATATTATCTAGGATCAAATTTTATCACAAACATTTGACCAACTCCCTCTGACTCATCTTCATGTGGCAATGGTGATGTCATCAAATTGCCTACTCAAATTTAATGCCACTAGACCTAAAAGGTCTAGATGAAAAAAATGAGCAACCATGTGAAACCACTCATGCATAAAAGCACTCAAATCATTTTTTAATTTAGATACAAACCCTTTCACATGCTCAAATCACCATACTTATCCCTAAACATCTCTAACCATGCCAAAACTAAAGATCAACCAAACATAATTCAAGCATATTAGGAAAAACACATTGTACACTTTTTCATTGTCACTTAGCCTATCAAGGCATTTAATCCACTAAATTGGGAACCTACATGACATCATCAAAAAATCATTGATAAATCTCCAAAGAAATTTCCTTACTAATGATATCATTAATATGATTGGGTCAGGCCTTCAAATTGTTTAAAATTTTAAACTCATTATCCTCTACCCCTCTATTAGAAAAATATTCAGCCAACATATTGTCTTCCCTATAAGGATATTTAAAGATAAACTTATGAATTACATCACTTAACTAAATTATTTTCTCTATAATATGTAATATGGACTAGGTAACTACATTTTTATTATTGATATAATTTATGATATTGAGAAAGTCCCCCTCAATATAAATATTTTTATAACCTATATTAAGAGACACCTGAACCCCACATAAGGTTTTTAATGATTTTAAGAAATGATTTGTTTGTAATCCCATTCTTATTTCATAATAAATGATAATCTCTCCCTAATTATCTTTAATAACCCATCCACCTCCTGAAGGTCTTGCGTTCCCTTTAAAAGACATATCAAATTTTAATTTCACATAACTATGTTGGGGAGCTATCCATCTCAAAATTCACCTCAAGGTAATATTTAGATCCACTATAATCTTATTCTAAAGGTTGAGCTACCACTCCTTAGCAATAGTTTCCTCAAATAGAAAGAAGGGTATCCTTTTTCCCCATCTTATATTTTTGAAATTTTCACATAAGATGAAAAAGATATTATAAGACACTCTAAAGAAAGTGATTTTATTATCTTTTAATATTTTATTATTGTGTTCCTTCTAAATTTTCCATAGAATATGAGGGAAATACATATGCCAAATCTCATTGAGTTCTTGGATGATAAAGGGACATGACCAAGCTTGTCAAGACTCCATAATAGATGAAGGGAGAACCTAAGAAACATTGAATCTTTGTAGTAGGATCCCCAAATGTGGAAAGTGTACACATAATCAAATAATATGTGATTAACATATTCTAAAGCATCCTTACATAGTACACATATAGTAACCATAGTGAGGCCTCTTTTAATTATATTATCCATTGTGATAATTATATTTTGAATACTCAACCACATGAATATGTTGAATTTAGGAATAATATTTTTGTTTCATACTCAACCCAAAGGATTACCCCTATCTATCAAATTATGAAGCTTCATATAACTGTAATTGACATGATAGTTTACATATATTGAGTCAATCTAGATCACTTCATCCTCCAACTAAATATTTGAGATATAATTACCCTTGATTATGAAATTAAGATCTAAAAAAATGGTTGCTAAAGTAACATCAACATTATCAAGGGTTAGATGTTTTTAAATTTTCTTACCATTATAAACCTATATATAATCTACCATCATATCTCTTAAAACAAGAAAAATGGGATGAACATTATGATGTAATGGTTCAAGATTCTCTAGGGAATGATTTGGAATCCAAGGATCCTTCCAGAATCTAATATTATGGCCATTACCTAGCTTTAACTTATAGCCCCTTAGTAAAGTATCCCTATTCATGGAAAATAAATTCCAAATTACTGATCATTTGTTAAAGTTATCCTTAGTTAGGAGGGAAATAGAAGATCTATATATAAGATATTTGGCATAGAAAATGTTCTCCAAAGAGTTGATTACTTGAGGAATATCCAACAAATTTTTGTGAGTAATGCCTTGTTCATGGAGGAGATATTTATAATACCCATCCTACCAAAGGATTTTAGTAGGCAAACCTTATCCCATGCCACCAAATGGAATTTGTGAGTATCCTCCACTCCCATCCATAAGAACCTTTTTTTTATTTTTTCAATTTTTTCTTGAAAAGCCTTGGACATTTTTAAAATGGATATAATGTAGATGGGGAGGATCTGTAAGACACTTTTGATAAGCAACACTTTGCATGTGCCTAATAAATCCAACCAAAAAGCTTACTTTGAAAACTTTCAATCATAGGGTATCAATATTTAGCCTTCATTTTCCCTTTGAATAGAAGCATGCCTAAATAAATTGAGGAAATTTCCTTGATCTATCAATTCAAATTATTTTCAATCTTATTTTGATGGAGGCTTGGTTTATTCATAAAAAATTGGTTACCTTTTGAGTAGTTAATCGACTGCTTTGAGACAACCACATATTTGTCTAGAATAAACATTTTTCCTTGGCTTCCCTAATCAAAGGGTATGCCAAAAAAATCATATCATCAAAAAATTACTAGTGAAAAGATGGTTGATCTTGGGAGGCTAGTTTAAAAACCTTCAACTTTCCTTGTACAAGCATAGTTAGTATGTTCCTACTGAGAGAATCTACCATTATAATAAAGAAGAATGGAGACAAAGGGTCACCTTGTCTAATCCCATGATAACTTCCAAAACATCCAATGGGGAAACCATTAATAATGATGGAAAACATGGCCATTGAAATGTTTCTATAAATCAACCTTCTTATATGCTTATGAAAACCAAATTTCTTTATAACTAAATCCAATAAACCCCAATCAATTCTATCATAAGATTTAGCCATATAAATTTTAAAAATCATGCCTACTTGTTTAATTTTAGCCATGGAGTGTGTCATCTCATGTACTACCACAATACCATCCTAGATTTGACTCCCTGAGACATATCCCACTTGATTATAAGAAATGATTTTATTCAAAAGTGGCTAAATCCTCAATACCCAAAACTTCATAAAGATTTTGTAGATAGAAATACACATGCTAATAGGCCTAAAATATTTGAATTTTTAGGCCCCTTTCTTATTGGGAATGAGATTTATAAAGGTATTATTAAGCTCTCTGAGAAGTTTTTTGGACAAAAAATATTCATCGACTGTAGCCCATAAACTATGCCTAATAATATCCCAATAATTTTGGAAAAAACCCATAAGAAATCCATCTAAGACTAATGCTTTATCTTTATTCATCAAGAAAACTATTTCCTCTATTTCTTATTTCTTTACATTATTAAACATGTTATCATTATCACTTTTAGTAATAAGAGTAGTGGAATGTTGAAGAAAATCTTTTGTCATGTCTCTATCAAGAACTGAGTTGGGAGGAAAAAGGTATTTAAGGAAGATCACAACTTTTTGTTTAATTTCAACATGATCAATATGAAGGGATCCATCCTCATAAAATATTTTAGTAATTATATTATTACTTCTATTATTAAGTGTATTTAAATGAATTTTTTTTGTATTATGATCTCCCTCCTTCAACCAAGTAGCCCTTTATTTTTGCCTCCAAAAAGACTCCTCTTGGTCAAGATTGGAATGAAAATCTATCTCTAGTTGTTTCTCCTAATTAAGGAAATGGTTTGTTGAGGCCTTAGGATATAATAAATTATTAAATACTAAGTAATGTTGATTTGATGTCCTCTTTTTGGAGGAATATATTTCCAAAAAATTCACTATTCCAAACATATATTTTATTCTAAACATATATTAATTTCTAAACAAATTGAAACATAGTTGTCCCTGATGCTTCCACATTCCACCATTCCTTTATTCTTACTAGCAGCTCTGGGTGAGAGAACCACATATGCTCAAATATTTTGAGTTTTAAAAAAAGTTAAAATGTTTAGCACTAATGGATTATGATCTAAACCAATCATGTGAAGCAATGATAAGAAGAAATCCTAATTCTAAACCAATCTAGGGAGATGAGAACATAATCCAATCTTATTTGAGTAAGATTATTACCAATCCTTTTATTCAAATAGGTGAAATGAGATCCTCTAAATTCAATATTAAATAGCCTATTGGCTACAATGAAATCATCCAGATCCTCCATACTATTTGATAAGTATTGGATACCCCCTTTATTTTTTCCTACACTAACTGGGGTATTGAAATCATGCACTAGAATCCATTTGAACTCTTTACATGTGTTTTTGAAATAAATAAAATCATACCAAAGTCTTCTTTATATAAAAATTATATTAGGGTCAAAAATATTTGAAAGTATCCATGAAATATCCTTTGAAAGATCAGTAAATAAAATAGATAGATAGTTTCTATTTTCAATAGGAATTTCACCATTTACCCTCTTACCATCCCAAAATATGTAAATCCATCCAAAATATCCTTAATATCCTATATTATCTAACATTGCTTCCTTCCAAATTTGATCTTTTGTTATCTTCAATATGCTACTAACCATTTTAATTTCTTGGATTGCAAGAATAGCTGGTTGATTAGTAATCCTCATATCCCTAAAAATTTTATATTTTCTCATATGGTTTTAAACCATAATATTATATGATATAACCTTCATTTTTCCTATTTATTTTGCTACCTATTGGATTCTCTACTTGATTTAATCTTTATAATAGATTGAAATCCACTCACTATCTCATTCTTTGATTTAGTATTTATAGTTTTAATGAGGTAAATATTAATTTTTTATTTCTGAAAATTGTATCTTCTTACCTATTAAACCCATCTAAAGTATAATCCTTCCCATCTTTAGTATAAACTAGCTTAAAAATCAAGGAGGTACAAGAATAAAATAGCCTATTAAAGAATTCCTTTTTATCCATGTCATTCTTCAATACCATGTGCTCATGGGTTATGCCATAAAAGATACCTTTTAATGGAAATAGGTTCCTTAGGGACACACACTCCATCTCACCCTCTTCCATATTTTACAAACATTGGAAAATATTTTAATCCATCGAGGATGTATAATCTATTGATGGATTTACATAATTTTGAAGAGCTGAAATCACATGATCCGTCTCACTGAGATTGCAGTGGTTTTGTATTTTTACTTGATGGTTTCTTGAAATAATTATGTTTTTTTTCTCTCTTTTATAATTTCATTTGAATTTACCTCCATCACCTTATTAATCTATTAATAATTTACATTGTACATTATGTTAACCACTATTGAATCTAGAGGACATCCTAATCTAGAAGCATTTATAATCTTAGGAGATATTGTAGTTTTATCCAGGGCAAAGATAATGTGTTTATTCAAAGAAGGATCCTTGAAAATACTATGATTTTATTGAGAAGAAGGTTGAATCTTCAATGAAATATCTTTTGTGTTGGTATTAGGTTTCCTAATCCAAGTGTGTTGATCCTTTTTGAAGATAAAGTCATTAGCTTTTTTTTACAACGGAGGAGAAATTTTTAGTTATATGTCCCAACTTTTTGTATCCTTAAAATTCTAGTAAAGAGTACTAATATTAAATTTTATGAATCCTTTCTCCAGTTGAGGAATTAATAATAATAAAAGATCTCAATTATTGATCCATCTTTGCATTGACACAAAATATAGTGTGAACCATATGGGTCCTGGTTCTAGTTTTAGATTTAAAGATAATAAGATTGAGAAAAGTTTTTGATATATTGATGAATAAGTCTTCTTCCAAAAATTATAAATGTAGACTAAAAAATCACCTTGATGGGAATCATATGAATTATTTCTTGCTCTAGATCAAATCATACCTTCTATTTTTTCAAAAAAAGTCTAGATCTTCTCCTAAACTAAGGGCCTCCTACCATGATTTGAGCACTATATCATCATTAGTATATTTGATCATAAAAATTCATTACTAAGAATTAAAATTTTGAAATACCCTTTTAGTTTTTAATGTAACTTAAAACAATCCCTAGCCCATTCTTTATTTAGATGCAGACTAAGAAATTTACCCACCAAATAAGAAGACCACCATAAAGAAGCCTTAGTTTCAAATCATCAGGGACATGAATGTGAAATCCACTTGAATCTTTGGTGATTTAAAGGCCTATAGTTTCATAGACTTCCTTGTACTCTCCTATCTTTCCTTTGAGCTTATTTACCCATGAACATTTTCTAGGGCTTACCAACTACCAAAAGCAGCCCGATCAATGACAAAATGTTTGTAATGAATATATTATTCCCATGCTTAGCATATATGGTGATATTATACTAATAAATTAGTCTTTCTAACCCACTAGTATCCCTACTATCCATATTATCTTTAGGATACATGTTATAGGTGAACTATAAAAGTAAATTATTTCTCTCAAATTGTAATCAAAATAATACCATGCTAATATGGATAATAATTTCATCCTAGGATAACCTATAACATAAATAATAGTTAATTATAGTTATCCTAGAGTATTTTTATGCTTTATATCCAATTGTTTGATGGCCATAGAGATATTATAAATCACTTAACTCAATAAGTACTTTATTTTTAGAAATGCTAAAATGATGGAAGAATATTATTAAAATATTTTTGTAAAATTTTAATAAGGGAAGCCTTATATTGGTTATGTAGTCTCCCTACCTATTTAAAAAACTAGAAGAATATTTCTAATTGAAATTTTATAATAGGTTTACTAAATTAACATTGGAACATATTCAAGGACTACAATAAGTTCATGATGAACTTATTAAATATTAAATTTTATGATTTAAAAATACATTTCATTATTTAATATATCAACCCTTATAGTTAAAAAATAAATGTATAGTTATAAGTGATGTTATGTCTCTGATTATGTAAAAATCACTTTAAAAAATTTACCTTTGTTTTGAGAAACTTGACATTGATATGTTCTCCTATGCCATTTATCTCACTTATGATTCACATAAGTCAAAAATTTCAAGTTTTAAAAGGGAATTTTCCCCTAAGAAGGAATTTATAAAAAATAAATTTTATCCAAGTACATCACCTTATAATTAAAAATACCCAATTAAGTTCATTAATAAGAGATAATATTCAAATAACCTAGCTTAAAAGTTAGCAGATAACATTAGTTTACCTTCTCCAAATATGAATAAACTAATTAAGTTTGATATTTTTATGAATAATAAAAGTGATATTTAATGGAAATGAATTGAAAAAGTGCTAATCAAATTAACTTATAATTATTATCACCTTCCTCATCAACTTAAATATGTGAGGGGAAGATCATTTTGAAACTCTCATCATATCAATAGACATTGAGATATAAATTTTTATGAATTGTGAATAAAATATTTAAAAACTTAAAGATATATGGGTTAAAATAATTGTTATAATTAAAAATACATCAACAAAGTCTCCTTTACATATCATATTTCTCATTCGATGAAGGCCATGATATTTTAGGACATTCCTACTAAGGATCCAATGGTCACTTAAGATTCTATAGAAGATACCACTAGAATAAGACCTTTTTATAGATCACTATCTACTAGGATTGATATTTCCCACGTTTCTTATAAAAAAATATATATTTTTAATTTGATCACTTATTATTGGTGAACATAGAAAAGACATTCTTATAGATGACAAACAAAATTGCAATAAATGTATAATTGTATTTCTTAAGGACTTTTGATATGAAGAGAAAGATTTATAGAACACACACACTTATTAGGATGACATATGGCATGTTACAAAACTAATTTATTTTGGGACTATGATATTAGATATATTATTATATGTGAAAAAATATTTTCCATAAGGAAATGTGATATTGGTATAATCATGGTTACAATAAATGTGATAAAAATTTGATAATAATAATAATAATAATAATAATAATAATAATAATAATAATAATAATAATAATAATAATAATAATAATAATAATAATAATAATATGACTATCTCATTCACATTTCAAAGTGAATTGCTTACATATAATAAATATATAAAAATTACAAAGAAGAATATATTTGCATCCCATAATAAAAATTGTGGGTACTAGAGTTAAATCAAACAGTTTAATATAAATCAATGGAAAAAGTGAAAAATAATACACAAAAAAGAGAAATAAAAGAAACCATTTCAAATCATCATGGGATAGATACAATAGATAGTTATATATATTTATAAAAATAATTATAATACAAAATTATTTATTAAGTGGTTTGTCTAAGGATTTTATTTCAACTAGTATGACCATTCATGGGAATGTCATAGGTTGGTTAATCTACATATGCATTGTGATTAAATGTTATATCATATAAAAGTTTATTCAATATGACTATAAATAATAAGTAATAAAATTATAATACATAAAGTAATGAAATAAAGAGTGGCATCATCTCATAAATTAAATAACTTAAATATATATGTGATATAATAGTTATTATAATTTTAGGTATTCTATATGAGTATCACACACAATAAAATACATTTAATCCTCCACTACCACCCTCAATGAAGTTAGTTATACAACATATTTAGGCTCATTATATGTAGTTATTTAAAAGAGATTAAATTTTATTTATGATATGAAAAGTGATTCAATGCTCATTAAATTATAGGTTTATTCATGTTACACAACAACCATTATCCACTACACCACATCCTAAGCTAGTGTGATAATCAATTTCACATGTTTCATAGTGAACAAAAAACATTTTTTTCTAAGAATAGAGTGGATTCCATAAGATACTATGGGGATGATGCAAAAAAATGGGGGAAAAAGGTGGCATCCCCCAAATTTGTATTTTTTTTCAAAGGG
Organism: Torreya grandis; assembly: GCA_037957365.1. Classification (NCBI taxonomy): domain Eukaryota; kingdom Viridiplantae; phylum Streptophyta; class Pinopsida; order Cupressales; family Taxaceae; genus Torreya; species Torreya grandis. The sequence continues at coordinate 1,127,528 of JARHVA010003710.1, forward strand.
AGTACCCCCTTTAAAAAAGGGCATACACCTTTAATTTAAAATATACTAGGCTCAGGCTTGATGCCCGAACCTAAAGGGGGTATGCCATTTAAAATATATAAGGGCATATGCCATTTGTTTCATTTTCATTCCTCCCCTATTTTAATAAAACCTATGGATTTTTTTTTAGGATTTCACTGAAGTATTTTATGTTGCACATGCATGCTTTGGATTTACATCTTGACAACAAGATTCACCATTTTGGTTTTTATCTCAATTACGTTGATTTTTAAATATAAAATTTTTCATTTATATTTATATTTTTTTGTGTACATAGGGTTTTGAAATTATATTTGTATTATATTATCTTGTATTTATTAAAGAAGACCTATATTTATATAAATCTAGATACACAATTTAATGATGGATCCATTCATGAATAAAATGTAGAATAAAACCTTGAATAATTTGATTTTACAGAAGAATAATTTTAATTGTATGAAAAATATAATGAATAAATTCAACAATTAAAAATTGTCATCAATGGTTTGTATCACTCCTAAATTTATAACACATGAAATTCACTTTTCAATACACTAGAGACTATTTTTAATGAAGTGGGAAACGTAACTTCACAACTTGATGTAATGTTAAATTCAAGAGAGGTTTTGAAACAATTTTATTTTAATAAATTATCATATGAGGATGTTAATGAAAAATAACAAAATAAGACGTGTACAATTTGTTTGTTAATCCTAGAGAATACCAACCACCATTGATGAATTGAAAACATAATAGTATTGATTGGTGTGTTCATGAGGGGATAAAAAATAACTTATGGGATAGGTGGTCGATGGTGGTTAATGAGCCTCCATGTAGAAATAATGAGGTTCTATAATAATTTTTGAGAAAAAATTATTTATTTTGTGCTTTAATTAATTCTAGATTATTTTAACATGAAGGCCTCTCAAGGTAGGGAGTTTGGTCTTTATTTGATAGACTTGGTGTCATGAGAGAAAAAAAACATCATAATTGAGTTTAGAGAAATAAAATAACAATAAAACATGATTTTATACCTAAAATTTTGCACCATACCATACAGATGGATACCCTTGAGGCAATTATGAGTCTAACACAAGTAATGATTGACCATGTTATACATACATTAAGGACATATGCTCAACCTATAAGTGGTGAGAAGTATATTAGTGGTATTTGTGGTAGTGGTAGTGGTATTGGTACTAACTCATGACATTATGATGCCCAATTATATTCCTTTTGTAGTTACTTTAGGACCTTAGGTTACTATCATGTTAGATCATACATCACCTATATATATTTTATCAGCTCATGACACTAGCATTCTAGGCACTATAACAGTTTTATTAGCTTCATTATATCCTCTCAAGACATATCAACTTGATGTGTAAGATTTATCTACTTCACCATATATATTTGATCCATATGTTTAATTTTAATTTGTTTATATTTGTAAAATAATATTAAGTTTATATTTTAGTATGTGTTTACTTAATTGACTAAACTTTTTATTTTTTTCTTTTATAGATGATTAGTGATATTTTGGGTAGCTTACCAGGCCTTGATTCTATTTTAAAGGCTACAATTGACACTAGTGTACCCTATACTTAGGTTTGTAAACCTTCAAATTACATATTTATTCATGTATATTTATTGTCCCTTAAATAAAAAACTATGTTTTAATATGTATATTATAGTCATAGATTTTTTATCATACTCATTGGATTCACACATTATTCATTTATTAGTTTTATAGATGATAAGGGATGTTATGGGCACCCCTCATGGACAACAACAAGGTTTGCCTGATGTTTCAGTTACAACCAAGGATCCATTATCTCTATAGTAGGTCATTATGCAAAGATGGAGTCTAGTGAGATCACTTAGTAAAATTATTTTTTATCTTAAATAAATGATATTCTATGTCATATTTACATAAATTTATGCCCATGTAGATCTAATGATATATGTATGTTCCATAAGATTCTCCATCATCGGTGGATATGTGATCTCTCATCTCTAGACAACCACTTAGGTGGAATATAGTGAGTCTAGAATCATTTTGTAAAATTTTGTTCATGAAAAAATTATCAATTTTAATATATAATTTTAATGCATTAAATTTTATATTTCATATGTTGTGCAGACATGATAATTTTAAGATACTATGAATTAAATATTTGATGACTCACATGCTGAGAGAAGAGTCTCTCCTCATCTTGAGGAATATAACACTATTAGATATATATATATGTCAACACAATAAAATTTATTTGGAGGAAATGAGGAGTAGAAGAGCTATTTATTATGTTCGGGGTCTAGTTGTAGGCACAATTGATGTTGTATGTAAAAATGGCCCACATTGTATGCCTATATTGTACATTTTTTCTTGATATATGTTTTATTCTTATGTCATTATGACATATATATTTTCATATAAACATATATACTATTTGAAAAATAACCTTCCTTTACTTAAGTGTATTTTCTATTTTGATAATTTAATTTTTACACATATTATTATTTAGTGATCATTATTACTTCATATGGGGCTAAAAAAATACATATTTTTCTCTAAGTTAGGTTCTTCATCATTATGTAAATTTAAAATTTACATTTGATATTTACTATTTGCATTTTTCATTTACATTTCATTACATATCGATTTGGATTTGCATTTCAAATTCATCAGTTTCTCCAAAATATGCATGGGTAATATGAGTAAAACATTTTATATAAGGGAGGAATATTATTATGTGTGATAACATATTATATGATGGATTCATCATATTCATATATAGAAACTATATTTAAAGTCTTATTTGGGTCATGTAGGGGTGTTCAAGTAGTTAGAGTCTTGATATTAGTACTTATATAATGTTTGTAAAGTTTTCTTGCCAAAATCTTATGTTTAAATATTTATAATACCTTATAAGTCCTATAATCCTTTGTGGTTAATTTTAAGGGAATGAAAATTTGGAAATGGACTTAAGATTTTTTTATTATGATGTAAAATTCATGTTACCCTCATGTAAGCATCAACATACCTTAGCACTCTTTTAGAAGGGTGGATTATATGTTAAAGAAGATAAAATAAGGCAAAGATATGTTAAGGAGAAACTGGTTGATAAGATATTTGTATTATTTGATATTTAAACCTAACGTTAAATAAAAAAGAGAAGTGAGAATAAGTCTAGTGGAGTTAGTGAAACCATCTAAAGAGTATTATTGGTCTTGTAAGACCATTCATAGAGGATAAAGTTAAAGGACAAAATTAGTAAAAAAATACCTACAAGAAATAGCCAAACCTATAGTGAAATATTAATGAATTAGAACTCAAATAAGGAACCCTATTAAATTTTGAGTGATGTTTTAGATTGATACAACTACCCTTCTTTATCATACTATAACACAAAAGAATAAAAACATGGCTCTTTATATGACATGTTAGCATATATAAGCAAGCCAAGATAAAATTTTCCCCATGATAGGTTAAGGTTAATTGGTTTCATAATCACATCATCAATCCAAGTTAATATTTATAATAAAGTTGATATTAGAGAGAATACAAAGGCAAAAGATAAAAGTTGACTTAAAGAGAAAACTGAAATTATAGTACAAACAACTAAAGAACATTGATGAGCTCAAGTACAAAAATATTAAGGAATATTTATACAATAAGTGAGATATGGTTTTTGGTGTAATAGACCTAAAAGGTATGGAGAAAACCATGAAATGGTGTTTTCAAGTGTTTATCAATGGAATAGTTTTAATCCTATGACTAAGGCTTAGGGAGCAAAGTTTTAAGTGTTAATAATAATGAAGCCTATAGATTATATTAGATAGAGTATATGAGATTGAAAAAGGATTTTATTGTTCTTAAAAATACCAATTTATAAGGATAATCCTTAAATAATAATTTTTTTGCTCAAAGTGGATAGTACAGAAAGACCTCTAAGGGTATTGTAGAGTAATTTTTACTCTACGTCACATTTAATTTTTTTTTCATTCATTTGCCTATGTATCAAATTCGAGTGGAAGTCACCATGTGTCACCTTCCGAAATAAATTAAGCCAACTAGCGATTTCTGAAGCCCCTTTTGCAACTTTCCAAAGAACCATAGACCATGTCACATACCTAGTCGTAGTCAAGCAAAACGCACCACATGTCAGTATCCACGTCTCATATCAGCATCTACACTTCATTCAAAGAATTTCAACATAAAGCAATAGAGGCAATGGAGGCTACCAAGTGTCACTCTTTGGTCCCTTTCTACTCCATCCCCAAAAGAGAAGAGAAAAGTGCCATGTACCCCTAGAGGAAGAAGCGGAAGATGTCACTTATCTTTCTCAAAGGCGCGGAAGCCTCCACATGTCAACACCTGAGAGAATCATCATCAAGCTCTATTGACAAATATAAAATGATGGTGAGTCCTGGGTGTTACTTCAAAAGTCTACGGAAGTTCCCAAGTGTTACCAGTCGTAAAAGTCTAATATATGCCCTAGTGATACTACAACACAGCCAAAGGGAAGCAGAAAAAGCTGTGTGTCTTTGATGAATCAGGCGGAGGGTGCCAAGTGTTGTTCTCTGGCACCTCCTAGACCATAAAGAGAGTTTTTATAATTGGCTAAGTGTCCTCTTCTGTTTCAAAGTGCCCGCCTAACTGTTAGAGCTAAATGGAGGGAAAATCAGCCGGAGTTAATTCGAGTAGATGAAACAGTTCATCAGGTAGATTTTTGGAACCCCCCATAACATTAAAGGAACCGTCTATTTGTCCCCTAACAGTGGAGGTATAATAGATAGTTTAATGTCCCATTAGGTGATAGAATTTGAATTTTAGGCGTAGAAGAAGGTACTAATGAAAAATCACCATGCCGCAGTGATGGGCAGGCGCTCTTCTCCAGCATGGCCTTCCCAAGGCATTAATGGGCCATCTATTTGTCTCCTACGAGTTAGGTCAGAATTTTAAATTACACGGGAAGAAGAGCAATGTAGGGAGACATCTGAGTCTATATAAGTAATTGTAAAATCAAAAAAAAGGGGGCAAAATTATCATAGTTTTAGACTTTCAGAGTTTTTGACTAATAATATCATTTACTCTTGTCTTGATTTCCTGAAGTTGTAAAAGTTGATATAATTGTGCATGTTTCTATGCCCTTTATGTGGCTAAATTAATTAAGGAAATTTAAGCTCCATGCCTTGGTTGGTGTTACCTATGTCATTTACACAGTAGTCTATGTTGTAGATTTGCTAGTGTTGTGATTGGAAATGTTATTTGCTTTTGTCTCTTTTTCTGGAATCTGAAGTTCTACATAACTATGCATGACTTCTATGCCTCTTATGTGATTGAAGGGTTATATTAAGAATATTGAACACTATGCCTTTGTTGACAATTCTTGTATCTCAACAAAAGACTCCCCTGTTATGAGCCTCTATTTCTGTTATTCCAATCATTTATATTGATCATGTACCTATCTACTCTTAAATGTAATTGAATCATATAATAGTTTCTCTGTGCTCAGGTTAGGATTAGGATTACACTCAGTCGCATCACCATAGTTAGGTTTCAATTCCTACATTTGCATTTTTGTTTAATCTCCTATCCCTTTTCCCCAACACCCAATACAAAAGAAGAGACCAAATTATTTAAAATCTAGAGGTTGTTTTCAAGTTGCATTATCCCACAGCTTGAAACTTCCCAGTGTTGTTGATTAAGATCTAGCACAATTTTAAGAGATCAATAGTTTTTGGCACACCTAGTGGGACTAGTCTTGAAGTCTCTTTCAAGACTGCATGAACTAGAGAGCTACGAGGAGTCGTAGCTGTACCTATACCAAATATGGGAGCCCATGTAACCCCAAGAAATTACGCAAGCTATAATGCTGATGAAGAGGAAATAATCTCAGACTTTCTTCTCACTTTGTAAGATAGCTATGAATTGGTTACAAATGAAAAACATAGCATTAAGCCTTAGTTATATGTGCAAAATTATTATGCTCTTTCAAAATTATCCTTTCAAGAGGACAAATTCATGAAAGAGGAGGATAGTGCAACAAAGGATGAGTTTGATGTGGTCTGCCACAAAGTAGAAGGAACTGGGTCAAGCCATGATGCACTATAGAGGGAATGTGCAGAACAAAGGGCTAACGGTGATAAACCAGTAGCCACTAATTTCTTGGTGAAGAGCACCAATCTAAGGGATCAACATTCAACAAGCTTCCAAGGACAAGTAGAGTACGTATATGTTGGAAGCATGTTTGATTCTGATCCACTCAAATACAAGTTAAGCCAGGTGACAAGCCAGAGGAGTAGGTCACAAAATCTCCTTCCCATTCAGCTATTTGTCTGGCACCATAAGTCTTCTCACCATAAAGGAGACTTTAAAAATGTTCCTTTTGATCTAGGAGGGAGGCAAATACACCCAGGTAGATGTATATAGTAGTTTGCTTTTAGTTTTGTTATTCTATTTTCCCATTCTTTCTTGCTCTATTCTTTTAAATAAGTGTTCATTGAGCATGTGGCTGTGTAACGAGAGTTAGGTTCATTTTGAGCAGGCTCAAAAGTCCTGGTGGTTGCCAATAACTGTAGAGTAATTTTTACTCTACGTTACATTTAATTTTTTTTTCATTCATTTGGTTATGTATCACATTCGAGTGGAAGTCACCATGTGTCACCTTCTAAAATAAAGTAAGCCAGCTAGTGATTTTTGAAGCCCCTTTTGCAACTTTTTAGAGAACCGTGGACCATGTCACGTACCTAGTCATAGTCAAGTAGAACATGCCACGTGTCAGCATCTGCGTCTCATGTCGACATCTACACTTCATTTAAAGACTTTCAACATAAAACAATAGAGGCAACAGAGGCTTCTAAGTGTCACTCTCTGGTCCCTTTCTACTTCATCCCCAAAAGAGAAGTGGAAAATGCCACGTACCCCTAGACAAAGAAGTGGAAGATGCCACTTATCTTCCTTGAAGCCACGGAAGCCTCCACATGTCAACACCTGAGAGAATCATCATCAAACTCTATTGACAAATATAAAATGATGGTGAGTCTCAGGTGTTACTTCAAAATTCTATGGAAGTTCCCAAGTGTCACCAGCTATAAAAGTCTAATATATGCCCTAGTGATACTACAACATAGCCAAAGGGAAGTGGAAAAAGCCACGTGTCTTCGATGAATTAGGTGGAGGGTGCCAAGTGTTGTTCTCTAGCACCTCTTAGACCATAAAGAGATTTTTCATAATTGGCTAAGTGTCCTCTTCTATATCAAAGTGCCTACATACTTGTTAGAGCTAAATCGAGGGAAAATTGGTTGAAGTTAATTCGAGTAGATGAAACAGTTCATCGGGTAGATTTTTGGAGCCCCCCACAGCATTGAAGGTGCCATCTATTTGTCCCCTAATAACAGAGGTAGAATAGATAGTTGAACGGCCTAGTAGGCGATAGAATTTGAATTTCAGGTGCAAAAGAAGGTACCAATCAAAAGTCACCATGCCACAGTGATGGGTAGTTGCTCTTCTCCAGCATGGCCTTCCTAAGGCATTAATGCACTGTTTGTTTGTCTCCTACGATTTAGGTCAGAATTTGAAATTGCACAGGAAGAAGAGTGATATAGGGAGACATCTAAGTCTATATAAGTAATTGTAAAATCAATAAAAAAGGGGGGGGGAATTCTAATATTTTTAGACTTTCAGTGTTTTTGACCAATAATATCATTTACTCTTGTCTTGATTTCCTGAAGTTGCAAAAGTTGATATAATCATGCATGTTTCTATGCCCTTTATGTGGCTGAGTGAATTAAGGAAATTTAATCTCCATGCCTTGGTTGGTTTTACCTGTGTCATTTACATAGTAGTCTATGTTGTAGATTTGCTAGTGTTGTGATTGGAAATGTTATTTGCTTTTGTCTCATTTTCTGGAATCTGAAGTTCTACATAACTATGTGTGACTTCTGTGCCTCTTATGTGATTGAAGGGTTCTATTAAGAAGATTTAACACTATGACTTTGTTGACAATTCTTGTATCTCAACAAAAGACTCCCCTATTGTGATCCTCTATTTCTGTTATTCCAATCATTTACATTGATCATGCACCTGTCTGCTCTTAAATGTAATTGAATCATACAATAGTTTCTCTATGCTTAGGTTAGGATTAGGATTACACTCTGGTGCATCACCATAGTTAGGTTTCAATTCCTACATTTGCATTTCTATTTAATCTCTTATCCCTTTTCCCCAACACCCAATACAAAAGAACAGACCAACTTCTTTAAAATATGGAGGTTGTTTTCAAGCCGCATTGTCCCACAGCTTTAAACTTCCCATTGTTGTTGATTAAGATCTAGCACAATTTTAAGACATCAATAGGTATAACAGACCTATGGTAAGAATAGAATCAGACCTTAAAGAACCTAGTAAAGGTTAAGTGGTTTAAATATTATCCAAAAGAGAGTATAGATTGCCTAAGTATTTTAGGATGAATGGAAAAGTGGTTATTGAGAACCATGAGGGATGAATATTAAACATCAACTCCTACATTTACATGGATGATTACTCTAAGAACACCATAGAGGATTATTTCTAACTCAACACAAGTAACACATGGTAATGATTTTTCTCTCACAATTAAATATCTCTTAAAGGGCCAAAAGTTGGCTAGTAGGGGTCATTTCTTGTGCCATATTAACTCAATCAATGAACAATTTATGTAGACATGTCTATATGGGTGTTTTAAGTTTATAACAACCTTTTTCTAGTTTTGGTTAGGGCCTAGGAGTGTAAGTTATTATTGATCAGATGCATCCCTTAAGATAATCTCTTTATCCTTGAGTGTGAAAAGTGAGATAACTTTGATCACACATATTAAAAGAATTGTGAATGCTAGAGATAAGCCATTAAATCTTAAACTCTATGGATAAGTCCTCTAAGAACACCCTAGAGGATTCTCTCTAAATCAACATGAGAAAGACATGAAAATGAGTTTTATCTCACATCCAAATCTCTATTAAAGGGCCAAAAGTTGGTCAATGGGGGGAATATATGGTGCTGAGTTATCCCATTAAATGATTAATATACATGGACATATCTAGGTGGCAATTTTAATGCTATAATGACCCTTGTCTAGTCTCAATTGGTCCCCTAGAGTGCAAGTTGTAGTTCACTAGTATATCCCTTAAGATAGTTTCCTTATCCCTGAGTATACAAAGTGAGAAAACTTTGGTCACACATTGCAAGAGAACCATGAGGGATAGAGATAAGTCATCATCTCATATAATTTCATGGATGAGTCATATGAGAATATCCTAGAGTATTATCTTTTTATTAATATGAGAAAGACATGGAAATGAGTTTTCTCTTGTATCCAAATATATCATTTCAAACCAAAAGTTGGTCAGTGGAGGTATATCTTCTGAATCATCGTCCCAATTGAAAAAACATCTTTATAGACACATATGGATGTGAATTTTAAGGATATAATGGCCTTGTTCAGTCTTAGTGTGGCCCTCAGAGTGTAAGTTTTAGTTTATTGTATTCATCCCTTAAGATAATTTATTCATCCTTGAGTGTTCAAAGTGAGTGAACTTTAGTCACATGTTGTAAGAGAACCATGAAAGATAGATATGAGATGTTAGCTCTTACACTTTAATGGATGACTCTGTTAAGAACACCTTAGAGGAATCTCTAAAAATCAACATGATTGAGACACAACAATAAGTTTTATCTCATTTTAAAATATCTCTTAAAGGGCCAAAAGGTGGTTAGTGGGGCTATATATTATGTCTCATCATCCCAATCGATGAACTATCTACATCAACAATTTTAGGTGGGTGTTTTAAACCTAGAATGGCCCTTGTCTAGTCTTGGTCATGCCTTAAGAGTGTAAGTTATATTTGAGAATCTCCTTACCCTTGAGTGGTGAAAGTGAACTAACTTCAGTCACACATTGTAAGAGAATCATGAGGTTTAGAGACGTTCCTTCAACTCCTACACTTGTATAGATGAGTCCTTTGAGAACACCCTAAAGGATTCTCTTTATATTGAAACAAGTAATAAATATAAATAAGTTTTCTATCATAGCCATATCTATCAAAAAAGACTAAAAATTGGTTAATAGGAGGCATCAAGCTAACCTAATTGATAAATTGTCTTTGTATACATATCTAGATGGGTATTTTAAGGATAGAAAAACCCTTTTCAATTTCTATGGGGCACTAAGAGATCAAGTTTTAATTGACTAGATGCATCCCTTAAGACAATATCCTCATCCTTGAGTTTACAAAGTGAGAAAACTTTGATTATGCGCTACAAGAAAATGATAAGGGATAGGGATGATCCATTAGCTCTTACACTTTCATAGATGAGTATTATGAGAATAATCTAGAGAATTATCTCTAACTCAACATGAATGATACATGAAAATGAGTTTTCTCTCACATCCAAATCTTTATTAAATGTACAAATGTTAGTCAATTAGGGACATATCTTATGCCTCATCAACCCAATCAATGAACCATCTACATAAACATGTTTGGATGGGTGTTTTAAGGCTAAAATGACCCTTTCCAATCTTGATCACACCCTATGGGTGCAATTATAGTTGCCTAAATACATCACTTAAGATAATATCCTCATCTCAATCATGCATTGAAGGAGAACCATGAGGGCTAGATATGATCTGCTAACTCTTGCACTTGTATAGATGAGTCCTCTAACAATAACCTAGAGGATTCTCTTTAACTTGACATGAATGTGACATGATAATGAGGTTTCTCTCCTAGTCAAATATCTCATAACAAACCAAAATTTAACTAGTGGAATAATATATTCTCTCTTTTCAACCCAATATATGAATTATCTATGTGGACACATCTATATGGGAATTTTAAGAATAGAAAAACCCTTGTCTAGTCTCAATCGAGCCCTCGGAGCACAAGTTGAAATTAACTGGATTTATTCCTTAAGAGAATCTTCTCATCCTTGAGTGTGAAAAGTGAACAAAATTTGATTATGAATTTTAGGAAAACCATGAGGGATAAAGATCAGTTTTCATATCTTAAACTTGCATGGATGAGTCCTATAAAAACACCCTAGAGGATTCTCTCTAACTTTACATGAGCAAGACATGACAATAAGTTATCTCTTATAATCAAATATCTATTAAAAGGATAAAAAATTGGTCACAAGTAGGAAAATATTGTACTTACTCATCCAAATAAATGATTTGTCTATGTGAACATGTATGAATAAGAATTTTAAGGTTATAATGGAATTTTTCCAATCTTAATCAAACCTTGGGAGTACAAGTTGCAATTGACTAGATGCATCCGTTAAGAGAATGTCCTCATCCATGAGTGTGTACATTTATCAAACTTCAATCACACATTACAAGAGAACCATGATGGATAGATATGAGTCATTAAATCCTATAATTTCATGAATGAGTCTTCTAATAATACCTTAGAGTATTATCTATAATTCAACATGATCAATACAGGGCAACACATTTTTTCTCACAACCAAATCTATTAGAATGGACTAAAAGTTAGTTAGTGGGTAGCATATATTCTAGATCATCAGTAGAATAAATGAACCATTTATGAAAACATGTTTGGATGGTAATTTTAAGGCTATAATAACCCTTTTTTGGTCTCAATAAGGCCCCAGGAGCATAAGTTGTAGTTGATTTGATGCCTCCCTTAAGAGAATATTCTCATCCCTGAGTGTGAAAACTGAGTGAACTTTAATCACACATTGTAGGATAATTTTTATGGATAGAGAGGAAATTTTAGATCCCATACTTGCATAAATTATTCTTCTAAACAAATATCAGATGATTATCTCTCCCTCAATATAGGTGATACATGGCAAGTATTTTTCTCTCGTAGCTATATCTCTCTTAAAGGGCTCAAAACTTATCAGTGGGGGGGGTGGAACTTCTAGATCATTAGCCAAATTGAATAACCATATTTGTGGACATATCTATATGGGTGTTTTAAGGATATAATAATGATTTTATGGTCTTGGTAAGGACCTATTATAAAATTTTATAGTTGATTCAATGCATCCCTTAAGAGAATCTCCTCATCCCAAAGTGAGAAATTTGGGAAATTTTTTATCATGCATTACATAAGAACTATGAGGAGTGTAGATAAAACATTAGCTTCTACACTTTGATGATGAGTCATCTAAGTAACACTAGGAGGATTCACCCTCACTTGACATGGAAAAGACATGGTAAGGAATTTTATCTTTCAACCAAATCTCTATTAAAGGTCCAAAATCTTATTAGTTGGGGGTATATATTCTATCCCATTATCCCAATAGATGAACCACCCTAATGAACACATAAATATGGGAATTTTAAGTCTATAATAATTATGATTTAGTTTAGGTAGGGCCCTAAGACAAAATTATAAAATTGACTAGATGCATCCCCTAAGATAATCTCCTCATCCTAAAGTGATAAAATTGGGTAAACCTCTTTCACACATTACAGGAAAACCATGAGAGATAGAGATGAACCATTAGCTCCCACACTTTCATGGATGAGTCCTCTACACAACACCATGGATATTATATCTCACTCAACATGGATGAAACTTGGTAAGGATTTTCTCTCATAGCTAAATCTCTCTTAAATAGACAAAAGCTTATAAATTTGGGTGTAACTTTTGTCTCATTAACCCAATGGACAAATCATCTTGATAAAAACATCTAAATGGGAATTTTAAGGATATAAAAATGCTTGTCAAATATCATTAGGGCCCTAATATAGAATGTTATAGTTGACTGGATGTATCCCTTAAGATAATCTTCTTGTCCTAAAGTGAGAATACTAAGTGAACTTCCATCACACATTATAAGAGAATTGTAAAGGATGGAGACAAACTATCAATTCCAACACCTACAAGGATGAGTCCTCTAATAAAATTAATGTGGATTCTCTCTCACTTGAAATTGATGAGACACAAGGAGTTTTACCTTGCAACTAAATCTTTATTAAATATCTAAATGTTTATCCATGGGGGGTATAACTTTTGAATCATTAGCCCAATTAATGAATCATATTCACAAACACATTTGGATAGGAATTTTAAGGATATAAAAATTATTGTTCAGTCTTGGTAGGGCCCTATGATGGAATGTTTTAATTGACTATAAACATCTCTTAAGAGAATATCTTCATTCCAAAGTGAGAAAATTGAGAAAAATTCTATCACATATTATAAAGAACAGTGAGAAATAGAGATGAACCATCAGCTCCAAAACCTGAAAAAATGAGTCATCTAAGTAAATCTAGGAGGATTCTCTCTCACTCAACATGGGAGAGATAGGGAAATGATTTTCATCCCAAATATTGTTAGTGGGGGTCATAACTTTAAGGTCACCAACCCAATCGATGAACCATCTTCATAAAAAGATATAGATGGTTATTTTAAGGCTATAATAATGCTTGTTTAGTCTTGGGAGGACCCTATTATGGATTTTTTTAGTTGAAAAAATGCATACCTTAAGATAATATCCTCATCCCAAAGTGAAAAAACTAGGATAACTTCTATCACACATTCTAAGATAACCATGAGGGATAGAGATGAACTGTCATCTCTCACACTTTCATGGACACATCATATAAGCAACCCTAAGAGAATTCTCTCTCACTTGAATGGGTAATACATGATACAAAGTTATCTATTCAAGACAAATTTCTCTTAATGGGCCAAAATCTTGTTAGTGTGGGTCATAGCTTATGGATCATTAACCCAATTAACAAACCAATTTCATGAATATGTATGGATGGGAATTTTAAGCTAGAACAATTCTTGTCTAATATTATTATAGACCTAGGATGTAATGTTATAGTTGATTAGATGCATCCCTTAATATAATATCCTTATCCAAAAGTGAAAAAACTAAGTGAACTTCCATCAATAAACAAATACGAGACACATAAAGGAGTTTTATTTTGTAACTAAATCTATCTTAAAGGGCCAAAATATTGTCAGTGGGGGGCATAACTTCTAGATTATTATCCTAATCAATGAACTATCCTTATAGACACATCTAGATGGGATTTTTAAGTCTAAACTAATCCTTGTCTAGTCTTGATAAGGCCTGAGATGAAAATTTACATTTGACTAGATTAATCCCTTAAGAGAATATCCTCCTGAAGTGAGAAAATTCAAGAAACTTCTATTAGACATTTTAGGAGAACTGTTTGGGCTAGAGATAAAATGTTATCTCTCATAATTATATTGATGAGTCCTATAATAAACCTCAAGATAATTCTCTCTCACTTGACATGGATTAGACATGGAAAGGAGTTTTATCTCATCACTAAATATCTCTTAAAGGGCCAAAATCTTGTCATAATGGGGCATAGCTTTAAGATCATTAGCCCAATCAATGAACCATCTTCATAGAAACATCTAGATGGGTGTTTTAAGGTTATAAAAATGTTTTTTAAAATTATTATGGCCCCAAGATGGAATGTTATAGTTAAATAAATGTACCCTTTAAGATAATGTCATTGTCCTAAAGTGATAAAATTGAGCAAACTTTTGTCATGCATTACATAATAACTATAAGGGATAAAGATGAATTGTAAGCTCTCATAGTTGTAGGTTCTAGCACTTACATATATAAGTCATCTATCTCATTATCCTAATTGATTAACCATATTCATGGACACATATTAATGTGCATTTTAAGGCTATAACAATGCTTATCTAATATTGATATAGACCTATAATGGAATGTTAAAATTGACTGGATGCATCTCTTAAGATAATATCCTTGTCCTAAAGTGAGAAAATTTAGAAAACTTTCATCATGCATTATATAAGAACCATTAGAGTTAGATATGAACCATCAAATCCCAAACTTGAATAAAAGAGTCCTCTAAGTAAACCCAAGAGTATTCTCTCTCATTCAACATGGGTAAGACATGAAAAGGATTTTTTTCTCACAACCAAATCTCTCTTAAAGGGCCAAAAGGTTGTTAATGGGGGAAATTTTTTTGGCTCATTATCTTAATCAATGAAGAATCTTAATAGACATGTATATATGGACATTTTAAGGCTATAAAAAATATTTTCTAGTAACGAGAGGGCCCTATGATAGAATGTTATATTTGACTAGATGTGTCCTTTAAGATAGTATCCTCATCCCAAAGTGAGAAAACTAAGAAAAATTTTGTTTCACATTATAGAATAACCATGATGGTTAGAGATGAACCTTAAGGTCCCAAAATTTCATGGATAAGTTGTATAAGTAACCCTAATAGGATTATATCTCACTCAACATAGATGATACATGACAAGGAGTTTTCTCTCATAGCTAAATCTCTCTTAAAAGGCCAAAATCTTGTCAGTGAGGGGCACAGCTTCTAGATAATTAGCGTAGTAGATGAATAATCTTCATGAACACATTTAAATAAAAGTTTCAAGGTTATAAAAACACTTTTTTGGTCTTGGTAGGGCCCTGAGTTAGAATTTTGAAGTTGACTAGATGCATCTCTTAATAGAATCTCCTCATCCCAAAGTTAGAAAATGAACCAACTTTTATCACACATTACAGGAGAACCATGAGGACTAGAGATGAACCTTAAACTCCCACACTTTTATGAGCATGTCATATAACCAATCACAAGAGGATTATCTCTCACTAAATATGGGAAAAATATGGAAAGGAGTTTTATATCATAATGAAATCTCTCTTAAAAGACCAAAATATTATCATTAGGGGCATAACTTCTAGTTCACTATCCCAATCGATGAATGATCTTCATAAACACATATATATGGGCATTTTAATCCTAAAAAATTATTTTTATATCTTGGTAAGGCCTCGGTATGGAATGTAATAGTTGACTAGATGTATCACTTAAGAGAATATCTTGATCCTAAAGTGAGAAAACTAAGTGAAGTTCCATCACATGTTGCAGGAGAACCATAAGGTCTACAGATGAACTATCATTTCCAAAACATGCATGGACAAGTCTTCTTAGCAACCCAAAGAGGATTATCTCTCAATAAACATGTATGAGACACATAAAGTATTTTCCTCTCATATTTAAATCTTTCTTAAATGTCCAAAAGCTTATTATTGGGGGGTATAGCTTATGGATCGTTAGCACAACCGATGAATTATCTTCATGAACATGTTTGTATGGGCATTTTGAGGCTAAAACAATACTTGTCTAGTATTAATAGGGCCCTAGGATGTAATTTTGTAGTTAATTAGATTATATGACCAATAATTTGTAGTTGAATGGATGAAATATTGGGCCCCAAGACCATGAACTAGTTTCATAATGGTTTCTCAGGCTATTTACTCCTTGCATCTAAAAGTGTCATGTCATGAACATTTAAAAATCAGTCAAACATGAACATGAGAATATTTTAAGACCTTTTTCAAGCACCAAACAAGAGTATTGTCCTGATTTTCAATCCTGTGGTCATGTTCCCAAGGGTCTTTAAGCAAATATGCAAGGTTATAACCAAGAATAGAGCATGTTTTTTATAGTTACAGGTTTGAAGGGTAAAATAACAAAAGCTAAACCTTACTAATAGCTTCAAATTAATTTAAATAATTATTTATGTTTACATTAAGTACAATAACATTTCTAATAGTTATTTGTAATAGAAAGAATTTGTACAAGAACAAGGGATAAAACATAGTTTTTCTAACTTTTTATAAAAACTAAGCATAAAGAAAGGTACCAGCTTGTTTATTGAATGAGATAGCACTATTAAAAGATAAAAAAAACTTTATAAGGCATAAATATTCTATGTTTTGTGTGAAAGACTCATTAATTAAGGTGATAAACCATGAACACAAGGGCTAGAAGTAATGTTTATGTCTTTTTGTAATAACAGACATAGAGAAGAGTGTGAAACCTATTACTTGAGTTAGATAACCTCAAAAGGAATATAAGATGTATATCTAGTGTTTTTTTTAAATTAAATGAGTAATGAGTATATCACAAAGAGTAATGTATTTTTTTTCACTTGTATTTATTTCAAGAATATAACATTGTCTACTCATGGCACCAACCATGTGAAGGTGGAAGCTCATCTAGTACCACTAACCTAAATTAAAATTGTTATTAAAAATTTTAAATAGAAATAAACACTTAATTAATAAATAATTCAAGATTAAAATACAATAAATAAAATAAGTTAACTATATTAATTTGAAATATAAGATGAATTATTCATACTAACCTTACCAAGTCAATCCAATGTACCTTTTGGATCAGCTATTTTTTCAAGTGTTTCAAGAATTGATTCATGATCAAATTCATAAAATTTCCACAAACTTTGTTGTTAGGCTTTCCACAATCTTTGATCATTTGAATATTTATAGTGATAACCAAATTTGAATAATGAAGCACTACCCTATGTATTTTAGAATCCTCAAATAACACATGTTTTATTTATTTATGATAGTAACTATGAATCCAAGTTCCTATATTCACTATGAATCCATTGGGATAAACTAGGTCTTCTCCATCCATGACATTTTTGGTCAAATTCTTTTACCTTTACAAAATGACATAAGTAGTAGTATGTTATCTCATCATATCCTTAGGTTTAATGACTATAAAAACATGCTCTATATTTAAATTATAATCAATTTATAAGCACATATAGGAAAAAATAAATATATCACTAATAAAACTAAGGCTATATTTAAATTGTAAATAAATTTTACTTCATTGCATAAGATATGAGATGTGGCCAAAGTCAATCGATGATGCCATTTCATGGTTTATCATTCTTGGAATGAATGGATAATCTCTAAAGGTTTTATGGGTATAAAATATCATTCATCAATGTATTATTCTGATTCACATTCATGCCAATTAATTTCCATACAACCCAAAAAAATTCATGTTATATCGCTAATATAAATAGTCCATGAATTAGAATTTAAGCTTTAAATGGAGTGAAAAAAACTAAATCCAAGTACTATAGTGAAATATTTATACATTACCTTGTATTTTTACTTAATTAACAAAAATAATCTTCACACATGAGAATATCTATCAATTGCATGAAAATAAATCATTAAATCAAGTCACAATACTTGTAGAATCAATCAAATTAGCACCATCGTTGTGCTTTCCATGATCTTTTTTAAGGGTATTTTTACACATGCACCTAAACCATCATGTTCCCCTTTGCCATGCCCAACCTCAAATAAGCTCCAAAAATGTTTAACCCCATTCTTATTATGCATTATACTTTACTAGTAAAACATTCAATAATTATTAAACTATCTTGCATAATTGTCTAGAAAAATATAGTGTGAATCAAACATGATTTATCTTGAATTCATATTCCTATAAAATATCTCAAAATAACCTTGGAAAAACTCTA
The DNA here is from genome assembly GCA_037957365.1 of Torreya grandis. Lineage (NCBI taxonomy): Eukaryota > Viridiplantae > Streptophyta > Pinopsida > Cupressales > Taxaceae > Torreya > Torreya grandis. The sequence continues at coordinate 1,145,927 of JARHVA010003710.1, forward strand.
GAGAATTCAATATGTCATCACTAATGTAAAAATAATACTCCCTCAACATCTTTATTTCATCATCTATGTTATTAGGTACATGTTTGAATGTACAAAAAAATTAAAACTTGAATTGAATTATAGTATTGGGATTGAACCTCATTCTATGGTTTTAGTGTGTAGTTATTAAGAAAATCCACAACCAAAAAAATGTACCAATTAGGAAATTTTGATTGCATAAATTGAATTGATTATCTAACCATTTTGATTTGTGTGTCTATCTTTCATATTGGTAGATTATATTCTTCTTGAATTCAAACATGAAATTAAATATGAAAACTTTGGTCATAATCAACTCATATCTTAATGATTCTTTTCTAGGTCTTAACACATAATTTATAGATTTGTACTTCTTATAATCAACTAATTGATTTCCAAATTCACATTAAATTTCTTAATGTATACATTTGTTCAAACGTGAAAAACCACCACAACTATTACATGTTCCATAAAAAAATTAGGTGAAAAAAAATTCCCCTCAAGTTTTTAATAGAAAATACTTTGGATTAATTATCTTGATGTTTTAGGTGGGAAATCCACCATACATACATGCATAATATTGTTAGTATGTAAAGTACGATGTATATGATGAAAAACATAAAAATGAATACCAAATTTAATATGTACCCTAAAATAACATGTGGTGTGGTCTTGGTTGATTTTAACATAGAAAGGCTTACACATCTCAGATTACCTTTAGATAATTAATAATTAGCCATTAAAGTCTTCAATAAAAAATTTATAAAATTCTATTTGGGTCATGTCCAAAAAATGGTTTGCATGTGACTCATGGTTTTTTGAACCTTTTATTATTTTAACAACATATTTTAAATTGTATGAGAACCTTGTGTTATCATGCCAATTTTTTTCAATAAAATGTCTTGTTACTCAAACTAATACATTATCTTCTCATGGGAGTTTACCACTAAATTCCCAACAATATATGAGTAAAGGGTCATCAATCCTTCTTATTCTTTTTATGTCATTTATCATATTTTTATATTCAAGTTCAATGACTTACATGTTTCATTAAGAATTTAAGCTTTAGATGTTTTCTTACTCACTATAGATACCATTAATACTTGTGTTTCCACATTACTATATTTTCTTGACTTCTATTGCATTAAATTCATTAAATAGATTATTTACTATTGCATTATTTGTTCCATCCATATTGATTATTATTAAACCTAAATTATGAATTATATGGCAAATTTTGTGTATTTTCATTAATTGAACAAATAGTTGACATCATTTTTTATGACTTTTATTCTCAAATGCATAGTCCCATACACATTGAGCATTATGTTGAACTGATATCTTTGACATTTTATCTTTCATAGGTTCTATTATCACTTATATTTACACCCTTTTAGGATATGTCTAAGATCTCCTCATCTAAGTGTCATAATTGAAACACCTCTAGGCTATGGGTGATCCAAATAATGAATTGAATCTCTAGATAGGGCTAGCTCCCTTGATGTACCACTTTGGATCACTATTACACCTAAACTTTGTGAGGGAAAAAGGAGAGAGAAAATTGAAAACAAACTATCCTAACAGATTTGATACACCAACTTTATTTATGATTACTAACTAGATGCATGTTACACATGAGAATAAGGGACTAACCAAACATACGCTTCTCCAATCTAAATCTTCTCACATCAATGTTACATTATGAGGTTGTGATGAATGTTTAGGCTACAAGGACTAGATAAGAGTACTAGAATGGAAATATCTATATAAAATAACTCACTCAACCTTAAAACATAATAAAAAAACTTTACATGCCCTACAAGAAGAAGATTTATAACTAAAAATAGGTGAGAGAATGAGACAATCATGCTAATGAAATAAGAGTCATCACTTATGTAAAATCAAACACTCCAAATGAAAAAACTAAAAAAATCATGAAAGACATAAAAATAATTAGTATTATTGATCAATGCTATGCAAATAAGTAGGACTTCACCATAATCAAGTGGAGAATAAATTACAAAGGCCAAAATGGCTAGTTTTTATAGAACTTGAGAGAGAGAGAGAAGAAGAGAGAAGTCCAAAGGTCACAAGGACACTTGTCAAGATGAGAAAAGGAGTTAATTATGTATGATAAGAAGATGTGAAATGAAAAATTAAAGTTTATGAAGAACAAGTGTCATCTCAAGTCATAAAACTCATGAAAGTGGTATGGAAGTTCTCATTTCGGCTTAGAAAACTACCTTCATGATTCACCTCTAGTTGAACATAAAAAAACATAATTAGGGATAGGTATGATGATTGGAATGAAGGGTAAGTATTAAAACATGCCTCTCCATTCATTGGTTATATTCTTAGTCATTTGGAACCTTCCCAAAGTGATCTATCACCATTTGTACTCTAAGAAACTCCTCTTCCCCAAACCTTTCACACTTGGCCTAGAATTTGGCTTTAGTTGAGAATTAAAATACATAAAATGTGATGGATTAAATGTGTGAAGACCCTCCATGCCATTATATTCATTAATAAAACTTCCTTCATGACTCACCTCTATTTTAACATGAAAATGATAATTAGTGATAGGTATGATGATTGGAATGAAGGGTAAGTATTAAAACATGCCTCTCCATGCATTGGTTATATTCTTGGTCATCTGGAACCTTCCCAATGTGAGATATCACCATTTTTACTATAATAAACTCCTCTTTCCCAAACCTTTCACACTTGGCCTATAATTTGGCTTTAGTTGAGAATGAAAATACATAAAATGTGGTGGATTAAACGTGTGAAGACCCTCCATGCCCCTATAGTCATTAAGAAAACTACTTTCATGATTCACCTCTATTTGAACATAAAAAAGATAATTAGGGATAGGTATGATTATTGTAATGAAGGGTATGTATTAAAACATGTCTCTCCATGCATTGGTTATATTCTTGGTCATCTAGAACCTTTCCAATGTGAGTTATCACCATTTGTAATATAAGAAACTCCTCTTTCCCAAACCTTTCACACTTGGCATAAAATTTGGATTTATTTTAGAATGAAAATACATAAAATTTGGTGGATTAAATGTTTGAATACCCTCCATTCCCTTATATTCATTAATAAATCCTTAAAAATCTATTCACTTGAAGTTCTTACCCTTCTCAGTAGCTTGGTCACTATGCCAGTTTTGACTGGCTGAGATGAGAGCTCTTGTTATCAAACATAAGAGTTTTTATAAGGCATGAAATACACATGGGTAGTTATTAAAACTTTATATATTCCTTGTAATATTTATTTCATCTTTATAATCCTTATATAACCTATAAAACACATAAAAGAGTTAAAATTACCATATTCGTATAATTTTGTATAGTCCAAAATGATGGGGAGGAGACTAGGAGAGTCTTAGACAACTTCAAATCATTATATTAGGAAAAATATTCCATTACAGTAGCTTTCTATCTCCATTTCCTTAAACTAGTCACTCTAAGGGTTTAACAAGGGTTTAGGCCTATTTTTGTTGTTAAGGTATGTTCATAAAATTATTACATTGAAGATGATAAAAAATATTATTATAAAAGATTTTAATACCCCTTATATCCCCTCTAAACTTCCTTTACCTCCATGCAAAGCCCTCATGAAAGGTGTGAGTAATAAAACATTTCCTATCAAGCTTGTTTCTCCACTTTGCATAGGTCTAATGTAGCCATGGGAAAAAGTAGATTTCCTTATGGATTATCATGCACTAAAAAATATTTAACACCTATAACTTAATCCTATAAACATGTTAAAACTTTTTATAAATCGTATCTAATGCTAGAATTGAAGATGACCTCTCATTTGGGCACTAGGCCTATCCATGCCTTATAGCCTATCTGTACCTTAAATCCCAAAATTATATACATCTATTATGATCCCAAAAAAATGGTTTAATTATTTGTAAATATCACTTAGAGATATAAGTTAAAATGGTCTCACATTTAGTTTTTGGGCCTAATCATGCCATATAGGCCTGACTGCAACCCTTGTGGTTTAGCCTATTTTATTGAGCTTCACCCTTTCTTATTTATTTTCTCGTGTTGGCCTATGTTATTTATAGATTAAAACACCTCATTTAAAGTTTAAAACAAATCTTGATCCACCCCTCTATCACTTCTTCCCCAAAACTCGCTAATTTCACCTAAGGGAAGTGCCCTCTATTTGAGACAAAATAGAGGGCACTTCCCATATTTTATCACACAAAATAGATTTTATAATAAATTATATAAGTGATAATTACACTATATAAAAGTTTTTTTCCCTTGGTAATTCCATTTGAAATTCCAAAGGCATAAAAACCTAAGACATAGTTGTTACACAAAGGACTATGTACATGGTTTCAAGTTATGGGTTGTGCCTTGCTTGATGTGAGTACCTTCCTTGTTTAATAGACCAATATGAGAGAATAATGAGGTTATTATTACCATAATTAAGGTATTACACTATATTTTATCCCTTAAACCTATATTTTACCTTTCCATACATCTTGAACTCTCAAGACTGAGTTCTATATTTTGATTGTGTTTTGTTCTGAATTACTACACCATGAGGTTACCCTACATGTTTATTTTGAGAAAAACATTTTCAAAACTCTTATAAGTCATTTTTTACCATTTTTTACCTATTTTAAATCATTATACTCACTTTGTGTAAGTTATACCTCATTTGGGCACTAGGCCTAACCATGCCTTATAGCCTATTTGAACCTTAAATCCCAAAATTATATACATCTATTATGATCCCAAAAACATGTTTTAATTATTTGTAAATATCACTTAGATATATAAGTTAAATTGGTCTCACATTTAGTTTTTGGGCCTAATCATGCCATTTAGGCCTAACTGCAACCCTTTTGGTTTTGACTAGCTGAGATGAGAGCTCTTGTTATCAAACATAAGAGTTTTTCCAAGGCATGAAATAGACATTTTGAGTTATTAAAACTCTATATATTCCTTATAATATTTATTTCATATTTAAAATCCTTATATAACCTATAAAACACATAAAAAAGTTAAAATTACCATGTTTTGTACCATGTTCATACAATTTTATATAGTTTAAAATGATGGGGAGGAGACTAGGACAGTCTTAGACAACTTAAAATAATTATATTAGGTAAAATATTCCATTAGAATAGCTTTCTATCTCCATTTCCTTATACTAGTCACTCTAAGGGTTTAGCAAGGGTTTGGGCCTATTTTTCCTGTTAAGGTTTATTTATAAAGTTATTACATTGAAGATGAAAAAAATATCACTATAAAAGAGTTTAATACCACTTATAACCCCTATAAACTTCCTCTACCTCCATGCAAAGCCTCGTGAAAGGTGTGAGTAATCAACCCTTTACTATCAATCTTGTTTCTCCACTTTGCATAGGTCTAATGTAGCCATGGGAAAAATTAGCTTTCCTTATGTTTTATCATGCACTAAAAAATCTTTAACACCTCTAACTTAATCCTATAAACATGTTATAAATTTTTATCAATCTTATCTCATGCTAGAACTGAAGATGACCTCTCATTTGGGCACTAGGCCTAACCATGCCTTATAGCCTATCTGCACTTTAAATCCCAAAATTATATAAATTTATTATGATCCCAAAAACATGTTTTAATTATTTGGAAATATCACTTGGAGATATAAGTTAAATTGGTCTCACATTTAGATTTTGGGCTTAATCATGCCATATAGGCCTGATTGCAACCCTTATGGTTTAGACTATTCTATTGAGCTTCACCCTTGCTTATTTAGTTTATCATGTTGGCCTAGGTTATTTACATATTAAAAAACCTCTTTTAAAGCTTAAAAAAAATCTTGATCCACCCTTTTTTTCACTTCTTCCACAAAACCTGATAATTTCACCTAAGGAAAGTGCCCTCTATCTGAGACAAAATAGAGGGCACTTCCCATATTTTATCACACAAAATAGATGTTATAATAACTTATATAAGTGATAAATACACTATATAAAAGTTTTGGTCCCTTTGTAATTCCATTTGACATTCCAAAAGCATAAAAACCTAAGACATACTTGTTAGGCAAAGGACTGTGTACATGGTTTCAAGTTATGGGTTGTGCCTTGCTTGATGTGAGTGCCTTCCTTGTTAAATAGACCAATATGAGAGTATCATGAGGTTATTATGACCATAATTAAGGTATTACACTGTATTTTATCCCTTAAACCTCTATTTTACCTTTCCATACATCTTTAACTCTCAAGATTGAGCTCTATATTTTGATTATGTTTTGTTCTGAAGTACTACACCTATAAGTTACCCTACATGTTTGTTTTGATAAAAAAATTACAAAATCATATAAGTATTTTTGTATCATTTTTTACCTATTTTAATTCATTATACTCACCTTGTGTAAGCTATACCTCATCAAAACATACTCTTTTTTCTCTCTACATCTTATAGTCAACTACAGTTGACTTTGAGAGGTTTTATAGGTATTATTGCTAATAATTAGTACATAAAATTAGATAAAGTGTATAAATATATCCTTATATAATTTTATTTTCATTTTAAACTTTTTTGGAGTCATTTTCCTCATTCTTATGCTATACCAGCACTGATATTTCACTTCCCAATCCATTGTTACCTACAATCAATAGTGGTTAACCTCTTTGAAGCAAAAGGATTGAAGATTGGCATTATCCTTTTCAAGTTATTCCAAATTTTTTTTGGGATTCCATTGATAAAATATGAAACATCATTTATAGGCCATTGGCGATGTTATCATACTCAAACTTCTATCTTATAATGTATGTTCTTACAATCAAATGTAGATGTGTATATCATTGTGAAGCGTACCTATAGGAGTTTACCAGACCTTGAAACCTCAATAATCAACCTCTCCTAATGTAATCCATTCTCATAGGTATCCATTTAAATACATAATGTATTATAAACATGGAAATATACCTTGTTTTCTCTTTTAAATTTCAAGGTCACTTATCTTCAAACCCTGTAGATTTTACTACCTAGAACTAGTGTTTCAGGGGCATCTTTAGACCTCCTAACAATTGAATTCCACTAATCCTATTGACTCCCTCTTTTTAAAGGATCTTATCCTTCATTGAGACTAAAAATTTAGATTATTAATATTCCACAAAATTATTGATAACCATTGTTAAAGACCATGACAAAATGGCTTTAGGCCTCTATTTTCCTATTTTGGGGATTTGATCCCTAAACCTACAATCATCATGTTTTAAAGGTAATATCTAATTAAATATACCAAATTAGTCATTAAAAAGATCTTAAATGCTCCTTTAAACATGTTATGACTCCAATTATGGTTTCACCCATGTGTCAACCCTTCAAAAGGCTGCTCAACTCTCTTTTAGCACCACTTGTAGGTGGTTACTCTCATGCCTGTAGGTAGTGAAGATAAGCATAGGTAGTGAGCATTTATTTAACAATATGATCATTATTAGTCCCATTTTAATTTATTAAACTTTTTTATTTCAATATTGAGGGGCTAAAAACCATTGAAACATGTCTTTTTCCATATTTCATCTTGTTGTAGGGCTTTTGTAGACTATGAATTTAGGTAGTGGACACAAATATAGGAAGTGTGAAAGAGATATAATCTTGGGATTAAATATAGATATTAAAAAAGTGATATAATACACTCTTATCACTCCAAAATATTTTAAACACCTCTCATATCTCCCATTCCATCATGACATCATTCTGAGATACTTGTATATTTGAAGAGTTGCTTACATATGCATAGTGTATTGACTGCAACCATGGAACATTGCTTGGATAATGAGACTATAAGGTTAATGGATTTATAATAAATTTAAAACATGATAATTAAACTATAACATCCCTTTGGATCCATTATCAAAACCTAAAGATCTTGAAAATGGTGAAAACCTACCTATGACATAAGAAGGTGTATCCTCTTGTAACATGAGATGATTTGTATATCCAAACACCTTAAAATAGTAAAAAAATCATGGGAATAATTTTATTATCAATTATAAATCATATTTAATTAGTCTCAATAAGTTAATTATATGTACTTGTCCAAACCAAAGTAAAACCTATAGGGTGCATAGATTGGTAAGTAGAAAAACACAATCAACTTCATGAGGATGGTTCATAAATCACAATCCACCATTATTCAGAATATTTTTATTTAACTTAATATATATGAGTTTAATTTCACCTCCCAAATTCATTTTACTTAGGATTTTTCCAACTATATGTACCAAGTACAAACCTGAAGACTAGTGTTGTGTGTCTAAAAGGGTGAAAAAGGAACAAAATTGTTTTATCCCAATTTTTACACTTATATAGTACTTAAATAATGGAAATATATTTGAGGAATTTTTATATTCATATCATTACCTTATCCAATGTGTCACATTCCCTTATGGGTCGTATAAGTGCCAAACTCTTTGCTTTTCTCAAGAAAACTACTCTTTTTTCTAAAGAACCTACCACTTTTAGTTATTAAAAATTTATTAAGTCATAATAAGACACATTTCATGTGAATTAATGCTTATTTAATCTTATCACTTCCATAGGAATCTATACAAGTAGTTAAATTCTCTAACTATGACCCCAAATAACTCAAAATGATATATTGAATAATATGACTAATGACCAAGGCTAATGTGACATTAAACTCCATAAAATTACTTATAATACACCTTATTACTAAATATTACACCTCATATAAACCTCTAAAAATCATGTTTTAACCTATAGGGGTCCCAATTTGATCTATAGAGTCAAATTTGGCTAACAAATTGGTGACTCATAGGGATAGCATGCCTGCTATGCTAACTAGATTGGTAGATTTATCAGTCCATTAGGTTTCAAGAGTCATATAAATTATAAAATATAACAAGGAGACCTTTGACCACATGAAAACCATTTTTTGATCAAGATAAGACCACTTCATTACATCAACCACATAAAATAAAGGGCACATATAAAGTAAATCAAACACACTAACAAGACACATATGTGCTCAAAGAACTTATGAAAAATAGGAATACAAAAACTATATAAACTAAAAATTAAGCATACATCCCTTTCTATGATCAAAAGTAATGTTTCTTTCATCTCCTTCTTCATGAGATGAATCATGGTTCCAAGCATGCTACTCTTTAGATTCAATAATTGGTAGATTAGACCTACTTATTTGCACTTAAATTTTTATTCTCTTAAGTAGAACATCATTAAATAGGTCTCCAATGTAAATGTGTTCCTCTTGGCCATGAACACATACCTCATATTGCTTCCCACTCTTCATCTCATGATCAACTTGCTTCTTATTTGTAGGCATGGTTTCAAGAAGAATAATTTCTTGTTCCTTGGAATATTGATGATAATAAAATCTTGTTTTCACCTCCAAAGTCTGAGGTTAACTTTGATCTTTCTCATCTATGACATTCTAAAAAATATCATCTTGATTACCATCACTTGTAATCAACTCTATGGAAGTTGTAGACCCTTTGAGAGACTCAAAATCATTAAATATGTTTTCAAATTATTTCCACAAGTCCTCATCTTCTCTTTGATCAAAATCATGAAAGGGAATAACAAGGTAATATCCTTCATATTTTTTAGAATACAAAAGGACTTCATCCAATACTTCTTATTTGACACAAGGAAGGCATTCTTCATTACCAACCAAACAAGAAGAATCAACACAAGGACTCAACTATTATTCAATGTTTAGGACCTCTTGAGGGTTATCAAATTGTATATCAACTATCATAATCTAATCTTGCTTCTTAAGGGTTTCAATATCTTTAATCTCTTTTTCCTTCTTAATGATGCCAAGACTAAACATCTTGAAATCTGATGACCTATCCCAATGAGGCTACTAAGGAACTACACTTTATTCAAGCAAAATTTATCAATTTTCCTTAACCAAATCCTCATATTTAGGTTATCATACCATAGGTCCATAAATGAAAAATTTTATGGGTTGAGTACAAGATGAACTAGTTGGTAGAGGTGAAACATAGGACTCAAAATCAGATTGAGAATGCATTGTAGGGGATCCTATTAAAAGCTCTTGAGGAAGGAGAGGAAGACCTTGGGTTAAGATAGCTTGGTAATTCTCCTTCTAATTTAAAATCAATTCATTCACATTTGATTTATCTTGAACACTTTCTTGAGGGAGGTTAGATGGGGTGTGTTTAGGCACGGGATCTTCTTTTGGGTCTAAACCTTCTATCACACCATGACTTAGCAATTTCATCCTTGACTCTAACTCTTAAATTTTCTTGGATAGATTCTCTTGGAAAATTATCTCTTGAAGTTCATATAAATGTTAATTATTATTATGAGTATAATAGGTTTGACATGGAAGACAAGAGGTCTCTTGAGGAATGGTGGGAAGCACTTGCATAGGATGAAGTTCTTTCTCAACTTCACACTCCTTATCAAGACTTTTATCCTCTTTATTTCCCCATGATTTGACTATATTATTATATATTATTTTTTTAGGATATTTAGTCTATTATTGAGGTATTTATTTACTTTTAGGAGTGGATGAAGTGTCCAAGAAACTTGGGATCTCTTTAGGCTTGGATTCTCCACCTTATCTCCTACTTCGAATATCATATCTAATGGTCACTTCTTGAGGTGGGGATGTAATTAGAGAGGTAAATTATGTATTATATTCCACGTATTTTTCCTATGACATGGATTGGTTCATATTAATATTAGCCAACTCAATCTACCTATTAAAATTATCTTTAAAAATAAGGTTTCTCTTTTCAACTCTCTCTTCCAACTGATTAGGAAAATGATGACTTTGATACGATTTATTGGGTTCATAAGTGGGAACCATGTAATACTTATATAAATATTATGGAAGTGGATATGAAGGCTAATATGTTTGAGGAGTTTTTTTCTTATGAATTTTTATCCTATCTTCTAAGGATGAAACTAGGCCACTCACATCTAGCATCTCACTTCTGAGCCTTTGCCAATTTTCTTTCTCAATAGGTGCCCACTCTCTTTTGAATATATATAATTAATTTTTAAACTTATGAATTAAATTTCTAGGAAAATATAGAACATATCCCATTTGTGTATCAAGATCCAACATGTACTTCTCATAGCCTAAAAATGTTTTCTTCAAGGTGGAAATAGATTGACTTAAGAAGTGACTAGGTTGACTATGAGAAAGATATGGAGAATATTGATTATAAGGATGATAAAAATCATAACTAGGATGATAAGAACCATTTGGGGTTGATAGGGATCATGAGAAGGTTGGTAATTTTAACACAAAGGCTGATACGGAATGTCATAAGCTTAAAATGTCTCACCAACTTGTGTAAAATAGTACTCAACACCAAGTTCAGACATGGATTTCAATAAGAAGAAAGAACACAAGGAATTATTATCAAAATTAATACCTAGGATACTTCACCAGATGATTTAACTTTGTATTCATCATTTGTGATTAGATATATGCCTCCAAAGGTTGATGTGTTGAAAGACAACATCAAAAATCTTTAAAATTCTTGGACTAAGAGTCCCATTAGGCATGCCAAAAAATATTATAACTTTGATTCACACCATTTTAGGATATTTATGAGATATACTCATCCAAGTGGAATAATTAAAACACCTCTACATTGTGGGTGAACCTAAGAATGAGGTAAATCTATAGATAGGGCTAGCTTCCTTGATGTACAACTTTGAATCACTACTACACCTAAATTTTATGAGGGAAAAGGGAGAGAGAAAACTAAAATAAAACTATCATAAGGAAGGTGATACACCAAATTGATTTATGAGTACTAATCAGCTACATATTACACATGAGAACAAGGGACTAACCAAACATACACTTTTCCAATCTACATCTTCTCACATCAATGTTACATTATGAAGTTGTGATGAATGTTTAGGCTAGGAGGACTAGAAAAGAGGTATATAATGGCACTATTCGAATAAACTAAATCACTCAACCTTCACACATAATAAAAAACTTCACATGCCCTATAAGAAGAAGCTTTCCAACTGAAAATAGGTGAGAGATTTTTACAAACATTCTAAGGAACCAAGAATCATCACTTATGCAAAATCAAACATTCTAAATGAGCACATTAATAACAATCATGGAATAGGTTAAAATCAGTATTATTATTGATCCATGGAATGAAAACAAGTATGAATTCACCGTACTCAAGGGAAGCATAAATTACAAAGGCCAAAATGGCTAGTTATTAGAGAGAGAGAGAGAGAGAGAGAGAGAGAGAGAGAGAGAGAGAGAGAGAGAGAGAGAGAGAGAGAGAGAGAGAGAGAGAGAGAGAGAGAGAGAGAGAGAGAGAGAGAGAGAGAGAGAGAGAGAGAGAGAGAGAGAGAGAATTACAAAGGTTACAAAGACACTTGTAAATATGATAAAAGGAGTTAATTATTAGTTATAATAAGATGTGAAATGATCCATGTAAGTTTATGAAGCAAAAGTGTCATCTCAAGTCATGAAACTAATGAAAAGTGGCATAGAAGTTCTCATTATAACTCATAAAATTGCCTTCATGATTCACCTCTATTTAAACATCCCAAAAACATATTAGGGATATGTATGATTATTTTAATTAATGGTAAGTATTTCATACATACCTCTCCATGTAATGGTTGTAGTCCTAGTCATCTAGAACATTCCCAAAATGAGCTATCACCATCTACAACTTAAAAAACTCTTCTTTTCCACACCTTACACACTTATCCTATAATTTGGATTTATATCCTCATGAAAATCCATAAAATGGTGTGGATAATTTTTTTTTAATACCCTCCATTCTTTTATTGGCATCATGTAATCCTTAAAAATCCATCCACTTGAAGTTCTCACCCTTTTCACTAGCTTAGTCACTATGATAGTTTTGACTAGCTGAGATGCGATTGGAGTTTTTCAAAGGAATTGAATGGACATGGGGAGTTATTAAAATTTTTTATCTTCTTCCTATAATTTATTTCATCTTTAGACTCCTAGAACCTAAAAAACACACAAAATAGTTAAAATTACCCTATTTTGTACCCTATCCATATAATTTTGTATAGTCCAATAGGATGGGGAGGTGCTTGGGAAATTATTCTATAACCTTCAATCATAATCTTAGGAAAATTATGCCATTAGAGTATCTTTCTATCTCCATTTCCTCAAACTAGTCACTCTAAGGGTTTAACAAGGGTTTAGGCCTATTTTTGCTCTTAAGGTTTGTTCATAAATTTATGACATTGAAGATGGAAAAAAATCTTAACAGAATAGATTTTATGACCCCTTATAACCCATATAAAATTCCTTAACCTCCATCTAAAGCCTCATGAAAGGTTTGAGTAATCAAAACTCTCTTATCAAGCTTGTTTTTCCACTTTGCATAGGTCTAATGTAGCCCTGGGCCAAAGTAGATTTACTTATGGTTTCTCATGTATTCAAAAATATTGAACACATCCAATTTCATCCTATAAACTTGTTCCAACTTGTTATAAATCTTATCTCATGCTATAATTGAAGGCAACCTCTCATTTGGGCACTAGGCCTAACCATGCCTAATAGCCTATCTACACCTTAAAGACATAAATAAATTTTTGATGTCCATACCTATATAAAAATAGATTATATACCTATATTTTCATCTCACTTAGAGCTATAAGTGAAATTGGTCTCACATTTGGTCTTTAGGCACAGTCATGCCATATAAGCCTAACTGCAACACTTATGCTTTAGGATATTCCATTGAGATTATCCATTTATTGTTTTTTTATCATATTTTATTAGGTGTTTTAAATATTAAAAAACTTACTCTAAAGTTTAAAACAATTCCTAATCTACCCTTTTATCACATCTTCCCTAAGACCTGTCAATTTCACCTAAGGGGAGTGTCCTCTATCTAAGATAAAATAGAGGTAAATTTCCATATTTTATCACACAAAATAGATGTTTTAATATATTATATAAGTTAAAAAGACACTATATACAATTTTTTGTCCCTTGATCAGTCTATTTGACATTCGAAATCATAAAAACCTAGGATAGACTTGCTAGGCAAAGGATTGTGTACATGGTTTCATGTTATGGGTTATGCCTTGCTTGATGTGAGTCCTTTACTTGTTAAATATACCGATATGAGAGAATCATGTGGTTATTATCAAAATAATTAAATTATTCCATTCTCATTTATCCCTTAAACCTCTGCTATACCTTTTCATACATCTTAAACTCTAAAGATTGAGTTCTACCTTTTCACTATGTTTTGTTCTGAAGTATTACACCTATCAGTTACTATGCATGTTTAGTTTGAGAAAAACAATTTACATCATCACTTAATTATTTTTTAATAATTTTTTTACCTATTTTAATTCATTATACTCACCTTGTATAGGCTATACCTTATTAAAACATACTCTTTTTACTTTCTACCTCTTATAATCAACTACAGTTGACTGTGAGAGGTCCTATAGGTATTATTGACTATAATTACTAAATTAAACTTAGATAAAGTGTATAAATATCTCCTTATATAATTTAAAGATAGTTTTACACTTTTTTAGACTCATTTTCCTCATTCTTATGCTATACCAACACTCATACTTCACTTCCTAAACGACTGCTACCTATAGTCAATAGTGGTTGACCTCCTTGAAGCAAAAGACTTACATATTGGCATTAACATTTGAAATTTATACCACATGTTGTTTTCGAGTCCACTAATAAAATTGGAAACATCCTTTATAGACCAGTATTTATGTTCTCATACTCAAACTTCTATCTTATAATGTATGTTCCTACAATTAGTTGTAGGTGTGTATCTCCTTGTGAAGGGTACTTATAGGTGTTTATCAAACCTTAAAACCTCAATAATCAGCCTCTCTTGATGGAATCAATGATCATGGATATAAATTTCAATAAATAAGGTATTATAAACATGGAAATTTTCCTTGTTTTCTCTTTTAAATGTCCAAGTCACTTATATCTTCAAACCCTATAGATTTTATTGCCTAGAAATAGTAGTTTAGGGGCATCTTTAGACCTTCTAACCATTGATTTAAAATAATAATATTGACTCATTATTTTTAAATTCTCTTTTAATTCATTTATACTACAAATTTTTATAGTTAATATTCCACAAAAAATATTGATAAACATTGATAAAAACAATGACAAAATGGCTTTAGGCCTCTATTTTCCTATTTTAGTGATTTGATCCCTAAACCTACAATCATCATGTTTTGAAGGTAAACTCCACTTAAATATGCCAAATTATACCTTAAAGATATTTTACGTGCTCCCTTAAACATTTTAGGACTCTAAGTAGGGTTTCACCAATATATCAACACTTTAAAAGGGTCCTCATCTCTCTGTTAGCACCACCTATAGGTGGTTACTCTCATGTTTGTAGGTAGTGAAGATAAGGATGGGTAGTGAGAATTGTTTTGACCATTTGATCATTATTTATCCAATGTTAACATATTAAAATATGTGATTGAAACCTTAAAATTCTAAAAACTATTCAAACATGTCTTGTCCCATATTTCATCTCGTTTTAGTGCTTCTATAAGTGAATATAATGGCAGGAGACTATGAATTTAGGTAGTGGAGAGAAATATAAGTAGTGTGCACGATATATAATCTTGGGATTCAATATATATATAACCAAAGTGAAAAAAAACACTCTTATCACTCCAAAATATTTGAAACACCTATCAAAGCTCTCATTCATCATGACATCATTATGAGATACTTGTATATTCAAAGAGTTGCCTACATATGCATAGTGTATTGAATAAAACCATAAAAAATTGATTGGATAATGATATTTTAAGTTTAAGGTATTGAGACAACATTAAAAAAATGATAATGAAACTATCACAACCCTCTATAACCATGACCAAAACTTGAAGATCCTAAAAATGGTTAAAATTTACCTATAACATAGGAAGGTGTATCTTATTAAAAAATGAGATGTTTTGTATATAAAAACACCTTAAATAACTAAAAAAATCATGGGAATAATTTTATTTGGAAGTAAACATCATATGGAATACAAAACCTATAGGGTACATAGATTGACAAGCAAAAAAACATAGTCAACTTCATGAGGATGGTTCATACATCACAAGACACCATTATTAAAAATATTTATATGTAGATTAATATATCTGAGTGTAATTTAAAATCCAAAAGGTGTTTAACCTATAATTTCTCCAACTATCTGTACCAAGTACAAACCTAAAGACTAGTTTTACGTGTCTATAAGGGTGAAAAAGGAGAAGAATGGGTTTTTATAAAATTTTAACTTAAAAAGTAATTAAAGCATGTAAATTTATTTTAGGAATATTAATATTCATCTTATGACCGTATCCCATGTGTCACACTTCCTTATGGGCCATACAAGTGCCAAACTCTTCTCTTTTCTCAAGAAAATTACTTTTTATTTTGAATAACCAATAAATTTCAGTTATTAAGAATTTATTAAGGAGTAATATGACACATGTCATGTTATTTCACCCTTATTACACCTTAACACTTCCCTAGGAGGCTATATAAGTCATTAAATGCTCTATTTATGACCCTAAATGACTCAAAATAATATATTATTAACTAATATGACTATTGACCAAGGATAATGTGACATTAAATTACATAAAATAACATATAATACACCTTATTACCAAATATTATACCCATTATAAACCCTTAAAAATCAATTTTTTACCTATAGGGGTCCCTATTTGACATACAGGGTCAAATTTGGTCAATAGGTTCTATGAATTTTTAATATATTTCAAGAAAATACTTTGGTGTTCATTACATTATCCTTGGAGTTTTCAGTGTAGGAGCTATATATTTTTTAAATTTAATGGTGTTACCACCTCAACCATACAAGGGATATTACATGGTTGGATAAGTACATTAGACCCTGCAGGTGAAGTGAATTGCTCTTCATTAGGGGAGACATAAATTGGGGTCATTACTCGATGTTGGTTATAATGATTCTCAAAAAAATTATTATGAATTTATGTTGTATTATACAATATTTATCCATATGTTTCATCACTAATTATAATTCATTACTTACATGCTCTACATTTTGAATTTAATCATTCAAAAAGGATTGATTAAGTTTTCATATCTCATTTAAATACATCTAAATTAAATTCCATAGAATTGGGCATGTTATTTTCATTTGAAATATTATCTAGTGTGAATGAATTACATGTTGACCAAGTTTTACCCCCAAAGTCAAAAGGTTAACCCTTATAGGTAAAAACCTGATTCTCATGTCTTGCTAACCTAGTTCAAAGCTTTTCCATGGCTTATATGGTATTCAAAAGGTATTTTATAAAATATTGTTATCATAGATTAAGGTTTATTTATAGAAATTAATGTAACACTTTGTCTCTATTTTTACTAGACTAGTCATGTCATGGAGTGTTTAAACTTGGTCAAGTGGCATTTTATGCTGGTTTGGATAAGTTAAGGTTCTTTGCAAACTTTAAGGTAATGTTTTATGAGGAAAAATATTATTTTTTACTAAATATAATGTGTGTCAAATCTAAAAAATTCCAAAAAAATTTACAATACACTTGAAAAGGTTATTGGTGGAGTTTTATAACTATCTTATATGTCATGATGTCAGACATTGTTTAAAATCTTACATTTTAATGCTAAAGAATGGAGTTTAAGGTACTTATACGGACTTATTTAACTCATTTTTAGGTGAAAATAGTTTATAATTATATTTTCAACTTTAAAATCTCATATTCATGCTTGGAATGAACTTTTAGGTTTCAAAAATGCAAACAACTTTTTCTCCTCCATTGCTCCATTTACAATAGTATAAAGGTAAAATTCAAGTGAATGGTATAAGATGTATAGGTAGAGTTGGAGATTGATATTTTGACCAAAGTTGATGACCCTTATTAAATATCAATTATTTTCATTGGTTACTTGATTTATGTTCTTATCTTTATGAATAATTATTAAAGATATAAGGTGCTTTTTTGAGGTACAAAACCCTAATGTCTCAATTTTGGGTAATATTTATTGCAAAAATGGGATCATTGAGGCATGATAGTATTTTAAAAGTATCCTTAGAGGTTTTAACATGCATTTCCCACCTTCATTGACCAATTTGGCATGTGTGGCATTAATAAATTAGCAAATATCTCCACAAAGACATTTGACAAGTTGAGAATCATGTTTTTATTTACATTTTGAGGATTTTTGCATGTTTAAGGCATCAAAATTATTTTTTAATGTTTTTCCTACCATATAATTCCATTCAAGACTCCCTAACCACCTATTTATTCTATAAATAGTATTATAATAACATTCATGCTCCCAACCAATTGAACTGTATATATGTTGTTTGCTTAAAGATGGTTGAGATGGTCTTATCTTCTATTATAAGGAGATGTATGAAAGTCTTAATCTCATGAAGAAGGAAACAAATATAAATTATAAATCATATTTAGTCTCATATAGTTCAAACTAATCATTTCTTGAAGCACAAATCATAAAGAATGCACACTTACAAGTCTACAGAACTGTAGGTCTACATTACATGAGATATGAATTGAAGTGTGGATTAAATTTTGATTTTGAAGACATAATATGAAAGAAAAATTGTTTTTATATGCTTGGTTTCAATCTAGGATGAGGGGATAAGAGGTGTATCTTTAGGTTCAATGCCAAAGACAATCTAATATAATCTATATGTAGAGCCAATGAGAATATCCATGTATAAAGAAAAAGATAATGCTACTAGAGTTATAGAGAGATTGGTTTAAATGTGAAAGAGTCTTGAATGGTTTTGATTATTAAAAAGTGATAAAAACCTATCTAATAAAGGATAACTTTAAATCCTAGTAGACTAACTCTCCACTTCCAATCAAGACCACTTGAAGAGATGCATACTCACCTTCAGATATTATAAAGAAGATGTAATGTGTTGTGATCAATATGGCCCATTTCCCTAAAAATGGGGACCCTATATAAAAGTAGGTCACTTACCCTAAATAAATACTTTACCATTGGCATTACCTAAATATAACCCTTTATATGACTTAAAATGTTTAAAAGTCATGTTTGTCCATGACAAATGTTAACGAGTGCCTTTTAAAATATTTTATTAATGTCTAGTTACTCAAGTTTTCTAATGGTCTAATTTTATAAAAATGCTATTAAAAAGGTTTATGATTCAAATTCCCAAGGTATTATCCTTATAATCCAATCAAAGTATCTTAATTAAGGTTTATGAATCATGGTATTACTTTAACTATGTCAAAATGCATATTTGATACTATGGCATTCCTTAATTTTAAGTTTTAGACTAGGGTACAAGTCAGATTCCATAATAAAAGTTTACAAAGTCAGACTTGTCCCTTTTCTTTTATCTCATGATTTTATAAATTTTACACTTTATCCTTTATACAAGAATCTGATGCCAACGTATCCTCAATTGACATGTGGTAGTGTTGCATGCATTAGTCACCTAGCCGCATAAAAGTTTTAGACCTTGTCACTTTCCTTTTGGCCTTTTAAAATATTGCAACCCAAAAATCCAATTACATCATGCCATTGGCACTCAGTAATAGCATTTCAAGTTCAAATAAAAGTTTTAAAAGGTATAAAACACAATTATCTAATTGTAGCATGCCATTTGGCACTCATTTTTAATGTTTCAAGTTCAAAGAGAAGTTAAAAAAGGTATACGACCCATCGATCTAATCACATCATAACACTTGGCACTTAGTCATAGCATTTCAAGTGCAAAGAGAAGTTAAAAAATGATCCTACTATTTTCTTAAGTCTTATGACCCTGCAACCCACTATGAATAACCACTTATCATTCAATCACTATGTTCATCCTATAAAGGAGTTATAACCCAGTTAGAAAATGCCATATGGTACCTAGTTGTAGCCATTTGAGACCCTGATTTCTTTCTAAAGTCCCATTATAAAGTGATCTAATTAGATCATTCCACTTGGGTCTTGATCATAGATTTCATGCTCTCCACAACTAAGGTTTAATATTTAATTTTAATACTATTATGATTGCATGACAAGATGACACTTGTCACTTAGTCACTTAAGTCTTAGAAATCTAGATGTTATGTGGATGCCACTCAGTAGTTGGGACTAATGGGTTGAGGGTACATGGACCCCTATCTCACAAAAATAAAGTAATCTAAAAAAACTACTAAGCCCAATGAAGAGTTATCCAATAAAAAGGTGACACTTCGAAAAATTTCATAGTAGTTGGGTCCATTGAAAGTTTCATTTAATAAAGTCACCTGATAGTGTGAGCCATGAGACATTTCCACTTGATAATCCAATAGATTCCCAACGCCTTGTTAACCCAACAATTAAAGGGTTCAAGTCACATAACATCAAAATTAAAGTGATCCAATTAAAATATTACACTTGGCATAATATCACACAATCCATTCAAATAGCCCAATATTCAAAATAAAAGACTAAAGTACATGAAAAAGTGCTAAATAATTAAACATGTGTTAAGTATGGTGCCTAGGTGGTACATATTTGTCCTTAAATAACTAGTTATAAGTGTAAATGTAAATGTTTTTGGGGCTTATTTTGGTAGTTTTAGATCCATATCAGTTCATTGAAAAATTCAAGCTGATGATAATGAGCCATGTGGACAAGATGAGGGTAGTGATTCGTTGATTCATCAAAGTGTATTTTTGAAGATAATAGAATAAACGTGAACAGGCAATCAAAACTTAAATCAAATTGAGTTAAATATAATTCCATTTATGACTCTTATCTTTCAATTTAAATTATAAAATTTAGAGTTTTAAGATTGTTATCCCAAAGCATTACATTCAATTTCAGTTATTATCTGCTAAGAAATTCAATGTATTATGTTGTTATTTTTAAGGACTTAAATGCATTTATTCACCATTAAATTAATTCAAAGCTCATTATTTATAAAATTGAAACCATTTAGAAAGATATAACATTTGAATCCAACAAGTAGGAATAATTTTCATTCCTCTACTCCTATAGAACAAATATCATCTTCCAGGACACTAATTTTAACTTTGTTACATTGGCCACTAAATATAAGTAGTATAATTACTTATTATACCATGTAAAAAGTATTGTGTATAGACACATTGATGATGAGGAAGTCTTTAATGATGTAGAAGATAGATTAGACATCTTGGCATTCAAATTTATGGGATTACACAAGGTTGCATCTAATCTAGAGGCACTCCCCTACACAAACATAGTCTATCAAATGTTTCTTCAATATAGGTGTGTTAATAGCATGATAAAATATTTGAATTTGGGTCAAAAAAATTCTTTCATAATCAAGCTAGCCTTTTATGGTTATTATGATATGCCCAAACTAGTGATTATTTACAATTAGTAAACTATAACCTAATGGATCCGAACACATGACAATAGGGAGGTTTTGAGAGAATGCGCTAAAAACAATGGGAAATTTGTATGCAAATCTAAAATTAGCTAAGTCCCCATCACCCAATTTAGGAAAGGATTAATAATGGGGATGGATATAATGAATTGGCTACATGGGGCCTAACACATAGACCATGTAGACAAGAAGTGGGTTTCACTAATATCAATGATAATAGATGATGGAAAGACTCCCCCTTAAGGAGAAATCATAACCTACAATTTAGAATCACATATAAATAAGGTCATGGCCAACCAAGGGGATCATTTTTATATGATGACATACCTAGTGGATGCCATATGTACTACCCAGAAGTTCCCTTAATTCACTAATTTGGATCCGAAGATGAAGTGGACCATGCCTCATACCTTATTGAAGGTAATAGTATATAGATATAAATATGAAATGAGGGTCATATCCAAGCACTTATATCCAATAGTATACAAGGCCATCCATGAGAAGCCTATGCCTGGGTTATCAAAGGAAATTATAATAACCTTAATCACCCTAAGATCCTACTAGTACTATCTATATTATATGATGAAAAGGATATTTGTAATTAAGATATCTCCCTTCATGTTTCCCACCATAGCACCAAATAAGTTGGCTAAACAAGATATTTAATTTCAATTACTCATAGGGATAGATGGAATGTGCAAGAATAAGAAGAAAAGATTGGTTCATCCTTAACTATCTAATAGTGGTCGATTCAGAATTGATAATTGGAAATTCGTCATTATTATTACTAATCAAAGACCCTCCTTTGACTTGGAAAGAGATGCCAATTGGAAATGGGACCCTGAACATATAACATTCAAATAATGCATTAATAATAAGGCATCCCTAAGCATTAATTATCATCATGAACCTAAAGATGAAGATAAATTCTACATCAATGCATCCAATGACACTAAAGTGATAAAAATATTAAAGATCACCAATATACCAAATGGTAAGGGGAGGTTGGAAAATGTAGTTCTCTATGAGGTTTTCAAACCTAAAGATGCTTAGTCAATAACATCAACATTTTCATTTCATGTTACTGGTGTTGAGGAGTAAAGACCAATTGACCCTTAACTTAGTTGGAGGATTCTACAAGCATTATCTCCTACTTTGGAGAAGGGAAGGGATGAGACTAAAAAACATATTGATCGGGGTTCTATTTAAAGATCAACATCTAGTGCACCATCTCAAGGGTAAAGTGTTACCTCTATGTAGGCAAGAGATTTGGTGCAGGTAGTAACACCACCTACCACAACACTAGTAGCTTTAGTGCCATATTTTCCTCTCTTACTTTCTATAAATGAGGGAATAGGTATGATTGAGTGTTTTTGTTTTCCTCCTTCATTCCTAGGTATCTGACCCTTGGGAATATTCTATAACCCTATAATCATAGACCATATGAAACTATTACCCTATAGGCCCCTCACTATACTTTTCATTAGGCCCTTGATTATGCCCCTACCCACTATAAATTCTTTCATTGTATCATCTACTTACAATGTCTTTGTGATGGCCAATTTGCCTCCAATTTTAAATAGGCCTATGCCTAGGCTAGGTCCCCAACTATCAAAGAAATAACTCACTATTATCATTCCCCAAGTTCTTTTATTCCCAACTAGTGCTTCAAATAGTAAAAGTTCTTCTTCATCCTACGGAATGACACTTACTGCTTCATCCCCTAGTTCTACATTTGTCTAATTCACCTCCACAATTACTTCTCAAACATATTACTTTCAAGGATTGACACTAGCTCAGCTATTAACATCATCCACTCAGCCTCAGTATGGTACTTTATATAAATCTTGGATAAAATAAATGTAGTTGGATACAATGGAGAATCAATATTTGGTCATAGTGTACCCTCCATAGTTCTCATTGTATTTTGAAAAGAAGTTTGGGGCAATGAAGAAATTAACCAAGAGTATGGTCACCCATCCAAACCAAAAAAATTGTGTGAGTTAGAAGAGACCCTATTTAAGTTGACCAATAATAAGAGAGACAGGCCCAACCAATAGCAATAGTATGAAGAGGATCCCCTCTCAACTCTAAAGTTATATGGTGATGTAGCTATGGAATTAGTAAAAAGAATGTAATAGAGAATAACTAATTTAGAATAATAACACAAAACCAAATTACTAGAGGAGACCATAACCAAGGTAAAATTAGTTATGGAGGTAATGTTTGATACACTAAATACTTTGGCCCAATAAAAAGTAAAATGGGATGAGGTATACAATAGAATTCTAAAGGAATAAGGTGCATATGGGATGTATGACAACAAGATAATCAACTTGGTAAAGTTGATTAGTATGAAAATGTTTGAATACCTAAACTTGATCCCTTTAGATAAATTAAGCATTGATCAATATTATATAATTGGAATAAGTAATTATTTAAACCAATCAATTGATGAAATGAGATCCCTGGGCTAGTCTCTCACCTAGCAGGGTGACAGAGTCATAACTCTTCTTAAAGAGTCTAAGATCACACACCTTGATAACAAGGATGGTTCCATTGTCAACAAGGATGCTTTCTAAGCCCATTTGAAAAAAATTATTGTCAATTTCAATAAATATGACATGATTAGAGGAGTGAAATTTGGGTAAGAGATGGTAGATTTGGAAACATATGCTAATTAGAGAATAGAAAAGGCTATCACAATCGATGGGGTTGTATAACCTCTCTTGAGTAAGCATGATGCAATGACATCTCTTACAATAAAATTTCTAAAAAAAATAATTGACAATGATTATAAGAGATGCTCTAAAGAATGGAGAGGGTAGATAAAAGTTGAGAAATAAGTAGGTAGTGGGCCACAAATGGTCACCACAAAATCTTCTTCCTCAGTTTCCCCTCTTGGAATCTATTCTTTTGCTACACTATAAAGTGCTCCTTCTTCAATTGTTATGAGTTCACTTTAATCTTAATATACATTGGGAGCTTCATCATTGACCACACCATTAGGATCCCAACCCATCACCTCAAAAGAAAGATAGCCATTTGTCAAGATTTCTCTTGATGAATGCCATGTACTAATTCCACTCAATTTATTATAAATGATTCTCTTTTTATAATAGGAAATACTATTTAGATTTAGGACATGAGGGACTTTATCCACTAACATATGTCATGTATTTGGTTATAACCATCTTAGGCATGAAAAGGGCCTATATATAGGGGTCTTCCCCCTCAATTGTAACTCATATTTTTTTGTGAAATTAATGCAAATAGAGAGAATAATTCCTATTATTTTTTAATTGTGCCATCATTTTCATATTTTCTTATTTCTCAAGATTTGTTAATGAAAAATGATTTCATTTTTCTAATTGTTAAGTTTGATAGTAGGGTTTTGAATGTATATTGTTAGTCTCTTCTTTTATATATACTAATAAAATTTGTTATGTATGCTCTATTTTCCTTCTATTATAAAAATGAATATCCTTAAAAAAATTTGTTTTAGGTGGATATTTTAAAGCATACTTTCTAGATATATGCATTATATTTACCCTAGAATCCCCACTGCATTTATGGTATTTTGAGTTTGGCACTAAAATATCATGAATGTTAGTTTTATTTGAATCATTATTAGAATTAACTAAAATAAATATATGGGTCTTTGTTGGTATAAGGAAAACCTTATTTTTTGCTCTACCTTACTTCCTTTCTAAACTTTTTTGACATTAATAACTTTAGATTAATACTAAATTTAAATATTAACTTGTTTTTTTAGATTTTGGGCATAAATTGGCAAAATATAAATCAATTCTACATCATAACAATGCAAATAATCTTCAAATAGATTGTGTCTCTATTGATCTCTTGTTGTCTCTATAGGAAGGTCGACTTGCAGACTAAAAGTGGTGGCCACATAATCATTCTAGAAAAAATTAATTGAGCCCTAAGGTCTTCCATTACCTAAAATATAAATTAAGAAATATTTATTTTCTATTTTCATTACATCCTTGATATAGATATACATCAATAGGATTAAAGTTGGCACTAGAAGGAGGGTCTATTTCTTTGTTTTGGTTAAAATTATAGTGTATTTATTTTGAAATATAACATAAAATCTTTAAATACACAAAAATTAGGATAAACACTATGATTTCATTTCATCTTTTATAATATCTTTGTAACCTTTGAAATATCTCTAGGAAAATGTATTTATTCTAAAATATCCTTGAAATAGTGGCTCAAGTCCAAAGATATTTTGATTTCACCCCTCTAATCCATTTAAATTTCATATAAAGACATTAAATATGCTTGTAATTGAATTATTTGAATATATCAGGCTCTGTTTCATCTATATTTATAAACATTTACATGATTTGAGCTAAGATCTTTAGGTCTGTGACAAATAAGTGTAAAGATCAATGTCTAAGTGATTATTTGTGAAGGATCACTAAGCTAGGACTTTATAAATTTGGATTGAGTTTATTCATATATAATAAATGTAATTTTTACAAGGTTATACTATAGAATGTTCTAATAATCATATTACACTAAAGGTTTCTTGAAATATCTTGTCTAACATTGATCTTTGTAGGTTAGAACAAGTTTTTAACAAAATTTTATGTAGATTTTGAAGCTTTGAAGGATCCAAATTGATGAAAGTAAAATAAAACTATTCTACTTGAGTGTAAACCTTTTTATGGGGTTATTTTATGCTAATTTGACCAATATTTGCCTTCTTTAGTAGTATTTTATGAATTTTTTTATTATTTTGTATTTCTAACATAGATCCTTTTCATAGCATCTTAAAATTGCTTAGGATCCAAACTAGATCCCACTTTGAAACTAGAGTTCCCATTGGATCTTTAAAAACCCATTAAAAAGATAGGGATGATAAAGGGAGATGTACTAAATATAAATACCACCATACCTCTCTAGTGATCCAAAATTCACATCCTCTATTTTACATCCAACTAGTCAAGCATGGTTAGGAGGATCTTCCATAAATGTGGCCCACCCTATTCATGATTTATCTAGGAACCCTAAAAAATACCTCCCCCTCTTCAATACATATGTAGGTATAAATACCTAGGAACATATAGATATTTTAAAGGTATCTCTTAGGT